>JARHVA010000969.1:3162500-3755000 GCA_037957365.1 Torreya grandis
AACATCAAAACATAGACATATTGTGTGTGTAATTTGATTCCACTTATTGTTTGCCACATGATTCAAGAAATAACTTCCCAGTTTTATGTCTTAATAATTAACACTAACTTGGATCATATTTAGATATCCATTAAGAACCATGTTTTTTACTTAGAGAAGGCTTGGGCATTGCTTTGCTACTAGCCAAGCATCTATAGCTTTGACAAAGATGCCTTTGGATCCACTCAAGGCCTTGTTCCACTGCTAGTTAGGCATCCATAGCCCCAATGGAGATTATCAAAATCACCTATGCTCATAAATCTTTGATTTTGCATTAAACCCCTTTTTTTTATATTTTATTTAGACCTTTATGCTTTCAGCAAGGTTGGGAACTAGGGTAGCCAAGTTTTAGGATTTGGTCAAGTGTTTAACTTTTAGAGAATCACCTATGGATGTAATCCTTATCCCAGGTAAGGATGTTGATTAATTGATAGTATGGCTATATCATGATAGTTTGAGCTCTCATCTTACAATCACAAATCTTCTTAAAATTGATTTGAGGTCTAGACAATGTCTAAAGTTCTTATGGAATAATTGGCTTCCTCTATTGGTCTTTACCAATTTCTTCACATTATAACATTAGGCTTATATTTCAGAACCATAGTCATCATATATATGAATTACACACCTATATTTTTGAATTTTGGGAATTTCCAAGAAAATTGCCTAACTTTGAGTTTAAGATTGTTCAAGAGGATGTATTGAAAAATAAGGAACCAAACAACAAGAAACAAGCAAGAAACAGAAGGCAAAAAAAATAGGGACATAAAAATAAACAAATATACACATGATTATATACAAATAATGGATAGGAAGGAAAAGAACTTGAAATAAACTAACTTGCTTACCTACACTAAGTTTAATAATCTTACAGAGCTTATTCCATGAAAACCCCAGGTGGAACAACAACAAAGTAGTGCTTGAGATAATTCCCATTAGTGGGGAATGTGAAATATTCCCCTTGAAGGTATCTCAACTTGAAGATGTTTTTCCCAAGCATCTCTGATATTTGATAAGGACCAATCCATAGGGGTGTGAATTTTCCATGCTTCCCCTTTGGTTCAAATGCTTTGTCCCATAGGAGGACCAAATCTCTTTTTATGAATACCTTTACCTTTGACCTTTTGTCAAACTACCTTTTCACTATAGTTTGATGTCTACTAAAATAAACAAAGGATTTCTCCCTTACATCTTCCATCTAAATGATTTCCAATAATCTAGAGTTGGCAAGCTCTTGGATTTCTTCCATATATTCCTGCATGAATCTGTAGGTAGGCAGCTTAAGAGTGATAGGGAAGATAGGTTCTTGTCCATATGCCAAAAAAAATGGTGATGCCCTTAAGGTTTGATTAATTCTTATCCTATCATCCCATAGTGTAAACTTAAGGAGCTTATGCCAAGTTCTGGGCTTATCCATAGTATAATTTTTGATTGCCTTCATTAGGTTTTTGTTTGTAGACTCATAGACTCCATTTCCTTGGGGATAATGGTTGGATGCAAACTTGAGAGTAATGCCATTATCATAAGCCTATTTAATCAATTATATGGATATAAATGTAGATATATTATCACATACTAGAGAGACTAGGGTTTCAAATCTAGTACAGATGTTCTCCTCTAAGAAGTTGATCACCTCCTCAATCCTACATTATTTGGTGGCTACAGCTTCAGTCCACCTTCTGCAATAATCGGTGGTGGCTAGGACATACTCGTGACCTTTAGATGAATTAAGGTTGATGACCCCAATAAATTTTAACCCCCATTGACTAAAGGGTTTATCAACCATGCCTATTTGTAGAGGCATTGCTGCCTTTGGCTCCTTGGTGCAAAAGACTTGACATGAGTGACATTCCCTCACATGTTTATGAGCATCCTTAAAAATAGTTGGCCAATAATAACTAGCTTTGATAATTTTATGGTCTATGGTTATTCCATATGGATGTCCGCTACCCATCTTTTCATGGAAGGTGTTCATGATTTGGGTGGCTTATTTTTGTGAAACAAATCTTAAGTAAATTCCTTCAAAATTTATTCTATACAAGACCCCATTCTTGATCAGATAGTGGGTTGCCTTCAATATTAGGGCCCTCTTTCATTCCTTGGATAATCTAGTAGGACAATTATAATTAATCCTATTGATCTAATTGCATAAAATTCCTACTAATCCAATTGCATAATACTTAGCCTAGGGTTAGTATTAACAATCATCTGGATCAGACCTTGGCACCTTACCAATTTTTCTATTTTCATTTCCAAGTCATACTCCTACAAAACTAACATCCACTTACCTCTACATTCTCCCAACTCATTCTAACTTAGCATGAGATTTGTGGTAAGGTTAGGTAAGATAGCATGCACCTTATTTCTAAGGATATAATGCCTAAAATTATTTACTACCTTGACTAATGTATATGCTTGCTTAGTAATCAATGAATAATTCAACTCAACATTCTTAAAATTAGTGCTCATAAAATCTATTAGGTGATCATACCCATCAATCTTATAAGTTAATACAATAACCATAGTATGATTAGATGCAAAAGAGTAGACGTATAAGTCTTTTGAAAAGTCATGGTTTATTAGCACTGGAGCCTGACTAATTCCTTTATTTATGTCATTGAATGCCTTTTTAGATTATTCATTCCATGTGACCTTGGCATCCTTCTTGAGCATGTCATTCAATGGGTTGACAATCTTTGAAAAGCCAAAAATAAACTTTCTTACAAAGTTTATCTTACCAAAAAATGACTTTAACTCTTTTCTACTATTTAGAGGTTCTATTATAGATATGGCCTCCACTATTTCAAGGTTATAGAGATCCCATCCTTGGTTATGACATGACCCAATAATTTTCCTTCTGTAACACAAAAGATAATCTTTTTAGGATTTAATGAGATCTTGTACCTTTTGCATCTTTCAAACACCTACTATAAATGCATAAAGTGATCTTCCCTATTTTTATAAAAAATTGTTAGATCATCCATATATAATGATGCATTTACCTATTAAACCTTGGAAGGCATGGTCCATGGCCTTTTAAAATGTATATCCTACATTTATTATCCCAAAGGGCATTCTCTTGTAAGCAAAGGTTCCCTAATTTATGGTGAAATCTATATTCATCCTATCTTATTTATCAACTAACACCTAGTTATAACCTAAAAAGCCATCAAGAAAAGACATCATGGCTGAACCTAAAATAGCTTGTATAACCTAGTCAAGAGAAGGAAGATGATAGTTATCTTTCTTAGATGCTTTGTTTTAAGTTCCTAAAGTCAATAGAAAGCCTAATCTTACCATTATTATTCATGACTGGCACCAAATTAGCCACCCAAGTAGAATAACTAATGGGGAAGACTATCCTAGCATCTAGTAATCTCTTAACTTCCTTTAAGATCATTGGTTCTAAGATAGGGTTTATAGGCCTCTATTTATACTTGAATGGTCTATAATAATTTCTTTAAAAGGTATGGTGTGAGTGATGACCCTTAGATCAAATATCTTTAAGTCATTATAAGACTAGGCTATGACATCCCTGTATTGGGTAAGGAGCTCTTTATCCTTATTATTATCAATGGTTGTATAAGATTTTCTAGCATTTACTAGATAGGGGTGATCTTGGAGACCAAGATCAACAATATTATAGTCTTTCCCACTTACCTTGGGAATAATAGAAACCTCAACTAGTTTGTCCTAATCAAACAGTCTTTCTAAAGCAATCATCCTCTAAGGGATCTTGTTGTCATTCAATTGAATGCCTTTACCACCAAATTTTTCCTCCTTAGATGCATTTTCATCAGTATCATCAATAATATGAGCATCAAATGCTCTATAATTGGTCATGAAATCTAATATCGGTTGATCATCATTGAAAACTTGAAAATAGTTAACATTGTCAAGCACTAAAGGACAAGGAATCAACTCAATGCTAAAATTGGGGGAATATTGGTTGGGCATGAGGTTGGCTACAATAGATGCTAACTCATTAAAAACTTGGTTCTCTTCTCTTGGGATGAAAATGATGATAAAAACATCAAAGGACTCAACCAAATCCTAGACCTTGAACTTATACCTCTTAAGGTATGAGAGTTTGCATTGGTATTTACTTCTTACTTAGTTGACCACTTGTTATAAATCCCCATAAACTACTAATTATTTGACCTTATTCTTTATACCAAATTGCAAACCTAGGATAAGGGCCTCATGTTCAATAATATTTTTAGTGCAAGGGAATTGGAGTCTATAAGAATCATGATATTTTATATTATTAGGATTAGTTAATATAACATAAACACCTGATCTAGCCTTACACCTATCACCATCAAAATGTAACTTCCATAGTCCAGGGACAACATAAACACTCTTGAGATCACATACCTTAGCAGTTTCTTAGTTGAAAACCCCTAAGTCTGAGTCAATAATGTTGACCCTCTCATTCACAACATTGTACTTAGTGATCATGTGTTTCATCCTTGGATCTCTCTTAACCCTGATTTGATTAGGAACTCCCTTCCAAGATAGCCACAAATATGAGCAATTTGTGGATATATAACCATTTAGAGCCTTGGTCCACTCCCCACTCAAAAAGATTCCATAAACATTATGTATATCAAAAACTTGAATATCAATGAATTGATACACTCTAGGCTCATAAACTAACTGCGTATGAACATTTTTTAACTCTCCTACAACCTTGACTCTAGATTTGTTTAATTGGGTAACAACCCTATCTTACTTAATCAGAGTCAAGCCAAGTTGTTTGCATATAACTACAGGCATGATGTTGATAAATACACCAGAATATAGTAATCAATTATGCAAATTCTTGAAAAACATCTTGATAGTGAGCAAGAAAGGAGGAGATTCAACTTTGATTTTGTGCACAATCACATTGGCATGGTCAGCCTTGGGTGGCTTGTTGGACTTCTTTGATAATGCATATAGTAGAAGTTACCTTTACTCTATGATCTATGTTAGTTCATGCAATGTAATATTAGCCTTCAGCTTCTTCATATCCTCAACTGTATTATATCCAATTTCATTAGAAGAACTAGGGATATCAATATTAGGATTAGAGGTACTCCATTTAAGTGGCTCAAGATTGTTGCTTAAAGAAGTGTCTGGAGGAGTTTCAAAGTTGTTTGGAGGCATTGAGGTAGTTAATGGCTACCTCTACTCTCTATTCCTCAAGGGATAGGTCTTATTCAAGAACTGTTAAAAGGCTTGGATCTCCTTAGGGATCTCATTAGGTTCATTCTCTTCTTGAAAATAGAAATCAAAAGTATCTACCATGAAGGCTTGATTAGATGATTTGGATCTAGAAGCACCTACACCATTATCCTTATTAGGGACTACTTCAAATGTATCTAATTATTCTTAGAAAGCCTCAAAATATTTGAAAAACTTAATGTAGTCAAATTCACCATGCTTGGATATGTAATGTACTCTACAATAATTAGGTAATGCAATATCAATAAGGTTAATGTCCATAGTCATCTTTTCAAAAGATGGCTCATTATTCCTATTATTATGAAAGTTATCATTCTAAAATCTAGTGTTTGGAATTTTAAACCTTTGAAATGAGAAGTTCCTACCAAAGCTTTTAGAAGTATTTCTAGCTTATTTTTATAGTTAAAGAAAATTAGTGCTCAACTTTTGGACCTTTTTTTTTATAGACTCCTCATTTTTTGGAGTTTCAAAATTATGTACCTAGTTATTTTTAATACCAACAATTGGTAATAAATCTTGTTGATCATTTGAATTGAAGCCATTAGTGGCATGATAACTAAAAAATCCAAGGTTATAATTGGGAGAAGCATGATTTAGAGGAAACTAGTTGAGGTTAGGAAGTTGATTTAAGGTTGGGATATTTTTGTTGTTGTTTGGAAAGATGTTCAAAGTAGGCATATGTGGGTTAATATTTAGAACAAAATAGGCCATTTATCCCTAGGGTTACATTTGATCATTAATGACCACTAACTTAGAATAGGCCTAGGTCAATTAGGTTACAACTATAATACACCTCTTTAAAAATATAGAGGTCATGGGATCTACTGCATCTTTATATATTTCTAGAGCTAGAACATCATCAAGATTATAGGGTTCTATGGTCCTAATATATATTTTCTAAAATCTAGAATTGAAGGACCTAATAGGTTCACTTGCATTTCTTTTAATAGTGGTGAACTAATGGTAAATGACACATGGATTTATAATTTTACCAAATTGATCTATAAAAACATTAGTAAAGCCATCCCAGCTAGTGATATAATTGTCAGGAAAGTTCAAGAACCATTCGTAAACAACATATTTAAAGGTAAAGGGGAATAAAATACAAGCTACATCCTCATGCACAACATTTATCAAACTTAAGGAAGCTTTAAAAGACTTTATATGTTCCTTAGTAGTTAATATACCTATTGGACTAAATGTAGGCAAATAATTTTCAAGGTTGCATGGGAGATCATGTACCACACTTGGAATAATAATTAAAGAATATCTAAACTAAGCCATACCTAAATAGAGGTTGAAGGCAATGTTACCTTGAAGACGTGAAGTTGGAAGAGATTGGGATCTCCTGCATCTATCTTTATCATGCCTAGCCTTTCTGTGAACCTCAAGTTTAAGAAAGGGCTCCCTTGTCTCTAAGTGTGATCTAGTTTGAATCTTTGGCAATTCTAGCTTAAAGGTTGAATATCCTATTTGAAATATAATGTATTAGGCTAATCTTTTTGAGGAACAAGGATTCAACTTGCACATTAAGCTCATTTTACAAATATTGCATAAAGAATAGTAAAGGACATTGATCTTTAACTAAGATAGCTCAAATATGTGTCCAATTATGCAAATATGATCTATCTTTATAAGTCTAAGCTCAAATAAGCCTAGATCTATGAAAGATATGCTAATATTTGATCAAAACAAGTTATCCTAACCTCAAATACTATAGATTTTCAAATTTCAAGCTAAATTTACCAAAACCAAGCATCAAATCTCAAAGAACCTTGATCTTTGTCTAAAGGAAGCACAAAGATATGTCAAAAACCACAAATATTAATGATCTTTATACTTATAAGCAAAGAATTACTTAAAAGTGAAAAGATAACATCAATCTGAGATCAAAATAGACTAAGACTAACAAAGATCCAAATATTTCACAAAAATGGGCCCTCCTTTTAGTGCCAATGGAATGCCTCTTGTTGATGCTTCTAAGTGTACCATAGGGGTTCTTAGTGTTTAGAGAACACTTCTCATTTTTGAATTATAGGAATTAAAAACATGAGTAGCAGGTTATGGCAACTTGATGTTAGCTATGGTGGAATAGTGGTAGAATAATGTATGAGTGTTCCACAAATTTTATAATAAGTGATGGTTGGGAGCCATCATGGTCCATTCTTTATGAATTATGAAAGATATATGCTAATTCTTAGTTAATCAGGGTCCAATTTAATCTACAGACTAATCTATATGGATATTGGCAATGAAATCTAAGCTATAATGATTTGGTGTAAAAAAAGGAGCAAAGAGAAGGGTAAGGCAAGAAAGAAACACATGATTGCTAATCTTAAACTCAAATATCATGACAAAGTTTTAATTACAAGTGAACCTATATTTAACTCATATATGATGCAAAATATCAAAGCTCAAATTTCACCACACACTAGGCATATTCCTATGGATGGTATGAAATTATACAAGTAAGAACTAGATTTCACTTTAAAGGTTAGTTACTAGAATCAAATAGCATTAACACATCTGAATATAGAAAAAATAAAATGAATCAAATCTAAGAACCTTTAACTAATTTATCACAAACACAAATTAGAAACCCTATATCACAGATGTAAATTTAGAATTCAAAAAAACTATGCAAACTTAAGCATTGGAATCAAAAATTGAGAGAAGAAGCTATGTTAAAAATTGACACATTCAATCTAGACATTCTTTTACAGAATTCCTTGATCGCATTAATTTCTCCAAGTATACAAATTTTGCTCAAAATTTTCTCTCCCTTTTACAAGATGGTAATACATGCCTTTTATAGAAAGACAAGGTAGTACACCAGTTAGTTATAAGATATAAATGTACAAAACATAAGGACAACTATATTTCTTAAGAAAGTTCTAGATTACATTTGCTCTTCAAAATTTAGATTTACCTAGAGGAAATATGATAAGAAACTAACATATGCCTTATAAAAGAATATTTCCTACTTTCAAATATTACAATTTTTTACAATGAGGAATATTATCTACCAGGTGGGTCCATTATTGAAGGTTCCCCTTGTTCCTGCAAAAGTTTCATAGCCTTTTGGTGTTGTTCCTTGATCAAATATAAATATATAAGAGGCTTTAGGAAGAAGACATCTTCATGATCAACTAAATCATGAAATTCCCTATCATTCTTTGCCATAACTTCTTTGATACTCTTGTCCTCTATTGTGAAGATCATGCCTAAGATTTTGCTATTGTCTCTGCTAGATTGACCCTAGATCTTACTTTTGACTAATTACATGACCAGTATGACCCTATGCTTATACTCAACATCATCAATAATTCTTAGGGCTATATTATTAGTAGGGTTAGCCAACATGGTGCCAAGTAGTAACTTGATCTGGGTAATCAACTCTTCATTGCCCCTAATGAGTCTATCCAAGCCTGCTAACCAAGTCCTTAGACCTTATATTTTTCTACCACTATCCCCAAAGCAACATTTCAATGAGATAGGCTAGCAGTTTTGAACTTAGGAATCTTATTCCTAATCACTATACTGATGAGATCCCTTAATTTGATCTCTACCTCCTACCATTATGCTATCAGTCCTTTGGCTACTTCACTTTATTGGCTTAGGGCATCCTATCTTAGTTTCATTGACTATAGAGAATTGAAAATATCAAAAAAGGAAGATTTACACATGTCTAAAATAGCATTAGGCATTGAAAAAATGGATTGAGTCTCTAGGTTTTCTTTCTATTTTTCCAAATTTTGAATCCTCTACTTCATTCCTTTGATCCTAACCTTTGTTTGAGCTGATTGGGACTCAATTAAGCTCTCCACATCCTCTTAATGGATGTGATTTTCCCTTGGTTTTTCTCCTTCCATTGGGGTGAGTCTTACAAAAGGTTTAACCATCTAAAAGGTGAACTCTTTAGCTCCCACCATGGCCTTCCTAGTGGTAACCCTCTGTAATCTAGTTATTTCTAGATTGAATTGCACTATGGTAATTAGCTATATGAACTTTGGAGGTTCTGGGACCTCAGTTATTGTGCTACTTGATGCTCTAGGAACATCCATTTATAGTGGCCACTATCATCATTGCTTATTATTCTTTCATTATAGCCCTAATCCATAGCTTGATGTCATCATACACATCTATGTTGACAAATTTTGTCAATGCCCATGAGTGGGACAAAGAGGGGATCTTATATAATTTCCCATAGATAAACTAAGTAGGGATGATTGGTCCATGAATGGTGAATTCTTCACTAAATATATTGACCTCATTGGTGGTGTGAGTGAGAGTCAATCTGGGCCTTTTTGGTCTAATATGGACCAATGCCATCTCTACCTTCCTCTTTTCCTTGGGAGATACTGGGACTATATCAAGAGCAACCTATTTTACTTTGTCCTCCCTAGGCTCCCCTACTTAGACTTGTTCTTCTTTAATCTACCCATCTTCCTCATCAGTGATATATGCCTCAACAATATCTATGATGTCACCTTCAACTATTTCATCTAGTTCCAAGGCAATCATGTCTAAATGCTCAACTTGAGATGGAGGCCTTTGGGGTAGTGCCAAGGATGAGGGTCCCTCTCCTAGTCTCTCTTCTAGCTTTCTTTTCCATTTCCTTGCTTAATTTGTCTCTGGGGTGGTGGCTATTCCACTTGAGGCTATTCTTGAGGTGGCCTAGAAGGTCCAAGTAGTAAATGATATTAGAGAGGGTGCATCTACCATACCTATCCTACTGGTTTATCCTCACTTGTTAAACTATGATCCAGCTTAATGTTATACCCCTTGAGCCTAGCCAACACTTCTTCAAAGTTCTTTGACTTGATGTAAATGGTGTTATGGACACTGAGATGATGCACATATACTCGCTTAGGAAGATGTTTTACCTTCAAATAATCACCCACTATATTTTTGGGATCCCACATTTTGAGCTCATCTAATTTGAACCGAAATGAGTCCCTATACTTGGACATGATCTCTACCTGCTTCCAATCTTATAGCACGGTCCTTCCAATGATTAGAGGAAAAGGATGGAGAAGGCCCTTCCTCTTATCCTAAAAAAACCCATCAACACCATTGATTATTTGGGAGGTAATTTCTTGTTCTGTTAACTTATTAAGTACACACATAAACAATGTATAGGGTTGGGACATGATTCCCTCAATTTGGATCTCTGTGTAGTATAGATAAAACTAGATGTCCCCCATCATTTACACATACTTATTGATCAATGGATAAACCCTAGGCATGGGACAACCTATGATGGCCTCCACCAAAGTGGGATAGACATGGTCATAGATGAATTTCATGTGGTTCCTATATATTTGAAGATGTGTAATTTTGAATAGTGGTGGGATATGGTGGTTTTACCTTTAGGAGACTAATTTTTGATGCGTAGAAAGTTAATGGAAGAATTTAAGGCATGAATAAAGTAAGACATCATGTAAAATTGATTGGTTGTCTTCCTTTTGATAGTGGTGAATTTATTTCTTAAGAAGACATTCATCAAGTCTCCAATAAGAGGGGTGATCTTCTCATCTACCATGAAATACACATAGGAGACCCTGGTCTTGTTTACATACATGGTTGAGGGGGATCCTAATGATATATTTAATTAGGTCATGATTACCTTGATCCCTTACCTAAATTGTATAATTAGGATCCTTACTTAAAGGTCTATAAACATATGGTTACCTTGGAGCAACCATAGTTAGAGGATGGTTTCTAAGTCATGCTTGCTGGTCCACTCCTTGATTTTGGACAAGTTTACATGGGGTATTCGGAGCTTATAATACTTTTGAAAGGACAAATGGGAAATATAAGATACCTCCTTACAAGTTCCTTCATGGTGATCCAATCATTATCTATTCTATAATTAAGAAAGATAGGAACAAACACATCAATACAATGAACTACCTTAGGCTTGGTAGTAGCATAATCAAGGCTGACCATTTGAATAATGACTAGGTCATAATACTTTCTACTAATTGTGGTAATTCTTTATTCCCCCTTGGTGATGGGTTTTATCTCCTCTATGGTGAATAAGAGTTCACACCAATTCTTGTTTCCATTATTTAGGGCTACAACATCCAATTCAGTGTCCTTGAAGACTCTTCCTTCATTATTTATGGATAGTTAGAGCTCTGTGTCCTCTTTCAACTATTGCCTATAAGCTAACATGGTTTTTGATTTTGTAAATTATTCACATTGGATTCTAATTAATCTCTGTGATGCTCTTTTGTACTCAAAAAAACAATTAAGCTTCTCTCAGATTGAATTGTAACCAATTGAGTTTGCTTAGGTCTCTTTTATGTAGGGTTTAAGGTTTTAGAGCTTTAATGGTAGTGACTCATCTATCATTTGAATCATACATGCTTGGGATTTGATTTGGACCATTGTCTTTATACTTTTACATTTTTGAGCACATAAGATCTCTTATTTTTTCCTTTTTTGCATGCATGGTGCTTATGTAGCATCAATCTGGACCTTTCATGACATTTTTCATAAATGCCTTTTAAGCACTAGTCATTGGAATTTCAAAATGCCCTCTTTTATTTTTCACCATTGGATGAAGGTCCTGTGAGTGATCGTGAACCATTGATCTTGATTTGGGTCCTTATTTGTGATTGGCTATTTTCAGTACCAAGCCTCATGACTGTGCCACTTGACATATTCATGTGCTTTCTCGAGCTCCATATCCTATGTCAATATTTTATTGAATGAGCATTGGCCACATCAAAAACTCATAGGCTTGTGAAAAGTCATCTGTGCCTTCATTCCATTAGATCATCTTCCTAAAATGAAGTGTGGACAGTTGGATCCTGGTTATCCTCATGTCATTTGATTGGGATCCATGATGAATCAAGATCCATTTGATCCTACAAGATGCACAAAGGTTAATTATTACATAAACATGTAAAGGACTTAGGATAAAATCCAAAATCTAAGTTTATCTATATTAATAAACATAAAAAACTTAGATTAAAGCCATTTTAAGCTAAGTTTATTATCAAAGTGACCCTTCAAAAGACATGATTAAATGTAATCTTTACCTAATCAAATGTTAGATGAGATTTAATTTGATGGCCTCATAAACATCAATGATGGCCTCAAAGACATCAAATGACATTTACAAGAGCATCAAATTTAAGCTCATGAAGTCCCTATATTCAAATTGGAGAATGCCACATGGTGAACTCACGATGCTTCCTGGGTCTCTAGATTCATATCTCTCTATTTGATCAGGGATCACAATGAAGTGAGAGCCATCTTATCATGATCCTAGAAGTTATATGCTATTGGTTTAATTTAATTTATGGGACCCCTTTAATTTTAATCCTCAAATGTAAGGATGTTACATGTCGATGTTGTGGGCCTTCTGTGATCCTTTAACCTTTAAACTGTGCTTCACTCCATCTGATTGGGTTCTCATGATGAAGTGAGAACCATTAAATGTAGGCTGAGGGATCAAATTTGTCAGGGCCTTCATGCCATTGGATCATCTTCCCATAATGAAGTAAGAACTATATCATCTTGCAAGATCCATGCCTTTTAAGTTAGACCTCATGTATTCCTCACTTTGTTAGATGAAGTGCTGTGATGAAGCAAGGGTTATTAGATATATGAGAAGAAGGGAAGTTAAGTTAGGACCTATAATAAATAAAAGACTTAAGCTAAAGTGTTAGTTTTAAGGTCTCATTTATATTAATAAATATGATGGGGCCTTAGGATTAGAACTTTAGGCTAAGGTATGAATCAAAGGGACCAAGTTAGGAAATATTAAAAGGGACCCTACAAAACTGACATTAGACTTATAAATATAAGGAATTAAAGGGAGAAATAATAAAATGGACCAATCATTTTTTAAGGCTAGGTTTAGTCATGTTAAAAAACATGATTAAGCTTTAAACATAAAATTTATGCCTAAGTCCAAAATGGATCAAAAGGTTCCCACCAATTATCTCCCACTAATTTCAAATTTGAAATGAGGGTTTGTGCCAGGGTTTTAGAACATAATTTTTTTAGCAAGAATGCCATGGAACCTGTAACTAATAGACATGAAGACCATTTATTAGTAATGTTGGACAAACTTAAAGCAAAAATCAAAATTAATAATCATATATTTAATAAAGTGGGTGATCTTCAAATTCAACTAATGATCCAAACATGTCATACTTTCATATTAACCTTTAAGGATTCTTAAGGGCCCCAATTTTCAAAATTGGGGGTATGTTGGCCTCAATAGGACTATGTGCCAGATGACTGGTTACTAAGCAATGTATTTCCATGGGTTTAAAGGATTATGCTCTATAATGGTTCTATAGTCTACCGAATCATTCGATCAAAGAATTCAATCTTTTAGTTGACATGTTTCTAGCTCATTTTAGAATTAACATATGTGACAAGGTTTCTTATGCCCAAGTTGCACAACAGAAACAAATGTCTAATGAACATTTCATAGATTATGTTCTTTGATATAAAACCATCTTGGATAAAATGACTATCCCTATAGCCGATCAATAATTACAAGATCTCTTAAAAAAGAGTCTTCTGCTAGCTTTGCATGAGTCAATAATGTTTAAAAAAAATTCTTCCTTCATTGAGTTATGTCATATACTAAAGGAAAGGGAAGTCAAATTACTTTCAATGGGAAAACTCAAGTACACAAACATATAAAAAACAATAAACAAGATTAATAATAAAGTACCATACAAAGTAAAGGTTAATGATAGTAAAAGTCAAAATCAACCTGTAGTTAATGCAGCTTCAAAGCCCCCTTAATGAGTGGTTTTATCAGTGCCTCCTCAGCAAGCCTTTACCAATCTACCAGTATCTCCAACTAGAGTCTTAAAAAAATTATTGGAATGATATGTCCTATCTCTCCCTCCTATTTAAGATGCTGATATGACAAATACTCTTTCACATGGATATGATTAGAATGCATTCTACAATTTTCATAGGGCACCAGGCCACAAAATGAATAGATGCATCAGTTTTCAACATAAGATACAAGACTTGATAGATGACAACCTTATTGATCTTGGCACTCCATTTGAGGCTCCTCAGGCAAAGCAAACATAGGATAAGGATCTAAAAAATTTATCAAATCCTTTCCCACAACATTCTAAATAGGAGATAGGGGCACATTGGGTGTTCACCATGCATATCACACACATCCTTCACTAGCTACATACCAAAAACCTTCAATCGAGTTACATATTTTGAACAACATGATTGGTGTGCATAATTATAGAGTTCCATCTAGACCTTTGATCTCATGCTTAAAGTAGGAGATAGTTGAGGATGATTCAGATTACTATGCACTCTTTATTATATCCTACATTGATCACCATCCCATTCATAGTGTTATCATAGACAATGGATCCAGTGTCAACATGTGCACTATGATATTACCTTAACATTTGGGATATTTAGAGTAGGATATCACCTCAATGGACATAGTTATCAGTGGATATAGTGGACACATAAAGATTTCATTAGGTGAGATTGTACTACCTTTACAAGTTGGTCTAGCACATGTTGCCACACCATTTACTATTATTTCCAGTGAAAGAGTCTTTGAAATGCTTGCTCGACCATGGATCTAGAAACTTTATGTAGTACCTTATATAGTTCATAGATGCATGAAATACATTCACACTAATCAAGTTGTTATAATTGGTGGAGTTCTATATGAGTTACCACTCCCCACTTTAAAGCCATCTCCTACTCTACATTCACTAGTTTCAGCTCCTCCTCTAGTTACAGTTCTTCCTCTAGTTGATATTTATACATAGTTGAGGCCTCCCTCACTAGTATAGAGAGTTTATATACTTCCACAAAGGCCTCTCTTAGAGTGACCACTACATCAACAATAGTTTCAAGACTCTAGATAAATTTTAGCTATAATATTCACACCTAGGATAGTATTATTGAGGTCTCATGCCTATACACATAAAACACATTTTTAGAGAGATTCTTCTACTACTAGATGGGCTCCTAAGATCCCCACTATTGCATCTACTTCTCAGAGTTACAGGGGACCCCATAGTTGATTTCCACTATAGTGATTTTAGATCACTTACAACATACATACATTTTAGAGTCATAGTCTCTGACCTTGCATCATGCTTCAAAATCATGCATGATCCCTCTCCTTATTATAGGACACCATGATAGGGAGTCTTTTATGAGACTCATTGGTTAGTATCATTTTTTTTGTCCCTTTTGTACATATTTTCTTTCTCCTTACTTGCACATAATTTCTCATCTTACTTGTACATATTTTCCTTATGATTAATTATACATAGCATATTTCAAAAATACCAAAAATAATACAATATTTAAAAATACAAAAAACAATATAACATGTCAAAATACAAAAACATTCAAATAACTCAAAACACCAAAAAAATTTCAATTGTACACATTATCCATGCTTTACATTTCTACTACCATGCTAGACTTATATTTTACTATTCTATGATATTGTTTGCCAATTTATCTATATTGCCATGCTTCACTTGATCTTCTCTGAGTGTGTGTAGTGACACCCAGATCCTTGATAGCTTTAATCTACCCATTGAGGCATCCTAATTTTACATTCAAAACATACATCGACATATCTACCCATCGGGGGCATCTTCTACATGACTTCACCATCTAGATTATGTCATTCCTACACCACATACTCTAGTTATGATGTTGATGTACATTACTTACTAGCTTACATAGATTATTCTATCGACACTCACTAGTATATATAACTTGTGTATTTCTTATCATCTACCTAGTCTTATACTACATGTTTTTCATACTTTCACTTCTTGTTTTGATTATTTAGATGCGATAGTATTTATAGAATTTACATGCCTTTCTTTTCCAATTTAAGTATCTAGATGTGATTGCATTTTTAGTTCCTATTTTGTTACTTATGTGTGCCTTAGGACATTTGCCAATGTCCTTTGCTTGTACTCTTGTATGTGTTTGTGACCCTCATGCCAATCTTGCTAGTTTGTAATTGTATGTGTAAGTGGACATTTGAACATGCCTTGTATGCTTGATTTTCCTAGTTTGAGTGACATGTTCCCATGTCTCTTTTTTTCTTGGCCCCTTTTCCTCTTTTATATGCTTCTTGCTTCTTGCCTTGTGTGCTTGTTTGCTTGTCAATTATTTGTAATGCCATGATACACATCACACATGATCTTGCCTTCTTAGATGCCATGATGGACATCATGCACCATCCCTCCTTGAAAACTAACCAAATTTCCATTTTTTAATTTAGTATACTACACATGATATTACATTATTACATCTATCTAAGCATATCCCTATTGATCTAACAATGTCCAACATAAAATATGCTATATCTTGAGACATGTTTTGATCATCATTGATATATTATGTATTTTGTAGCATAAAAAACTTGCAGAGCTCTTTATTTTGAGGGTGGTCATTGTAAGGTCTTCATTCCTACCCTCATAAGAGGGGGAAATAAACATGGTTTTTGTCATAGAGATTAGATCCATTTACTGGTCAAAAATTAGTTTTTAAAACAATTAAAATTCAAAACATGCAAAATAGACTAGAAAAATAGTGATAAACATAGACAATCATCAAAAATAGTAAAGGAAAAGAGTACCCCACTTGAACTACAACACCCTACAACAAAGTGTCCACTTTTTGGTGCTCCTATCCAAATAGCCAAAAACCTAGAATTTTTAGAAACATATAGAAAGGTAAGGTCAATTACAGTTTTGTTAGCTATAGTCCAATTTAGATTAGGTAGTTTTAGTATAATTTTACTTAGATTATCGAGGTATAGGGGGAATCAAGCATGGTATGATGGTTCTCACTTCTAATTTTAGATTGGGTAGTTGATACAACTTCTAGATCAAAATCCATGTTATAGACACTAGTGATTAGGGGCAATGTGCATGACATATTTTACTTATTTTATTTCCAATTTATTATATTACCTAAGTATTCTCATTAGTTACATTCCTTATTACATATGTAGGTGGTTGGCATGATTTTAGAGTGGCTTTCATATAAGCCTAGTTCTTAGTTTCAGAGTGGCTTTCATACAAGTCTAATCTCCACCTTTTAGAGTGGGCAAGATTGGCCTAGTTCTTAGTACACATTCAACTATCAGATTATAAATAATTCATGGGATTCATGAGCCATATCATATGATACACATTCATACTGGTATCAATTCATAGTTCACACTTAGTGGGCAATGATGGAGCCAAAGGATTATCTAGCCTTTGTATTCTTGAGACACCTACTCAGAGCTATTAGACACACAGTCCAAACATTAATTAAAACACACATGATCAAACAGACTCACTACATAGTGGGTGAAAATGGAGCCAAAGGTCCAACCTTTGTATTCTTGAGCCACCCTTAGGGAATTGAGCAGTCAACTCCATTCATGATATTACTCTTGGTACATCACATACCCATCATCACTCAGCATCACTCAACATCAAAAAAGGTTTTGTATTAGTTCACGTACTTGGTGAGGTATATTTATTCCATTCTCTTCCTCTCTCTTTTACCCAACCTTTGTATGCTTTTATTTTAGACATATAATGTCTAGTAAGAACTAATATACTCCTTATTTTTTCTTATAGATTTACGCTTCACCCTATGCTCTCTTTATGTAAACTCAACATCACATATCTTCATTGGCTTCACCCTTATACATAAGTTCAAGTACACTTTCTATTTTTCCTTTATCTTAGTATTTTGCTATACTACATCACTATAATAAAAAGAGACAAATGTAATCATATAAAATGTCTAAATTGGTAGTTTTGGTGTGGCTTGCGACACCCAACCCATAGGTCCTTTTTACATGATCTTAAGACCCTTCTAGACACCTTTTTTCTCATTGTTAGTCATTTAAAACCTTTTAAACAGTCATTTCACCTCAGTTTGAAAATATTCCCCATGCCAATCCTATTCCCCTAGGTCCTAAGCCTATAGGACAAGAGCACCCCATTTGGACTATAGTGCCCCATGGAGAAGTGTCCCATTTTTGATGGTCCTATACATTTTCAATTTAAGCCCCAATAATCATTTTCATCTGATCCTTATCCTGAATTAGGTCAACCTAACATGAATACATCTAACCCATGAATAGTTATTCCCTATAAAATCCCACTCAAATCTCATTTACAAAGGGAGGTGACAAAACTTAGAAAGCAATTAAGAATACAAATAAATCACTAAGGAAAACTTCCCTATTCTTTTCACATAGTCATCCAACACAACTAAAAACATACTCAAATCCTCATACTAGTTGCTAGCCACCTCAAACACTATTAATATGGCATTTGCATCTACATCACACTATTTTAAAAAGCACACTAGGTAGGAGAAATACATATGGATTGATCCTTCTTTAGAGTATTGGTATGTAGGTAGCATGCCCACATAAGGGGTGTGGATTGCACATTTAGTACATATTTCACACTAACCCCCCTTTTTCTCAAGTGATTCAAATGTCATTTTATCAAGCATGATGGAGGGTTAGGGTTTGAAGAAAAAATCAGCCCCATAACGAGTTCTGTCAATGACCAGTGTTTGATTTTTCATAGGCATGCTCACACAGACACAACACAACTACCCAATAATTTTCAAATTTTTGTAATAAGTTTGGATAACAGTGGCATGAATGGATAATAATGTCGAACACTAAAGCATACACGTTTTGGTACTCCTATCCTTTCACCCAAAAAAATCTAAATTTAGGTTTATGACACCTTTTTAGTCCTACACAACCATTTTCAACATCTGTATCAACTGTCTTAGTCTATTTTCTAGCTAAGTTATATTTATTCTTATTTATTATTATTTTTAAAAAGGTGAAAAAGATAAATAGTTGCAAAAATCAAGATTGTATTTATTACTATATTTTATACTAATTTATTAATCTAGACCCTTAACTAAAATAGGAATAAAAATCCATTATTCCCAAACAATTTAAATCATCATGGTTATATTGGAGATCAATTCACAGGTTGATATTCTCTCTTGAAAGTAATAATATTCAATTATTCTTCAACTTATAACTCCATAACTCCTATTATTCTACTTTTTCCTTATACTCCCAACTAGGGAGTGACATCAATAGTAGCATTTCCAGAGGTTGAGGCTTCAACATCATGGGTGTATCTCATCATGTGTTAAGTATGTTTAATCAAATGGTTCTATGAGCCAACCTATTTTTGATTTTGGGTAACACATTCTTGGTGTTTAGGAAAATTGTTTTGATAGATTTGGAGATTCTAATTTTAAGGGGTGATAATGAGATTTTTAAGGGCCTAGGGGTTTATACCAACATTCCCTAGAAACATGTCAATAAATGTTTGCCTTTGATCTTTAGGGAGACTTTGGATAAATTTATTTTACTCTCTCTAGTTTCAATTATCATGACTGATAACTCAATGAAAGAGGCAATAGACATTAAGATCATATTCCCTAAGACTTAATTTTTACCCTTATTGACCAAACCTTTGATGATTATTTATTTGGTAATAGGGTTTGTTTTGAAAGTATGGGAATTTCTCGACATGCTGATATTGATTTTGATTCCAATTTTGGTGATGCATGTTACACAGTGGTGTGGTGTTAAAATAAACCACATGAATGGAAGGAGGGGGATTTTGGATAGTATCACTTGTATTCTTATGGATGTTGTCATTGTTCATGGGCTATGGTTTATTGTTGTTCATAAGGTTTCCCATTTTATTTTGGTCAGTGACACCATTAGTCATGGGATTCATATTTTAATTTGGGACATTGGGACCTTGGTTATTATTATTTTTTAAAATTGTATTTTTAAATCCCCCATTATTTTGATTTGGGGTGATAATGCATCTATTGGTCCTAAAGTTTTCCAACCACTATCAATAGTTGCCTAGTTAATCTATAAGGTGCTCTCAATAGATTCTTCATAGGATTGATATGGGAATTTTTGGACATACTCCCCCATCTCCTTATTAATGGAGTGGAGTAAGAAGTCACATAGTTATTTTTGGTCCATGTGAGGTATTCTAGTAGATGAATACAAAACCTACAACCATATCATGATAAAATGGGTATATGATTCATTGTGTACTTGTTTGATGTGCAATAAGTCTCATATATCGATCTTTAAGAGTTTGTTCATATCAAAAGCTTTGATGAAATCCACCATGATTTGGTGAAAATAATGTGTTCATATTCCTTGAGCCTCAATTTTTACCCCTATTGACCATACCTTTGATGATTATTTATTTGGCAATAACGTTGGTTCTAAAATTATGGGAATTACTTGACATGCTGATATTGATTTTGATTCTAGTTTTGGTGCTACATGTTACACGATGGTGGTTGGTTAAAATCAACCACATGAATTTAAGGAGGGGTATTTTGGATCATAGCACTTTTAGTCTTAAATATGTTAGCATTGTTCATGGGCCAAGGTTGATTGTTATTCATAGGGTTTCCCCTTTTATTTTGGTTAGTGACACCATTAGTGGTAGCATTCCTATTTTGATTTAGGACATTGGGACCTTGGTTATTGTTATTTTTAAAACTTGTATTTTAAAATACCCCATTGTTTTGATTTGGGGTGATGATTCATCTATTGGTTCCATAAGTTTATCAACCGTTATCAATGGCTACCTGGTCAATTTATAAGTTGCTCTCAAGAGCTTCTTCATAGGATTGATATGGGAATTTATGGACATACTCCCTCATCTCCTTGTTAATGGAGTGGATGAAGAAGTCACATAGTTCCCTTTGATCCATGTGAGGCATGCTAGTAGATGAATACAAAACTTACCACCATCTCATGTTAAAATGGGTAGTTGATTCATTATTTTCTTGTTTGATGTGAAATAACTTTCATATTCCAACCTTTAGGAGTTTGTTCATATCAAAAGATTTGATGAACTCTACCATGAGTTGGTGAAAATAATGTATAGACCCCTTGGGGGGAAGCGATACTAGTCAAATGCTATTCCCTCCAGGGTTTTTGGGAAAATTTTGGAAATAACCCATCCCAAAGTAGGAGTTCACTAATACCATAGTATAAGATTTGACATGTGCATTGGGATCTCCTTCCCATTTTAAATTGGGAAGGCTAGGTATGGGATTAGAAAAATAACCCTTCATATGTTGAGATCAAGAGGCTCCTTAAGGTACTCAACATAATTACCCATGTTTCTAAAGTCTATTGTTATTATAGTAGGGCTAGAGTGGAAATATGTAATTACATAGGTGTTAGTTTGGTAACCACTAGAAGGGTTAACAAAATTTTGATAAGCTGAAATGGAATAAGCCAAAAAATAGTTATTTGGTTGAGTAGATTTTTAATACATATAGAAGTAAGGAAAAATATTATTAGATGTAGGAGTGGTGTTTTATTATGGTGGGGTAAATGTTATTTTCACATATCTCAAGGCTATATAAGGTAGGATATAACTTGTTTGTGGAGGGGGAGTGCATGTGGGATGTATGTAACTCAAAGGTGTAAAGAATGGTGTATTTTTAGACACCACATAATTTTTCAAAGGTGGAGTGTAAGTGTACATGTTACCCATTGGGTTTTGAATATGAATTTGATAGGATGGAGTAAATTTAGAAATATCTTGATTAGGCACCCCATGAGTAAAGATGTCCCCAAGGGTTTGGTTAGAGGCATGATTTAGTGGGGGTTCATGCTCTTGTGGAGGCAAAAACATGTAAGCTTGTTATTGTGGAATTTTATGAGTCATCATTTGGATGGGATAAGGATAAGGATGAGAATGTGTAAGATAATTTGGTCCCTTACCTTGACCCAAAGTTATTTGGTTGCTCTTCAAGTCATGAATGCGATTGAATTGCATGTTGATGAGTTACTTTTGGCTAGTGATTGTGTTAGGCCTAATAACCCCATGTACATGAGTAGATACATGAGATGGTTAGATTAAAGAGTCTAGTTTGGATTAGGAACCCAATTGGTAATGGTTATGGTTTGTACTAGTGGGTTGGAGGTGTCTTGGCTCCTACTAGGGAATGCATAAATACTTGGATATGATTAAACTCATCTTCCAAGTGGTAGATCCATCCCAGATAATGATCATATGTAGAAAAACTTTTCATGTTTGGGATTTGTAGGATAATTTATGGCATATTTTCCATGTGATTGGTGATCATGCCTCTTCTAATGAGGGTTACAACATTTGAGTCAGGGTGATTACTCATTATTTTATATATGTCCTATATCTCATGGATAAAGACCCTACTCTTGGTTTGGGTGTTAGGATGAGAGTAATCATAGAATCGGTAGTCTATATTGGTGTTGAATTTTGGGTTGTTTAAAATCACTAATGATGATATATTAGAGCTGAGTTGGATTCTCCTATATCCCTCTAGGCCAAGAGATCCACCTATGTCCTATCTAGACATATTTTGGGGGTATATGAATATCTGAATAATAAATGAAAGTGGAGAAGGGAGAAATAATACGGGGAAGAAAAATAAATGCACAAAATATGTAAGTCTTTCATGTTATGTTCATCAATTTATGTACACATAAATAACACACACTAAACTATGTACTTGATTCCCCAAGGTTACTGAGGTAACTGACATAAAAGATGTGCTATGAATTGGGTTGGTTTTTAGGTGGAATGGGTATTGGCAAGAGGTTATTGTGATGGGACCAAAAAACCTCTACAACATCATGATTCTCATTAAGAGTGTCTATCTATACAAAAACAAAGCTACAAAGTCCTTCAGTCTTTAAGATTATAAGGAGGTGAAGCTCTTGATCAATGTTAGGACCAAGGAAATGAGGGAAATTAGGTTAAATGACTCATGGGATGAGAATTTTTTTTTCAATTTGGATATTTATAGGGAATTTCATCCAAAAATATGAATGATATAGGATAAGACTAAAACTGAGGAGAAGAAGGAAAGGGGTGAAGGTGAGGATCTAGGCTTGGATCACATTATACTATTGAACTCTATTTTGAGGGAAGATAATGATTGGTGGATAAATAAATTGTTATTATTCCTATAAGGTATTGAGAGTAAATAATTAGGCAGGGTATTGGGCTGGAACAAAAAAATTCTCTCCTAATATCGATGTTGATATCAGACTATATGTTAATTATGGGACTAGGCACCATAAAGCTAGGGCAAAAACCTTCTCTAACAAGACTAGGTGTTTCAAGAAGTGTAATCCAAAATGGATTAGACAATGTGTAAGTGTATGAGTTTGTATTAATGTATTATTTGAGGACTCATTGTGTTGTTAGAAGCAAGGTTTTATTTGGCTTATACGATTGGACAGGGCTTTTGACAATATTTTTATTATTTTTATTTATTTTAGGAATATTTGACTAAAATGGAAACTAATTACCTAATGAAATGAAATAAGTAAAATTAGATAAAAATAAAAAAAATTAAATTAATTAACACTTATTTTTTTATTTTTAAACTACTTTTCAATTCATGCAAAGTAAAAGAGAGATCTATTCTAGCTATGCTAATGCTGCTTTTTAAATTTCCTAGATGCAAGCTATATGAAGTTGTTTTCATGATTTTTGATTGATATGTGAGTGGATATAGTATATATATATATTTTAAAGATACAAGTGATTCAATAAAATATCTAAGCTCCAAACAACAATACGATGAGGTTCCTAGAGTTTTCTTTCATCCAAACAAGCCAAGAACAAGTTTTTAACCTTTCTAGGTGTTGCACACTAGTTATGAACAATGTATTTTAAATAAAAATGAATGATATATATTATGATTTATATGATTAAATAAATTCAAAAAAACATTAGTAATCAATCTTAAACAACTAAAATCATAATCACAATAACACCACTTGTTAAGCTAGGTTTGTCTATGGTTTTTCTAATCACTAATTATTTATTTGAGAGTGAAAACAACTTGTTTCAAAAATAAAAATTGGTTATTATAATGGCTGTAAATGTATGATCTATTATTTAAAATTCACCTAGGTTTATATTTAGGATTGTGTTGTGAAATAATTTATTTAAATAAATGCAAGTAAACAAAGAACTTAACTACTTTTTTATGCAAGGATGTGAGAGAGAAGAATTATTTTTCCTATCAAAACTTGCTTTTTCCAAAAATAAATATTTAAGATAATACAAGAATTATTGATAATATAATATAATATACTAAATAAAATAAATAAATATAAGCTAAGAACCTCCAACCTGATCCTGATGTAAACCAATTGAAATTAAGAGATTTGTTGTATTGTGGTCCTTAGTGTGCTAACTCATTTACCCAATTTTTTCCCTAGATCTATCTAACAAGGAGGATAAATGAATGACTATAAAAAATGGGAGAATAATAAGAGAAACATAACTCCAAATAAATAATAACTAACTGTGGATAGTTGAAGACACCATTTCTAAATACTTGGTTGTAAGAACAATGGCTCTCCCTATCTAGAGTTATGTAATCAAACATAAAATCAATCAAAACAAAGGTCTAAAGTAATTTTAGCATGATATGGATATAAAGGATTTAAAAATATTAAGATCCAATATAAATTTTGGATCTAAAATTAAGCCAAAATTGACTTACTTGTATAATAGCAGTGGATGGGTCATGAAGGATTTTAACTAAGTTGAACTGGGAGTTGAACTTAAAAGGGTCTTAAAAGAATTGAAAATATAAGAGGGAATGAGTTGGGACTAATTAGAGGTGAAATTAAGGTATAAAAAGTAAGAAACATGACAATAATCATGTAAAATGCATCAAGAAATGAGTCCTGAAACCTCAATTAGAATGTGAGACAATAATGATGAAACTTACCATGTTTGTAGGGGAAATTATGTAACCATTGCTTTTGGAGACAAAAGCACCCTTTTACATTATAAAACCACCCTATATTTAAAATAAAACCACCCTTATATAGTAGGTTCATAAGGATAATTTACACAACCACCTTGATGAATTCATCATGCATGGGGTGGTTTTGTAACCCCATTGGGTGGTTTCATCACCTAATAGGGTGGTTCCTTCACTAATGAGAGATTTTTGAAAATAAGTTGAGGGGAATTGTAAAGGTGAAAAAAATGGGGATTTGAAGGACTTAAAAGTGGGAGAGGGAAGAAAAAGGGAAAGGGGTGTTAGAGAGTTCATGTCTAAGTATTATTAGGATATCATTGCATCATCATTAGACCTATCATGTCGAGAATATCACACCATGTAAAAAATGGGTGCATGTAGTCATAATCAAAAAAGATTTTAGGGTACACAAGCAAGCTTTATGTACTACAAATATTTTAGGCATGCCATATTTATTGAAGACATCATTAAAAGTGACACATGTGCTAATGGTCTTGGTCCAACCCTCATACAAGAGGGACATCCTATTACCTTCACTATAAAAGCCCTTAGTGGGCATAATTTGATGTAATAAACACATGAGAAGGAAATTATGGCTATCCTTGATGTTTTTAGTAAGTGGTGACCATACTTAGTGTTTTAGTATATTTGCATTAAAAATAATCATCAAAGCTTGAATAACTTATTAGAGCAATTGGTATCTTCACTAGTTTAAAAAAAGTGGGTTTTAAAATTAATGGAGTATGCTTATGATATCACTAATAATAAGGGAAAGGATAATTTTGTTGTTGATGCTTTATCTTATTTGTGTGAAGAACATATATATTTGTTTGCCTTATCCATCCTCATTTCAAAATGGATGCATGGTATCTAGTAGGAGTGGTAACAAGACAGTCATACATAGAAAATCATCTAGTATTTTTTATGGACCCAAATTCCAAACCTAATTATACTTAGGATGACCAATTTTTACTATACAAAGCTCATATTATCTTAATTATTGGATCTAGGTTCTGACACCATATTTTTATTGAGTTACATGCCTCATTCTTTTTAAAAACCTATGAATGCATACATCGTAGTTAATTTTGCCGAAAATTAAGAAATATATAAAAATAATTATTGAGGAATGTTAAGTATGTCAATGTCATAATAGATAAATGGTGGCAATTCTTGACTTACTCCAACCCCTTTCCACTATACAATGCATTTTGATAAACATCTCCATGGATATTATAGAAGGTTTACCAAAATATGGTGGAAATTTAATCATTCTAGTAGTGGTAGATCACCTCTCTAAATATGCTCATTTCTATGCCTTGGCCCATTCTTACACTATTTATACTCTCACCTATACAGTCCTTGACAAAATCATATGCCTTCATGGAATTCCAATTTTTATTATATCTAATTATGATTCAACTTTAATTAATCACTTTTGGTTAGAACTTGTAAGTGCATAGTATCCAACTAAAAATAAGCTCAGGTTACCACCCATAGATACATGACCAAATTGAAGTTGTTAATAAATTTTTAGAATCATATATTAATTACCTTGTCTTTGATTATCAATAATAATGGGTCAAATGGTAACCACTTTCAAAATGGTGGTATAACACTTCTGATCACAAAGCCATCAGGATGACTCCATATGAAGCTACGTATGGTCAGTAGTCACTATATTTTCATGCTTATATTCATAACATATCTCATGTGTAGGTATTGGAACTACCCTCAGCACCTAGGATAATATTGTTTACATTCTCAATGATAACATCCACATGGCACAAGATCACATGAAGCAATAGGTAGATCAACATATTTTCAATCTCACTTTATAACCTTGAGATATGGTTTTACTCTAACTAAAACCTTATAATCAATCCTCTCTCAAGCTAAAATGACTTCAACAACTTGCTCCCAAGTTATATGGACCTTATAAGGTTACCCAACAGATTGGTCTTATTGTATACAAGCTTGAACTTCCACCCTCTTTGCATGTCCATCTAGTTTTTCATGTCTCATGTTTGAATATAATTATTGTCCATAATGTCAAAACCCATATATTACTTCTAGAGATTGATGAAAAATGTTCTCTACTTATTTAATCTAAAGTTAATTTAGAGACATGATTCTATTAGATTCACAATTGGACCATCACAGAGGTTCTAATATAGTGGCATGAAATGCAACTAGAAGGTGTGATGTGGGAAACCCTACTTTAACTCCAAAAATGGTTTACTCATATTCAACCTTGAAGGAAAATAATTTGAAGGGAGATTAAATGTTAGGACTCCTCCATCCTAAATATTTATTTATAGTTATTATCTTTAATAAAATATATGGATGTATATGATTTGTAAGCCATCCCTTGATCTAATTGGGATAATCCCACATGCATGGAAATAAATAGTTAGCTAGGATAGAATTAGCATAAATAATAGCCTATACTAGTGGAAAGGCATCCAAAAATTATATTATATTGAGATTACTCAAAATAGGTTCCCCCCTCAAAGAAACCAGTGACATTGTAATGTAATTCTGCTCCCATTTTAATGCAATTAGTCTTTTTGTATTTATTTGTAGTATCATTTATATACTTTCACTATTATTTTAATCTATTGTAAGAAGAATCATATAAAATTTATAAGCTCATGGTTTTTACCCATTGTATTTTAATACCAAACATGTATTAAAGTATATTTGAATTATGTTATTCTACTATAAATAGACGATTTAATGAAATAAGGATGAATGTTGATGGGTAGGTTTTTTTCACAAAATGATTATCATAGGTGATAATCATGTGTGTGTGTGTGTGTGTGTGTGTGTGTGTGTGTGTGTGTGTGTGTGTGTGTGTGTGTGTGTGTGTGTGTGTGCACACGTGCGCATGCGCACACACGTGTGCATGTGCATGCCATTTTCCATTTCTATTATAGCTTAATATTCAATTAACATTGCTTTTCCTACATAATTTTTTTTGTTTATTTCTATTAAGTTTTCACCAAAGATGGGGTTAAAAAATGTTTGAATAGCTATGGCATATTTGAATGTGATAAAAAAAATTTAAGTGGGATATTTTCACATCATAATATTCATGTAAAGGAAATCGATAAGAAACACAAGGATAAAGTTCAAAAAAATTAATGGCCAACACTTTGAGTTATGGGAACTCAAGATGGAGGATATTTTTGTATACAAAGATAAGTGGGTTGTTGTGTTAAGAAAACAAATAACATGTATGAAGGTAGGATATTTTGAAAACATGTATTAAAATGAAAAGAGTTCAATCAAATTGTGTCTCTTAAATTCAAATTTTTGAGTGTCTCTAGAGAATCCAACATTAAAGATATTTGGTATAAGATAGCATGGGAATATAAATTTGGTACTAAAAACATTATCAATATCATATTAGACACACTTTGACATACTTGGACATTACATACACATTTGAATATTGTGCACATTATTTGTTTTCCCATCCATTGTCTTTACCGACCCTATTCACCAGATACACATATTTAGGACCAACTTAGTCTATAAAATAACCTTATATAATCATAAACAAAGCTTATTTATATCTCCATCATTGACTTACACTCCTAGGATAGTATCAATAATGATTGGATAGTGGTAGTTACCGTAGTTTCTACTTCTATTGGTAGTGTTTAGAAATAGTTAGTGACTATTTTTCAAATTGAGAAGTCTTCATTTAAGTTTGCTTAGACACATTTCATGGGTCAGTCATAGAAAGAAATAATGAAGAGTTGGATATAAATATAAATCAATATTAAGGTTATTCTTGATAATCAAATTGAGAATCACTTGAAAAATTCATGAAATAATTATCATTCTATTGATACATTATCATAATGGCATTCATATTTAAAAACACTTCAGAGGATTATCCCTAAATGTAAGTCTCGATACACATGAAATTCAAATTTGCATGGTGCTAAGTGGTGAAATCCAAACATTAAATTACATTATATATTGATCATGGTGTTTCATAAACACACATAAGTTGGATAACTATGTGTGGTTTGATCCCTATTTAAAGTTTTGGAATGTAGGTAAAACTCAACCATTTATTAGGGAATGGTTGGTGTTGTCTAACCCAAAATACTAACCACTTTTTCAAGGGTCATATTTATGGTCAAAAGCACAACTAGGGTTTATACATAATGGTAATAAAATTAAATATCAATGAAAATGACCAAAGGAAATCACACACACAAGAAAAATCTATAGGTGCAAGTGTAGGGATCTCATAAATTATAGACTCACATAGTATATAAAAACACTATTTGCAGAATCTAGAAAATATTGGTTACTAAAGGTGTTAGACTTTACAATCAATTTATAAGAAGGGTTTAATTAGATTTTTTATAATGTGAGAAGTGATAAAGCACACATAAAGCCTTCTTAGACATAGGGGAACTTTATGTGGGTGAAAAAACTTTAGAATAAGCTAAGTATACTTCTACCCTCTTGATTTGTCATTTAAAAATATTCTAAGTGTAATATATATATATATATATATATATATATATATATATATATATATATATACATCTTAGTTCATATTGTGTATTTATTTCTATAATTTTTACAATATGATTATCTAAAAATTTACACTATTTTATGGCTTCCTAATCTAAAATAAGTAAAACAATTAGATAATTTGTATCACACAAAGTATGTAGCAAACAAAAATTTTCTTTGAAAGAATTTGTATTATCTAAAGATGAATGACAATGACTCCATGACAAAAAATTTCAATTTGTTTAACATTATCATAAGCTAGTTACTTTTATTTGAGATCAAAATGTGTAAATAAAACAATGTATTAATTTATTATGTTATTTGATTGATTCATGGGATGATATTGTTAAGGTCATTGATAGTACTTCATCTACATTAAATATTGAGGATAATTTGTTTTTAGAATAAATGAGGTGAAAATATATGGAGGATTATCAAACAAAGGATGATTTGCTTGGGATAAATTGTCCCAAATAAATAAATAAAAATAAGTTATGGGACAAACAATCAAATTCAAAAGTTAAAATTAAATCTCAAAGAAGACCTACAAGGAATTGTTGGAATTTTAGGAAAAATAGGCATTTTAAGTAGTGTAGAGTTAAAAATGTTGAAAAAGGTATGTCGAATGATGATTCCCCCTCTACATAAATTAAGAGATATAGTGAAGATTTAGGGCATTTATACTTGGCAGATTCAAGCACACATGCATGCATTAATGCAAGGTTGATTGGCTTGGGGGTTTCATTTCACATGAATCCCCATAAAGATTGGTTTTATGATTATAAAATAATTAATGGAGGTGATGTATTATTAAGAGATGACTCAACATATAAGATCATAGGACAAGTAATATTTAGTTTTATGTTAAAGGATGGAAAGGTTAAATCCCTCTATGGTGTTGTACATATTTTATGTTTGGATAGGATTCACATTAATACAAGTAAGATGAATGATGTGGGAGTGAAGGTAATATTTAACAAGGATAGAAACAAGATGGTTCATGGAGATATGGTATAAGTAAGAGGATTATTATTGATAATATCCTTAGAAATCCTTATTAAGACATGCTAGTGTTATAGCTGATAGGTTACAATAGGACTCATAAGATATTTAATTATTCATATTTGGTAATTTTATAATTACTTACACTGTAATGCATACTTCCTCTTTAAAGCTAATATAAAGGATGTGATTAAATAGTGCAATGAAAAAAAGTTATCATATTCCACATAGAATCATAAACAACTCAAAAACTTCATAATTCTTAATCATAGTCAATTACAATGAGTGTAACAACCAAAATATATTAATTTTCAAGAGACATGCTTAAAAATTAAACATAATGGATAGATAATAACTAATAATTATATTAAACTAAGAACTTACTCAGAGAGATTATCCTTTTATAAGTGTTATACATTTATAGAGTTGACGTGACCATTTTGCTTCTTGACTCTTAATTTCCTATCCTATCAAGTTTGAGGTAAATGTTCAACCTTTAAATTGTATTTTAACTTAAATAAGCATTTAAAATATATAAAATACACATTTGTCACACATAACAATTATATAAAAGTTGTTATTGAATATCCTTTAAAATCTCATACTCACACTTTTCTAGACTTAAATAGTTGTCTCATCTTAAGATAATAATTGATGACAAAGTGTAATTGCCTAAAAATGGTTTGCATACATGGGTTGAGTTGTCATGAACATTTTTTCTACTGGGTTGCTAATAAGCTTAGGTTTATTTTTGAAAGAAGTGTCATTTACCAATTTTCACTTCTTACACACTACTTATCCATAATTTTAATTTTTCAACCAAGCAACATCCCAACCTACCACTTTTCACATATTTTGTATAGGTTGGCATAACCATGAGGATGCCCGTTATAGGGTTTTGATCTTCTTTCCCCCCTCATAAATTATTCTCACAATTTTTTTATCCTACCAAAATTGATACAAATTGTCAAAGTGATAAGACCTTACTATGATATCAGTGGCCATGGGTGTGCTAGTGCTGATGGGTCTAGATGATTGGATTGCATTGAGGTTGTTGGTGTCATTATGAAAGTTATTGCTTCATATAATTATTAAGGCATTATTTGTGATGGATGGACTTGTTGTGTCTACTATATGTGAAGGGTATTCTATGCTTGAAATATATTAAGTAACTCAATCTTATGTGCAATGCCAAACCTCAATGATGTACATAAATTTATAAATCAACCTTCGTCACCTCAAAACCCTAAGTGCACTTATGAGGAATAGAAAAATTTAAATAACTAGGAAAATGTAATGGGCTGAGTTGATCCTAATCACCCCCATTTTATTATTAATCTTTGTTTACATATTTGATAGTGTGAGGATGGAAATCAAGCCACATTTAGTTCTCCCACCTTGTATGATTTTGAAATTTTACTCCTTTGCTATACATATGTAACTAATGATTTGGATTTGGTATTTGAAAATGTTTTATTTGACTTGGATTTTTCATGCTTCAGACTTTGCTTGTGACTGATTGTAGTGATAGATTCACAATTTTATTACAACAACTAATATTTTCTCATTGTGAAATAATGTATATGTGTACCAAATAAATGCCCAATCCCAAGATCTATATATATATATATATATATATATATATATATATATATATATATATATATATATATATATATATATATATATGAGTCCAATTGGGTAATTTATCATTCCAATGACATGCTAGGAATATGGGCCAACCCTAAGGAAAGATGTGATTTTAAAAAGTAACCATTAATAGGAGAGGGTCAGTACCGAAAACATTAGATTAGTATTGATTGGTGATACTGACCAAACCCAACATTATCAATAATTTTACACGTAGACTGAACTAAAAGTCTAAATATGTATATGTAGGATATTAAGTAGGTTTGAAATAGATAATGAGGCTCTTGTAGGTGTGTAATAGAAGAACAAAATGGCCAAACTCATAAGGTATCATGTAGGTGTGAGAGAATAAAGGACTAGGAACATGTTTGTGTGCTTAAGTCATGCATGGTAAATGTATGCCAAGCTTGTCATTATTAAGTATATGGTACTAGATTTTAGTATCTACACTCCTATTACCTATATGGGAGTTTTTGGATATCTTCTCTAGTTTCATAGTTTAAGGAATGGAGAAAGAGATCATTTAAGTCTCTTTGATCCATGTTAAGAGCACTGACAAAAGGAATAAATTACTTCATGTTACCTCATAATGAAGTGGACAAAAAATACATTAGGCTATTATTTAATGTATAATAATTCATGAATTCCAATGTGAAATAACTTATTTATATCGAAGGCATTGATGAATTCAGATATGAGTTGTTTGAATTAGTAGATAGAGGCCTCAAGAAGACATCAATACCAATCTAGTCTGATTCCCTTAAGAGTTTTAGAATTTTTTTTACTACTAATTTCTCCTAAAAGATAATCTCCCAAATCATTATGAAATAATCTATAATGTGGGAATTTGGGGTCTCCCTCTCCATTTTAATTTGGAAGTTTGGTAAAAGGGTGAGGTAATATAATACTTTGAATAATATGATTGTGGGGATATTTGAGATATTATGCATAAGTCCCCATTGCATTGAAGTCTATTGATGAGGTTTCTAGATAACTTGGAGGAGGGAATGGTGGGTAGGTATTTGGAGAAAAAGTGCTATGGGTGAATGTTTTCACCTATGATAGTGGAGGGTAATAAGTGAGTAAATAATTATCTATTTGTATTAATTTTAAAAACATGTAGTAAAGTGGCAAAGAGTTGGCAAGAGGCATGCCAATTGGCATATGGTTGGGTGGAGTGTATGGAGGAAAGGCACCGACCACCATATGGGTAGGTGGAGTGTATGAGGGTGGCATATCAACTAGCCTATAGAAGAGGTGTAAAGGGAGGTAGTATGCTAGTAGCCTCTTTATTTGAGTGGCATATAAAGGAGGGATGCCAACAAAAGCATAAGCAAGAGGAGAATAAGCTAAAGGCACATTATTGGGAGTGTTGTAGGAAATTAAATCCCCCATATTTTGATAATATGGGGAAGTGTTTGAGAAGGAATTGGTCTAATTTTGGGGTGGTTGATATAAATAAAATCAAGTTGGATTAGTAGTGGCATGGATTTTATTATTAAAACTTAGGGTCATTCCCTAATTTAACAAATTTTTTTAGATGAAGCTTGATTTTTATCGATATATCAAATGTGTCCCACCAAGTTGAAGATGAGATAATTCATATCAGGTGTATTTTTAGTCTGGATATCTCCCTTGTAGGATGTTTTGAAGGAAGAGGTTGGTAGCCTAGGATGAATTGATTTATATTTGGTCGCTTAGTAGGAATCATCGTAGGTTGTTTATAACATGTCAAATTAGCTTATTGTGCAATAAGAGGTGGAGAAAGGAATGACATCCTAACCAACCCATCCTCTATAATGTGAATCCAATCATTTTAGGGATTAAATGTAAAAAATTTCTCAACATTAGGGGTTTGTAGGATAATAGATGATCTAGTTAAAAAGCATGGATACAGTGCACCTCCACTAGTTAAGGTTATGTCATTTGTATAATTGTAATTTTTGAGTGTTTTTTAATAGTCTTACAACTATTTTATCACCTAAGAATACTTGGTGTGTGGGTGATGGAAGAATATTTATATAAAGGAGATAAATTATTCATGGTTTAACTATGTTGATTGTCAAAGTTATCCCAATTGGACATTCAGGGCTCCTCTTGGGATCAAACATTAGTTTTAGAGGCATGTAGGCCAAAAGGCCTATCAAAACAATCTCTAAATATATTTGAGTGGTGTATGGACACCCAAAAAATAAATGTAAGAGAAGAAAAATATGGATGAAATAAAATAAAATAAAATTGAAACAAAATAAATGGAAATCCTTTCACATCAGGTTCACCATATTTGTATGCATGGAAAATGATGAGCTACCATTGCATACTCGACTTCCAAAGATTAGGTTTAGAAACTAATAAAAAGTTAGGTCGACATCAATTTATTAACCCAAATAATTTTTTGATGAGGTTTAACTCATTGAATGGGACAAACTTCCTAATTTGACTAATTTTTTTGAGTTCATTGAGTGGGATAAGCTGGGTTATTTTATTGATTATGTTTATACCAATATTGTTTAGTTGATTCAAAATGATCATTGAGGGAAGTGAATTATTTGACACTAAGTTCCCCATAATAGTGTGATTCTAAAATAACAAGATAACATAACTCTTGATTAATATTACTTTATTTAAAGAAGTAGAATGTTGGTTGAATAATTTGAGGTATATGATCAAATTGACCAGGGTGAGCTCAATGAAGAATTGCCATCCATAAAATGAATGAAATTGGACAAGGGTAGACCCAAACAAGTAAAATCAAATCAAATTTAGAAGTTTATTATTTGATAAGCTAATAAGTGAATCTTTTTGGCTAGTTGGGCTTCAGATAACATTGTTTATCCATCTAGATCTTGAATTTGGTTATTGATCAATTTTAAAAATGGTGTAGAATGAAAGACTTCCAACTAGAGCTTAAAGTCTATATAAATTTTAATATTCTCTAATGGAATGAGAGAGAAAATTATTGGAAAATATTATACCCTATGTGGATATATTTGTGTTGAGAGCACCATGTAAGGGTGTGGAATTATTTAGTTTATATTTGGTGTTTATGTTGAAATATGATTTTTAGTTGTTGAAGGTTTCATTTTATAACTAAATCTTTTACCTAACAGTTGATTGCTTGAATGCTTAAGCAATTTTCTAAACTAGTTATTATTTGAAGTAGTTGGTTTGTTTGAATGTTTGCAAGGTTTTTTTTAATTAGATATTTTATGAAGTGGTTGGTTTGTTTGAATGCTTCTAAGTATTTTCTAAACTATTTATTTGCACATGTGAATGATGAATTGATAAAATATGAAGTGTTGAAAATCAATATAAACTATTATTTTTTGTAAATTTTGAATATGAATGCAAAATAAAAAGTTAAATGGTTGAATGCATTTTTTATTTTCAGATTTTTAGAATGCATACAAATAATTACAGTAATTAAATGGTTGAAAATTAAATCCTATGATAACTGATTTATTTTATCTTTTGTGTTTTCAAAAGAAGAAGTGCAGAAACATAAATTAAACAAACTAATTAACCCCTTTCTTTTCTATTAAAATGATAAATGCAAACATAAATAAAATAATCAACTAATTATTTTATTTTATATATTTTACTTAACTAATATTTATTTTGTATTTTTTGAATATGAATGAAAAACAAAAATTTAAATGGTCAAATGTATTTTCTCTTTTTAGATTTGTAGAATGTATGGAAATAACTAAAGTAATTAAATGGATGGAAATGAAAGCCTATGATAGATAACTTATTTTATATTTTGTGTTTTCAAACAAATAAGTGTATAAACATAAATTAAACAAACTAATTGATCCATTTACTTTATATTTGAAATGATAGATGCAAACATAAAACAAAAAAATAATTCTCTTCTTTTCTATATTCTGATTTGTGAATGGAAGACAAGGAAAGAACATTTTTTTTGAGAATGGGTAGAGGGAGAGAGAAAAAATTATTCAAAATAAATATGAAGTAGGAATCACTTTTAAGCACATTCAGATTTCACAATAAATTTTCTTCAACACCAAAAGGAATGAAATCTAATTCTTTTGAGAAAATTTTCATGGGTAAAAGAAAGGAAGCAAGAACATACTAGAATATTTATTTTTTCAAGGAGTGAGAGGTAACTACTTGAATAAATTTAAATCAAATTGTAAAATATTTTGAATAATAAATGAAAACTACATGTGAAGAAAGTAATGAAAGCTTTTAAATAAAGGCAAACAAAGAACAAAACACATAAACAATCAAAATTTTGATAGATTTTGGAACAAAATGTATTTTTTTATAATATATTTGCAATCTTTTAATCAATAAATTTAATATAAATAAAATGATAAAATTAAAACAAATAAACTCCAACCTTGTTAAAAATAGATGAAATTTTTGGAGAATCTAATTATCATAGTCCTCAAATCATCAGGTGTTGTCTCTAATGTGGTTACTTAATATGATCTTGGAAGTGTGTACCAAAAAAAATATGCAAAAGGAAAATGTGTAATAAGTATGTGGTTATCTCTAAAATATTTATAATTCTGACTATTGATTCTTAAAAATTTCAATATAATTTTCATCATACATAATCTTATTTGTAAAGAATGGGACAATTGTTCCATGTGAGAATTAAAATGAATTGATTGAGAGTTTAATAAGAATGATTGGGAGCACACTTAGATAGACTTGGAGTTTTTTGGGGTGACAGAGGGTTAATTGGGCAAAGCACAATAAAGAATAGAGTGCCAAACATGCAAAATGTGTTTAAACGTGCATCTCGAGAGCTAAATAATAGTCCATGTAAAGGTCATGAAACTAGCACTATATGTAGGTAGAAGTTTCAAAACCATAAGGGAAATTTGTGTTACTATCATAAATTTTTCACATGCACTATAAAAATTACAAGTTTGGAAGGTTTAGGTAAATTTTATATAAATTTTACACTTTGAGAAATTTTAAAAAGGAGCAAAATGAAAAAATGGGACAGTGAAGGATATGATGATGTTTTACTTTGGGACTTTTGCATTGGAGAAATGTTACACCATGTAAATTTTGGGTGTGTATAGAGTCCATGATGCTATTGTGGGGGAATAGGGTGGTGATGAAATGCTTCCAAGTTGAGTATATGGAGGTGTAAACAAAAGATCTTCTAGTGGGTTTAATTATGCATAATGTGTTGTTTCTTATTTATGCATAGTGGCCTTAGGGAACATACCTAGTAGTATTATAATGCTACTTTCTACACTCATTGCTTTTAAGGTGGATTTCCTTGGTAGACACTTCTTATTTTAGATCTTTAGTTATGACCATGGGTACTATGAAGATTTACATGCCCCTTCTGACATTTGGGTGAGGTCTTACATCTCATAACATGTGTGTATTTCTTACTAATGGTTGGAATAAATTGGTTGTTATATCACCTTATTCACTACTTTCAATAGTGAGTGGTGTGGTTGTCTCCTATTTATTATGATATTTCCCTTATGGTTGCTCTATGTTTGTGGCTAGATCCTATGTGACAATACCCACTTATGCTTTCACTTGTGATCTTAAATCCTCTCCAGTTGAAAATAGATCTTGTATCTTATGCTTAGTTTATTCTTCTTCTACAATAATATTCACTTTGATAGAATCTGATGCATGTGGGAGGTTGAATGGGAAAACATGTGGGATTACATTATAAATTAACATTATTTGCATGGACTTCTAAACAAACCATTATTTTTATACCTCACTATCATATAGAATGTTCCCCACATGCTCAATCAGTTATTTATACATGTCTTCTAGTGTGATGTCAAGTGTGTCTAAATTGACCTTTTTGGTAATGGTAATAACCCAGGCGTCATTTAAACATACCACCAATTTTATTATATTATTGGGAATTATTTTACAAGTATATGTAGGTGGTGATATACATATTTATAGTGTCCATTTATATCTAAATACTAGCACTTATGATCTTGTTGATGGTAGTGAGGCTTCTGGTCAGATTTATCATAATGAATGGATATTTTGGGTGACCACGTTCCTTTGACATTTGAATTTAAACTATGAATACACCATATTGATTAAGAATGGAAGTAGAAGTGTCATAAAAGTTTTGATTTATTGTATCTTCACCATGACACCATTGTATAACTTCATGACTACTATGATTGGAGACAAATAGTCTATGACATCATGTAAAATGTGTAGATTGGTAGTGATCAAACTTCAAATTTGTAGTAATTATATCCTAAACTTTGTTATAGAATTTAATGACTAAGTGGTGATTTATTCACCCTTAGCTTAACTTGATGGTTAAATAAATAAAAATAATTTATTATTTATTAACACGAGGTGAAAACCTTATGAAAATAAATAATTAATTTATATTTGTTTAATAATTATCAAAGTAATTAAATATTTATCAAGAAAAATATGAGACCATTGGTTACAATGGTCACATGAATATTATAAATAGGGTTTACCCATATTTTAAAAATATATCTAAATATATCGATGTATTACAAATATCTTAGGTGAACAAAGAGTTTTGTGAAGGCCATTCTATGAAGAAGTGAGAAGGTGGAATAATTTGTATTGGGGGTTATTATTATTTCTCAATTATATGAATAATCACTGTGGTTTTTTACCTCTTTGAGGTTTTCCACATTAAAACCTTATGTTCATGGATTTGGTTGTTCTCTATATCTTTAAAAGTTAATTCCATAACTAGATCTATATATTCAACATCTTGATGTTTTTACATGGTAACAAAGCTAGTTAAGTGGAATTGATTAGCAAGCTTATTTTCAATTTCTATATATTCAAATTCAATGAATATTTAAATTATTATTTATGATTGGTACTACATCCTACTTTAGGTTTTATTGAAAAAAATTAATTTCAATATGTTTTGCTACTGGTTTGGCATTTAAATCTATCAAATATCAATCTCCAAGGCTTCTAAAGCTTCCACAGAGCCTCTGAAGCATTTTTTTAAAATGTTATATTTTTTATTCACTGCCTTAATGCCATTATATGGCCTATGAGAGAAATAGATTTAAAAAAAATTGTTCTTTACTGTTCTTTTGATTCTTTTATGGTTTGAAAGGGTTAAATCAAGAAGTTAAAGCATTCAAGATAAACTACAGACTTGGAGAAGGATTGATAAAGCTCATTTCAAGTTTTATCTCTCCTTCACAGTGCCATGTATGGCTTGGAAAATGTTGTAGTCAAATTTTGAGACAAAAATAAAATTTTGAGTGTTTGGTTGGATTTAACAGACAATAATAGGAGGATTTCCAAATTTTTGTGCTCTTTAGAGGTCTGTGGACTGAGATCTGAGTTGATAAAAGTCTATTTATATGGTATTATTAAAAATTCAACTTTTTTAGTAATTGAAAATATTTTGAGGCTTGTTCTGCCATCAAGAGGCAAAATAAAGGAGGATTACAAAGTTTCATACTTATTGGTAGCCTTTTCACGTCTCTATGCTTCCTCAAATATTCACCTAAGTGCAATGCCTACTATAGGTAACTATAAAGGTTAGTACAAAGTTTGAAAGTGTTTAAAAAATAATCTATTCTTTTATTTCTAAAAATTCTCTTTCAATCTGTTGTGGCTTCCACCCTTTATGCTCTCCTTTTTTACATAAAAACAATAGTTTTTTAATTTAATTTTACATGCATAGTAAATTAATTTTATATAGTTTCTTTATTTTTTTAATTTTATAATATTAAAAAAATAAATTTTAAATATAATTATTTGCATGTATTATCTCAAACTATAGTATAGAAGAGTTAGCTATATTTTTTTGCAAAAATCTTGTATCAAGGGAGGCTCTATGTTCAAATCCCCTCTAAATCACCTTTTTTTGATTTTTTTTAAATTTTTTTCAAATTAACTTAAAATTAGATTAATTGAAATTTTGTTTTTTAGTTTTCATGTCAAGCTTCACGCATTTAAAACCATTGTTGACTTGTCTATGTTTGTTTGACTTTTGACCTATTAAATGTTTTAAAAAGTATAGTCATGTAACCAGTCGATCACTAGGTTTTGGTATTTGTTGGACACATATACGTAGTCGATTTTTGTTTTTAAATGTAATATTATTCATTTTAAAACTTTTTAAATAAAATTGTCTAAGTGGTTGTTTTGAGTGTGACTCTTTTGACACCTAGATTAATGTAATTATTTTTTAAAATTTTACATTATTTGGCATCTAAATTATAAAATTTATCATAATTGCATGTATAATTCATTTTATTTTTGAAAATAGTTTGAAAAAGTCTTTAAAAAAGGTTAATTTTTAAAATTGTTCTTACATTAGTGTATTTTGGTGATACTTCTGACACCCTATTTTATTGTTATATTTCTTAATTTTCTTATTTTTTCTAGCATTAAATTGAATAATTATTGTGTTTGTACTTTGAATTTTTTTTACTATTAAATAAAGTTAAAATTTACACTAAAAAATATTCTTTTTAAGCATTTGGTTAATGCCCTGTTTAAAGGAAAATGATAACTTCACCTCATTTTTATTTAAATAAATCTCAAATGCTTAATGAAAATAACTATAACATATTAAAAAATCATGTTAAAACTGAATTTATGGCTTGAAATTTATGAAATATTATTATTGGGATTGAAAAATCCCCTTCTAGATGATATGTGATCATTGAACTTACCAATGTATTTCAATAGAAATCATATGAAGCTATGTCCATCATCTTATGGAGTGTTAAGGATGAATTCCTTATCCACATTAGTAATTAAGAGTCTCCTATCGATGCTTGGAAATTATTTTAATCCATGCATGAGGGCAATCACCTCTAAAAAAATATTAAGTTATTCATTGTATTGCTAACAACACCTATGAAAGATGATGAAAATGGTTGTGAATTTTATTAATAAAATTAAGAACATTAAAGCTTAGTTACAAATTTAAAATTATTTACAATAAGCTTATAATATTTTTGATGAAAATAAAAATCATAAATCTAACCCTAATTCTGTTAAAGGCAAAAATGAGAACAAGAAATTTGGTCATAAGAATCGTAAACCTAAGTTTAATGGAAATTACAATCTATGTAGTAAATTTGGTCATAAAAGTGAAAATTGTTATAAAAACAAGGATAGACTTAACAATAAATCTTCTAAAAATAACAAAGGGAAGAAATCCAATCAAAACAAATAGAAGAATCAAAACCCTAATTAGAATAATACTCAAGATCATAATACTAACATTATTACTTTGTAAGCTACCTTGTTTACTTCTGATGAAATTAAATGATGTTTCTATAATAATGAATTACATAATATGACTTTATTATCTCATATTTTATATGACAATATAAATATATCTAAAAATATTTAACTAGGAGATAATTCACTTTTAGAAGTAACTAAACAAGGAAAGTTAAAATTTTCAAATGTTGTTATTTATAATGTTTTTTATGTACCTAAGCTTAAAAATAACTTGTTATCTTTCTCACAAATACTAATGATAAAATCATTGTAACATTTATTAAATATAGCTGGTCTATTAAAAACCAATATGGGTCTCTGATTATTGAAAGGGCTCAAAATAATGATTTATACATTTTTTCTCCTTCTGCATATTTTTTTAATTACACAGTAAGAATGATTCTCAATTATGGCATGAAATATTAGGACATGTTAATTTTATAAGTTTACATGATATATCTAAAAATATTATTATTATTGGAATTCATTTTATACCTTCTCATCATGAAACATACTAACTCATTTCACAAGAATCATGATGCAAATTCCTCACATCCTTTAAAATTAATTCATAGTGATGTTATATGACCTATTAACGCTGTATCTATTAATGGTTATTTGTATATTATAAATTTTATATATTATTAGACTAGAATGATTTATTCATATTTCATTAAAAATAAATTTAAAGTGTTTTCTATATTTAAAGAATTTAAAGCTATTGTTGAAAATACTAGTTTTTCTATTAAAATATTAAGATCTAATAAATGTGGTGAATACATTAGTAAAGAGTTTAATTATTTTTATATTAGTTGCGGTATTAAATAGGAATTAAAAACTCCTTGTTCCCTTCAACAAAATGGTATTGTTGAAAGGAAAAATTGCACCATTGTCAAGATGGCTAGAACAATGTTGTATTATGTAAATGTTTCTTCTATTTATTATGGGCTAAAGCCATGAATATTATTGTGCATATTCTGAATATAATCCATGCTTAATATTTGTACTTTTAAATATCAAAATACATGTATACTCATGTCATTTCATTTTCTTTGATAAAAGTAGTTTTTAATTACTTTAGAGATACTAACTATATTGACAGTGTCTCATCTGCATTGTACTTGTTAGTAAAATGATTAGATTGACTCTTGAAAAATGTTTATTACAGTTATATTGTAATATATTTCTTTTTATTAAATGATAAATCAAATTATATATATATATATATATATATATATATATATATATATATAATTTTCAATTCATATGAGTTAGCATGGAAATACATTATATGCATGACATCATGCTTAATTTGACAAAATGATTATGTTTAGTTATTGCATTTGGTAAAAAAATCATGTTCAGTAAGTTTGGATCTTTTTTGTTTTAATTGTTAAAATGATTTCATTTGATTTTTGGGGCAATTTCATGCTAATATGCTTAGATACTCTCATTTGATTGTTTATTCTAACATATTTATATGTTTCATTTGATAATAGGATATGTTATGGAATGCAAAATGTAAATTGGGTTTTTATTATTGGCTCTTCTTCCTTTACTTTACTAAGAATCCTATTCATACATCTCTGAAATTATTTGTTTTAATTTCATATCTGTTTGATTGGATGATTGCATATCATGTTATAATTATCCATATTTGATGTAAGAGAGGTTATACCTTAATATTTTATTGAAGCATATTAGACTTGAAAAGTTTTGATAAGACTTAAATGATAAAATGAGTTAGTTTAATAGGATATCTAATGGTTGGATAAAATTAATATCATATTATTAGTAAATTATTATATGTGCATCATATGATAGTTGGGGACTCTAATTTTATCAATATTGGAGACATCGAATAATGAATTGCATACAATAATTTATGTTTATCACTAAATTTATAATCAAAGTAGCAAACTTGTTTTCCAAAAACATGAAATAATTTTTTAAAATGTGTTTTACCATAGAAAAACATATGTCATATTTTTTTAATGTATTTGGTTATTGTGATGCTAACCATACTATCCTATCATGAATATATTTTTGGATATGTGTTTAAGTTTTGTGTAGGTGCATAACACCAACAATTTAATCATATTTAAGTTCATGTGCATTTTAGAGAGAAAGTCCTAAGTGGTAATATTGATCTACATATTTGTCATATGGATGAATAAGTGATATATATATATATATATTCATAAAACCACCTGATGTTACCAAGTTTTGTTAGTTTTATGCAAATCTATGCCTATCAAAGTTTCCATTGAGGGGAGTGTGCATGATAATGCCACTTCTTAATGACCATGCATTTATTCTCCTTCTCTATACTTCTTATTGTAAATAATTGTAAACTTCATGTGGAAGTTATCTAATTTGATAAAAATTCATTTGGAAGTCTTAATTTTGTACCCCAATACATTAAAAACATACTTTTTAATGAGGGTCTTTATGTTATAATATGCTCAAAATATGCTTGGTTGATTATTCAAGAGAAGATGTGAGATTTAGTCTCACAATCATGCTAGCCTAAACTTACTTTCAAGTTGTTTATAGATTATAATTTCTTTTGTGTCAAAAGGTGATTTTTGGCACAATTAAGGTTTTTAAATCCTTTAATTATGTACATAATATAATTCATTTTAAGGTGATTATGACATTTATCTCCACTTATCATTAAGGGGGAGTGCTAGAGCATTTAATGACTAAGTGGTTCTTTATTCACCCTTAACTTTATAGTTAAATAAAAAATAATAATTTATTATTTATTAACATGAGGTGAAAACCTCATGAAAATAAATAATTCAATTATATTTTTTTAATAATTATCAATTTATTAAATATTTATAAAAAAAAAATGGGACCATTGGTTACAACGGTCATCTCCCCTCATGAATATTATAAATAGGGTTTATCCCTATTATAAAAATATATCTAGAAATCTTGATGTATTACAAATATCTTGGGTGGACAAAGAGTTTTATGAAGGAAATTATATGAAGAAGTGATAAGGGCTGATAATTTATATTAGAGGTTATTATTATTTCTCAATTATATGATTAATCACCATAGTATTTTACGTCTTTTAGGTTTTCCACATTAAAACCTTGTGTTCATGGGTTTGATTGTTCTCTATCTTTACTAGTTAATTCCATATCTAGATCTGTATATTCAACAAATTGATGTTTTGATAAACTTTTATGCATGATAATAGGGGTGTCCTCTCCTTAGAAAAATTGAATTCACAAAGGATTACTCCATGTATAAGTCATCTCTAACATCAACTTGCACTTAGGGAACCTCCACTAGGTAAAACAAATGAGAATTACTAAAAACTATTATTAAAATGATTATGATTTTATTTAGATGACCTTCTCCACATTTGTTATAATTTTGGATGATAGAAACTCTAGATAGTTGAAATCCTCTCCTAGTCACACCATCTTATGGGAAATATCAATAACACCTTTTGTGATTTGCCTCACCACCTTATCTTTCTGATAGTATCTTTACGTGATAAAATTTAAAAATACATGCACAAGGGTATTTGTAAATTGTTCAATTGGGATTCCTATGGTAGACCTTATATATATTTATTTGGTCTCTTGGAAGAAACCTGGTTTCATTGATTTATACGGTTATCGTGTCATCCCTTACCAACAATCATGTGGCATGCACATCAGTTGTGATATTGATGTGGATGAATACATGTTCAGATATTCAAATGGATCCTTAATTTTTTTAGTTGATGAGAGTAATCATTATCTCATCATTTTTGCAAAATTTAGGAATCTTAACTAGTCATTTTACATCCAACTGTCATAGTGGTTGAGGGAAGGTAACAACTCTTTGTGTAGATCTAACTACTCATCATGGTTGTGGTTGTGTGAAATTTATATATTTATGACAATAATGAAATCAAATGGTTCTTTTTCAATCAAATTTGTTTTTTTTAAAGACAATATTAATCCTATTTCTTCTTTATGAGCTTTTTTTGATACAATAACTACTTGATTAGTGGCCATTTTATCCTCTACAAAATAAATTCCTTCTTACAATTGAACTTGGTTGGGATATTTTGCACACTCTTGATATTTTTGGAAATATTTGATCAGCTAAAAAAAAGTCTTACAAGGATCCTATGACCACAAACTATGACAAAACACAACATAAAAAAGTCATGAAATAAATATGCCCATAGTATAGACAACAAAGAGGGACTTCAACCAATTAACCATAACCAACCACAAAAGTAAATAAACCAGATAAAAGATAAGACTAGAAAAACATAAATAAATGTAAAAAATTAATCAAAAGACTCCTTAGAGTCAACTTTTTTCTTGGGAGCGTCACATTTTAACTTTCTTTCCTTATCCTTCAACATTTCCTTCCAGACTGTACCCTGAGTCCACTTGTTTGGGCCTTCAACCAATCCTTTTAGGGATTTATTCTTTGGTGTTTTAGTGTCCTTATCATTATGGGTATTTTGAGAATCTTCAATCCTTTTTAAAACAATGTTAATCTAGGAGAGGATTAGGTGGGAGAATCACTTATAGCTTTATCCTTCATGGGGGTCTTGTCCTCAGCTTCTTCAGTCAGTTTTTATTTTTCCTAATAATAGGGTTATCCAAATATTTCCCAAACTTATCACTTTAAAATTTCAAAGTATTCCATTATTTCATGAGGTTAGCCATAAACTACCTATTTATTTAAGTTTATCATCAAATTCTCTCAATTTCCTGTTATGATCATAATAGGGGTCCTCTAGATCACACTTTTACTTCCCTTTATTTCCATCCTTCTTAGACTAGGCGATAATGACAAACTTGGGATTTACCCCCTTGAGGAAGAAAGGATTCCAACCTTGAATTTTATATACATGATGTTATGAGGGATATTTATGAGTTGGTTACTGACTGAAGGAGAGGCATGATTGGGGTTTTCAAATAGATAGTTCATCTTGTCTCCTGCAAGCTACCACATTCCTCTTTTGAAGTACCATCCTTCTCACTTGGGATCAAATACACCTCCCTCCCCCTTATTACTTCCCCTTTTTTTACCAAAAAGAATATAAGGCCCTAATGGATAATTTAGTTGGCTAATGTCATTGGCCTAGTTTATTTGGTAGGTCAAAATAATACTTTCTACCAACTTCAAGAGAAAATACGGGAAACTAATTTTATGCCCATAGAAATGATTAAAAAATAAGAAGTGATGGGAGAAAATAAGTGTGAACTTACCTTAAAGGGTGAGGTATTTCATAATCTAGAGGCACACTTTAGGCCACCATCAAAGCAAATTATACCTTGGGAAACCTTTTTTATCAGTCTTCAAGATAATGTCTACTATAAATAATTTCTATATCAGTTCTAGATTTCTAGTTTTGCCCTTAAAATCCTTGACACCTTAATAACTCATACTTGTGAATTTACCAATCAGTTCTTCCGTAATCATGATCTTTATCTTGTGCATTCAAACTAAATGTTTATTCTAGGTAATGATAAAATGCTTAGCTAGATCAATATCATGACCTATAATACATTACATAAATTTTGACAACCCACCTTTTTGAAGATTCCTAAAAAATCTTGGATCGCCTTAGACATCCACACAAGAGATTATCTCCAATCTATCTTTATTTCCCCCCATATTTACAACTTTTTCTTCCAAATAGTTTAGAGTATTATTGTTACACTTTAAATTCCACAAGGAGAAATTTAGGAGCTTTGAAAAAATTGGTATCATAATTAAACCTGATGGCATGGGAAACTAGAATTTTTAATTGACTATTGTAATAATTATGCAAAGAGGTATTTAAATCCACATGTTCAAAATAAAGCCTTCCTCGTGTGACCAAATCTAATGCAACTTATGATATGACGTTAGAATCATTATATATTACTTCATTTAAAAAGGGGTTAATTTTGTGGTATCATGCCACATGACCAATGAGGGGTACCCTACCCATAGATTAGCAAATCTATCCACCACCACATTTCTTTCTTTGAAGATATGGCCAATGGTCACCTCTCCAAAGAGGTCGAGGAGGACTTTAACATGATCAATAATCTACTTGATAGTATGGAAAGGGATTAACTTATTTGAAAGTGTGTTAATAATTTTAAGAGAGTCTTATTCGATGATGATATTTCAATCTTGGATTGAGATATGAGCTGAATACCCTATAGTGTAACTTTAGCTTCCACCACATGGTTAGTTTAAACTCCTAGATGACCTATATAAGCAACCATTACCACCCCTTTAGAATCCCTAATAACTCCCCCCCTCTCCTCACAAAATTTCTTGGGTTACCCTTTGAGACCTAATAAAAGTTAAATTTTATCCAACCCATAGGTGGTTTAGACCATATGGTTAGACTCCCATTAGCTTTCAACCTATAACTATCAACCTCTTGATTTAAGTTCTAGTTGAGGAAGATATAAAGTTCATCCTTCAAACCTAAATCCTTATCTTTACGAGAAAAATCCTTCTAGTTCTTCATGATTATAGAATCAAATCTAAGGAAGATAGCCTTATAATTCCTCCTTTTATTGGAAAAAATTCTATTATTTCTAGTTTTCCAAATTTCTTAGAACTAGTGTGGAAGAGCTAGTTGCCACAAGAAGGATAGGAAAGGAAACTTCCAAGGTGGATTCCATTGAGTTATTAGATATCGAATGGAATTGGGTTAGATCCAATCCACATTGAATTTATGTAAGATTAACTCTAGAACAAGATAACCAAAAGGACAAGCCAAGAAAAGGTGGTGAACTAATTATTCAAAGCATTTATAAAGGGAACACCTATTTGGGTTGGTCAAACCACACTTTAATAAATTGTCAATAGTAAGGATTTTATCTTGAGTTTTCAACCAAAAAAATATGTTGGCTTTAGGAGTGAGATACTTGATCCAAATAGATCTCCAGTGATCCTACTTCTCATCCAAATCCAACTCCATAAGGTAACTTTATTTCACTGAGAAAGCCCCATGTCATCAACTAGACAAAGAAATATATCTTATTTGGGGAAGATGGGGATGTATAACTACTGGAGTTTAACATTAAGAACTTGAATTACTTGAATAACTTTTGCATTATCATATTCTAGGTGCATATTTTTACAAGATTTGATATCATCCACATAATTCTAGTAGTCTTTAACCTTTGATCCCCAAGAGGTTTTGTAGGGAGCCTAAGATGTAACTAGGGATTATAATATCCATGGGTCATACTATAATTCAACCTTCTCCCTTACCTGTCTACCACTTAATTCATTTTTGTAGAAGGATCCTATAATTATAAATGGCTCTGCAAAAAGTCAAGCCATTTTTAGGGTCTTCCTCCCAGAGAAAACTATCCTCATGATTCCTTCTAAATATTTGTCCTTGATAATTATGTCAAGTGCTTGTCCTCCATAAATTTCCACCCTAATTTATAAATCAGGGACATATTGATATTTTTTACCTGATGAAGCCCAAGTACCCCATTTGCCTTAGGGAGGTAGGATTTGTCCTAGTGGGACCAAAGGGAATTTGAATATATTTTCAGACCCTTTCCATAGGAATTTATGTTGGATTTGTTCAATTTTTTCTAACACTTTGCTTGGGATGTAGAATAAGGACATGAAGTAAATTGAGATGATTTAAATGGATATTTTGAGTAATTAGAATTTACCCCCTAGTTCAGTAGATGGCCCTTCCATCTTGATAACTTATTTTAAATTCCATCCACTAGAGGATTCCATAAATTTGATTGTATTTTACCATTAAAGAGCATAAGCCCAAGATAAGTAGAATGAAGGTTGTTGATTTGGCATTCCACAATAGAGGTCAAATTATTTTGAAGTCCAACATGTGTGTTAAAGGAAAAATATTCAGCCCTTTTTGAAGTTCATACATTGATATGAAATACTCCTGTAATCCAAGATAATATTTTTGAGAGCCCTGACTTCTACAATTGAAGATTCTACAAGGAGAAAAGTGTCATCTAAAAAATACTCATGGATGATGGGAATAATGTTCTAGGCCACCTTGATGTCATTTATGAATCCATGTGCTCATGAATCTTAGAGGCTTCTTCATAGAGTTTTAAATAGAATGATGAAAAGATAAGGGGAAGGGGGTCCCCTTTTATTAGACCTCTATTGGCTGAGAAATATCCTTTGGGGACTCCATTTAATAATATAAAAAACTTAGGAGTCTATATTTAACTATGGATGAGTCCTATGAAGGTGTGATTGAACCCAAGCCTTTTGAGGAATTTATTTAGGAACCTCCATGAAACCCTGTCATAAATTTTATTCATATCTAATTTTACAAACATGCCTGATCTGGTATAATTTGAAATGAAGTGCAATACCTCATGGAAAATAATTATCCCATTAGTAATTTGCCTCTTGAATACAAAATATCCCTATTTCTCTATAATAATCATCTCTAGGAGGGGTTGAATCCTTCTGACTAGAGTTATTGAGCATATCTTATTTGCAGTAGTACATAGGTCGATTGGTTTGAACACCTTCAACTAATTTACTCTAGGTTTTTTAGGGATAATAACCAACAAAGCATTGTTCATTTATTTTAGAATAGATCAAACTCTAAAAAATTCACACACTATAGCCTCCACTTCCACATGAATGATGTCCTATTTTTTAAAAAAATAGAGTGGGGGAAATCCATCAAGCCCAAGGGCCTTACTTCCTTTCATGGAGAGTACATTCACTTTGACTTCTTCATGGAAGGGGGATTGAGGAGATCTAATTTCTCAGATTGTGAAATTATCTTAGGGAGGTTTTACATAAGCCTTTATTATAGAAGTGCATCTTATGAGATATTTTTATTTAGTAGGTTATTGAAGTATTAAATGATTTGTTCATTAATATCATCCTCATTTATGCATTTACTTCCATCCTCATGAATCAGTTAAATGATTCTATTTATGTTTCTATTTCTTGAGGTTTGTGGAAGAATTTGGTGTTCCTATCACCTTCATTCATCTAGAGGCATCTATATTTTTGTTTTTAAAATGATTGTTCTTTGGATTCAAGATTGTGATACTTGCTGAGAAGATCTTTTTCAAATGAGGCGGATTACTTATTAGATCCATGAAAGGAAGTGCACTCTTCCAATTTATGTAGACATTCCTCTAGAGACTTATTTGGATAAAAATATTTTTAAAGAACTCTTTGTTCCAAACTTTAAGATTTATCTTCAAGTGATTGAGAAGGGTTCTTTCCACTAATCCTTAATAAAGTCAAATATATCAGGATGATGCATCCACATACTTTCAAATCTAAAAGGATGATTCTTAGTTTTTAAAACATTTTCCCCCTAAAAGACTATAGGGTTATGGTCCAATCTAATCCTCAAAAAATAACATAGAGAGGTAGTGTAATGTATATCTCAATTGAGATAAACTAAACATTTATCAAGTCTTACCTAAATTAGGGCCTCCCCAAGTCTTCTTTTTGACCATGTAAATGGATTGCCTTTGAGTTCCACATCCACAAGGCCTAATTCCACTATAAAATCATTTATCTCAACCATTTTCTCTATTAATTACACTAATACACCTTTAGTTTTCGTTGGGTTAAGGGGGAATTTAAATCTCTATCAACCAACCATTTCTAGTTAATCTCGAGTCTCCTAAAGTTAACCATATTCTCATAAAGTTTCCTCCTAGCTAGTCTAGCATTAAGGGCATAAGTGTTGGATAATATCCACTCATCATTATTATTTTTATCCATAAATAATACAAAAACATGGTTATTAATTTATATGAAGTCTTCTCCTTCCAATTTTTGTGAGTTCTATAAGACAATTATCCCACCCAAGGTTCCATACGAGCTTGAATTGATATAACTAGCCTTTCTCCAAATCTTGTCAATAAACCTTTTGAAAGATTCTTTAGACATGGTTTCTTGGATCAATAATACAAGAGGGTCACTAGTTTTTCTAAAATTATTCACTATCCTCTATTTTATATGGTTGTTAAGACCCCTCACATTTCATGATAGGAACTTCATTTATTTAGTCTAGAGAAATGGTTATTAAGGTTTTTTTGGTTACCCTTGTCTATATCATTTTTTGTTTCCTTATTCCTAACTGCTTAGATGGGAGATATGCTTGGGGATTTTGGTACTTCTCCCACATCCACCTTCTTTTTACCTTTTCTAGTTTTTATTTGTATCTAATTTCCTTCTTCAGCCTTTTAGTCCTAGGTAAGGGTTTTGACCATTGAGCATTGCCCCATATCCTTTATAGTAGTTGCTAGATCCTTTGGTGATGCCTAACGTACCATGGGTAAAGTCAAAATAAACTTTATAATCTAACTAAAAAATAAAGGTTTTCATCAAATTAGATCATCAATACCATTAGACCCCTTTTTGTCATGTGTTTTGGGACTGCTCTAGGTTAGACTAGATTCTCTTATGTTTTTCATAGCTAGGAGATCATGTATGTTTTATGGCTCTTAGTTTTTTTGAGGGGGGAATCTTGTATACTAAAATAATACAATCAAAATTATCTTTCACCACTAATTTTAGGCTATAAAGGATCCCATTGAGCAGTCATGCATTGTTACTACCCTTTGGTGTTTGAGATCTACCTTTTCTAGGGTGAGGATCACCACTTTGTTTTTATTGAAACCTAGGGACATATTACCTGGGGTGATATTCTTAGTGAGTACTTGAGGGGTCCTTGTACATGGACCTTCCACCTTTATAGATGGATCAAAATCTTTTCTTGAAGGGTTGGCAACTATTTTTTTGGTCCAAAATGGTTTTGGTGGTTGACAGGGCTAAGTAAATTTAGGGTAATATTTAGTCAAGTGACTGAGTATATTATACTTATTATAAGTAATTAATTTATTTTCATACTCAATGTACTAATTACATTTACCATATTTATATTTTATCTTGATGGATGGAGAAGAGGTTTATCCATTGATATGAAGACATTGAATATGGCCTTCACCATCCTTATTCTTGATTTAGTGACTGGATAAATTCCTCTAGGTTTACCCAAGACTCTTACAATTCCCATAATCACTTCTAGTTACTAGTATTATAGATGAAGTTTTTTAAGGAGGACCCACATGGGGATGTATTCTAGAGTAGAAATAATTATATTGGTACCTACTTTCCATCACCTAATATTGATGTTGGATTTTCTTATGAACCATGGTCCCTTAATCATGACTCTGAAATAATATTCCTGATTAGTGTAATTGATCAAGAAGAAATTTTTGGCTAGGGTAACCACTTCAAGTTGACCTTTGGGCTTCCATATTTGATTTTAGCATTTTATAAAAGAATCAATATTGGGTTTGAAGTTGTTGAATTTTGACAAAACGTAATTAACAAGTTTTCAACTAGTCTTTTCAATAATGATATTAGGGAATTTGACACACACCTCATTTTTTTCCACTGAAGGTTCTAGATGGAAGTTAGATGAGTTTTATCCTAATAGTATTTTTCTTAGTACCCAATTTTCCAAAGATAAGGGGATTTTGGAGTGTTCTAATTAGAGACAGATCCACTTTAGAGTGGGGCCCTTCCATCTATGAAATCCTTAGAAGCTCCCAATCCCATGCATTTCCTTTCAATCCTACCTCCATCGTCACTATTCGATGATCCATCCTTGTTATCAAGTGTCACTTTATTATTTTCATACATAATCAAATTCAAAATGTTAATTTCCTCCCACTTCTTCTCTTCCCTCCTTCTCTCCACTCTGAATTTGAATTCTCCCTTGTGATAAGATTTGCTTTTGGAAATAAATTTCATTTAACATAAATAATACAATTCTAATTCTTGATATACCAAATGTGTGATTTGATTTTTCACATCACCTCTTTATAAAAAAGTTTCCAACAACTTTTGAAGATCTATTGAGCTACTTATCACACCAACTCATGTTTACCTTAAATTTATTATTTATTACTAATTTGGCACATGTCTATTTTTATAGTTATCCTCCTCTTGATATATTTAATTAGACACACCACCATTTTATTTTCAAATACTTGTCCCTTTTAGACATTAACTAGTTGATCAATTTTTTTTCATTTTTGCAATATACATAAAACTCTTTTTGTCTTGTTTTGAAACACCCTTTCTATTTTTCCACTAATTATCCTTCTAATTTGTTGTCATGTTATTTGTTCTATTACTAGCATGCCATTCCTGGCCATAATTGATTTTGAAAATTTATTAAATTCCTTTCACATACTTAACAAATCATTACTATTGATTTTGGTACCAAGAAAACATCTATTCACTAATAATATTTCCATTGTATCACAATAAAATTATTCTCACTTATAATACTATGTTATGTTACCACACCTGAAAAAAGGAAACACAAAAAAATCCTAGTCTAATTGTTATGTATGGACCTTATTTGTGCATCTACCTGACATGATTTATTTGTGGTAGGTATTAAGCCTATTATAATTTATTCACCCCATAAATATGTTACTTTGTATATCTTTCAACATAATTATGCCTTACCCTATCAGATGGTGGATTATATAGGGCCCCTTATAATAATTTTGTAGCTTCATAGGAAGCACTTTGAACCCATTATTATATAATACGATGATCTTCTCTAGTTTAAACTCCTTGGATTATAATTTGGGATCATGCCATGCCTTTTGAAAATGCTTACTAAATTATTGATTTGATTTTTCCATCCACTTTATCTCTTCCATTTGATTCAATTATAGTAACTAATTTTATAAAGACTCTTTGTCAAAAATTTGTGTAATCATCAAAATTTGCAAGCCAACCAAAATATACCTCATTAACATGATGAATTCCATTCCATATACAAATTGGAATGGAGCATACTTTATCACATGATTTTAGTTGGTTATCTATGCCCAAAATATCATTGGGATATGATATTCCCAATCATCTTGCTAGATGTCACAAATCTTCATGATAATTATCTCTAGTATCTTATTGGAGGATTTTCTTGGCCATTAGCTGGGGATGATAAACTATGATATTTTGATTTGATATCATAAATTAATTTTAAAGGTTTTTATGTTGTTTTTTAAGAAGTGCATGCCCATATCACTTATTATATTCTAAGGGCTTCCAAACCTTGTTATGATATTATAATATAGGAGCTTCACAACATATTTCACACCACATCTTTGAATCGTAACTACCTCAACCCACTTGGTTGAATTATTATGTTATATTTATGATGTATATATAATTAGAGCACTTTGAACATAGAGTGATAAAATATAAAAATTCAATCCCTCATTGTTAAAATGGTTACAAAAAATAACTAGATATAGGGGCATCTCATCCCTTTAGTTTGATATACTAGTGTGTTAAAAAACATCATAATAATTTACAACCCACTATGCATACTGAAACACCTTATGCCACCACAACCCACTATGTAGTATCTTTCTCATAGTAAATTAACTTTAAAAGTGTCCTCATGCTACCCTTTGGTGGGATTCATCTAACACTTGTGTTTTTTCATGCTCTAAATCTACTTTGTAAAAGACATCATCTTTACCCAAATTATATGGAAATCCATTGATGATAGTGAAGGTTAAAGCCAGTGTGAATAGATATTTATTATATTTATCTATATGGTTATATTGAAATTCACCATGCTGAAAAAAGTTTCCAATTTATTCTAACTATTCCAAAATTGTGTTGACTTTGAATAGATGAGCATCTGGGGAGTCATCCTATAGGTCCTCTATCTCATCTCTTGTTTGCCTATAAATGAGATAATTTGGACCTAAATTCTCCCTTCATAGATTAACATTTATTTTAAATAAATATTATTGAAAAATCATTAACCATATTGAAATCCTACCTCCCAATAGTTGTTTGTTCACCAAGTATCACAATGGATGGTAATTTTGAAAAACTCAAATGGAATAACTAATAAGTAATATTTTTTTTTAGTGAGAACACCATTTCCAATGCTATTATTTTTATTATGGTGTAAATATTCTCATAAATATACAACTTATGAATTGAAAAATGGATTGGGTGGTCCAAATATTCTTCTCCTAGTTGCATAATCATAGATTTGATCATCGACCTAGATGCATCCACATGAGCATGGAATGTTTTGATCCAATCTATAAAGATAAAAATTGGAGCCATGATTAATCACTACTTTATTTTTGTAAATGTAGTCTAGAGGAATCCTCTCAAACTTATTGTCCTTATGTATAAAATTATATAGAGGTGATGCAAAGGTGACATTTCCATGAATGAACTTACGATATTAGCCATTGTGGACTAGAAATGACTGAATCTATGATGGATTGAACCCTATTATGATTTAAATTTTGGTGTGATAAAAAAAAATCCTTCACTACCTAACATGTGTCTAAGTAATACACCAAATGATATGAAGAAAAATCTCTTTTTAAAAATCAAATTAATTCAAATTAGTTGGCACCTTTCTAGCATTAATCATAGTTTGAAAAAATGATATTTAAAAAAGGATAAGATTACCCACTCATCTAAATTTAACTCTAGGAAAACCATATATGAATATTTTAAATATAGTGAACATGGATATAAAGAAGAAAAGTGGTGCATTTTTCAACCCAAAATACATTATCCTATAGAAAAAATGATCCCCACTTTATTTTTAAATTCATGTTTTCTTGATCCTCCACTATGAAGGCAATTTGATGATATCTATTGAACCCATTTGTAAACGAATAGACTTCATGTCATGAAATAACTTCCTATACCTCATTAGTGAATGGGATAGGAAAGATGTAATTAATACACACATTATTAAGTTCACCATAATCCCCACACACGATGACCTACCCTAATTTATTTGACTACAACACTATAAGACTTACCCAATCTAATTTTTTGACTAGATAAGTGTTTCCAACTTCAACCATGTGGTTGATTTCTTCCTTTACCTTCATCTTCATGGTAGGATTAAAACTATAAGGTAGATTTTTTTTTTTATGGTCACTCTTTAAAATAAATGTGTATTTACACCAATTAAGTTTATACACCTTTGAACTCACTAAACTTTGTAGGAAAGACATCTTCATAGTATTTTACTAATTATATAACCTTTTAACATTATTGATTCATTTGTTAATCCCAAATTAGTTCCATATTTAGTAATTATTATATACCAATGTTATCCATATTCTTTTGAATTATATGATAGATTTTACTCCCTTTAACCTTCATAGAAGCCACCACTTCTCATTGGCTTGATTGTTCTATGATGTTAATATTGCACAACTTATCTTCTTTAGCCTTATCTACATCCTTATTATTCAAGAGCTTCATATTCATTTTTGGCTCAAATAGTCCCATCAAATCCATATACTCATCACTCTTCATAAGTGTTGTTGTTGACAATTTTCTCCATAGGTCAAATTATCACCCGTACCATTCAAAACTCTACATATTATGCCAATTTCTCTTGTAAATCAGTTTTGGTCCTGAATAATTTGAAGGAATGGTTCAAGTTTAAATGGTTAATTTATTTTAGAAGAATTTCCCAAATGGAAAAATTCAAGGACATCCTCAAAATCAAGGTCATTTGTTTAAAATTTTGAAAGGTTCACTTGAAAAGTCAAAGGATATAAACCCTTCAAAAAAGTTCTTTTTCAAAAAACCTAAAAGGTAGAATCCCTTCGAGAAAGTTCACTTATAAGTATTCCTTCAGACATTTTATCTAAAGTAATAGTCCATTAAAAAGAACCCAAAGGGTCACTTTCCCTTTAGGAAAGTTCCTTCCACAAATTTATGAAGAGTTAAAGACAATGGCCGAGGGGTCACATTCCCTTCGAGAAAGTCACTTGGCAGAAATCCAAAGGACACTTGGCAAGAATCTTGAAGGATATGTGACCTTTGAGAAGGTTCACTTAATGAATTTAAAAAGGCCTTTCAATTTTTTCAAAGGGTCATTTAATTAATTCCAAAGGGTCCTTTATAGGTTTCCTGAAGGGTTCTTTCCCTTCAGGAAAGTTCTTCACAAGAATCCTAAAGGGCAATGGACAAATTTTGAGGGATTTTATTCTAGTTGAAAGGTCCATTTGTAAAATTTTGAAGGCTTCCTTCCCTTCAGAAAAAAGGCATTTTTAGATATAAAGTGGACCATTTAATTTTACCAAAGGATCAATTCCATGGAAAAGTGGACCATTTACAAAATTTTGAAGGGTAAGTAGACATAAACAAAAATCTCGAAAGGACTTGTCAAAAATCCCAAAAGGTAGTTTTCCATTCACTGAAGGGTTCATTAATTTCTAAGGGGTTGATTATAAAAGTTTTAAAGGGTCATTTTCTTTGAAAAAGGACTTAATAGAAAGGTTGAAAGACCATTTGCATAAATTTGAAGGGTTAGAGTCCCTTCAAAAAGGTCCACTTGGAAATTCTAAAGGGTCATTTTCTTTAGAAAAGGATGTTTCAAAAAATCTCGAAGGGCATTTTCAAAAATATGAAAGGGTCCATTATTTTGGGGAAGTGACAAGAAAAAATTCTGAAGGGACATTTTAAAAGCTTGAAGGGGAATTCAAAACAAGGAATTCCTTCAGACTTTTTGTTTGAAGGAAGTTTACAAAGAAAAGGACCATTATCATAAGCTTGAAAGATAGATTTCCTTTAGACTTTTTGTCTAAAGGAAATGGAACAATTGAAAGCCAAAGAAAAGGCTTGAGAGAGGAAGAAACAAATAAAGGAACCAAGATAAAGTATGAAGGAAATCCTTTGAAAAAATTGTCTAAAATAATTCCTTCAAAAGACTTAGACATAGGGAATACATGCTAAAGAAAAGCTATGTGAAATAAGCTTGAGGAAATCTAAGGTAAAAGGGAGATTTACCAAACAAGAAATAAAACAAAAGAACATAAATAAAAGGCCAAAACAAAAAATCTAGAGGCAAAAGGAAGAGCCCAAACAAAGTGTCCATAGGAAATACACAAAAATGAAGAACCAAAATAATGCAAGAGATTTCAATAGCCAATATAAATATATTAACATAGTCTATAGCATGAAAAGTGGCCCAAAATAGGATTAAAAATTTCTAAGATGTGTAACTATTTCAAACATGACTCTTTTAGTTCAAAAAATGGAGATTCATTTTTATGGACATAAGGAGTTTAATTTTGGAGAGCTCAACACAAAATTTCATGCAAGCACTCTCGTTAATCTGAGCCTTTCAAATGTTTTTAGAAGTTTAAGTGGAGTTCTAAATTCAGATGTGGTGTAGCTTTTTCATGTAAGTGGAGTTGATTGTAATTTATAGAGTTGACTGGTTATCAAGTGTCACATCTACTAATGCTTTCCATGCAAAGGAGGACTTCTCTTGTTCCAAATCAACTTCAAATTAGTTCAAGCTTGAGTTAAGACATCCAATATTAGTGTAGATTTCATATATGAGGTAGATCAATCCAAGCTTGAGCCCACCATCCATTTTCAATGCCAAAGGGTTTTTCATGCAAGACAAAAGACAAGAAGATAGTTTTAGAAGGCTTTGTTATCTTAGCATAATGGAAATTAGACTTGGTTAATGTAAGAGTTGACCTCCTTTTCTATTTTTAATGCCAACCTCTTGGCTATCGTATGTTTTATATATAAGTTGGTTTTTTAGCCTTGAATTGTATCCCTCTTTTGGCAAGACCAAAATTTTTGCCAAAGATTGAGTTGTAACCTTTTTTAGATTAGTAGGACTCTTTTTAATTTCTAAAATTCTGGTATATTTTATTCATGTCAGTGATTTGTATAAGTGATAGAATTTATCTTCCTTGTCAAGTCTTGATTCTTACCTAGTTACTAGATGGTCAGTTTATGTAAGTCACATTATATGTTTGATGTCTCTTGGCTAAGTTTATAGTGGATATAAGTGGCTGGTTAGTGCCTTAAATTAGGCCTATTATTTCATTTCCCTCAAGATTGGATCATTAGATAAAATATTTTTATGAAATACTTATACATATTAGTCAATTGGATTTGAAAGTTTAGCCCTTTTCTTATCTAAATCAGTGTTCTTAGGATCTCAAATTGAGTAGATCAATAAAAAATATATGTGTAGCACCATTATTAGAAAGGATTTCCATTCAAGTTTATATCTTTTCTTGATAGTTTGTAGCATAGAGAAAAGATCCTAAATGATAAACCAAAGGGAGTGAGCCCTTGGAATATAGAGATTCAATCCACTAATTATGTCACCTATAGCCTAAGATTATTTCCATGTTTTAGTAGACTGTGAAGGCCTAAAACTACCTTCATAGGGGTGAAAGTTTGATTGACTATAATTTTTGGGATGCTCAGTGGGACATCAAGGAAATTATTTTCATATCTGAATAAGTTTGAAGCTGAGGAGAAGCAATTATAGTAGATGAGAATATTCATATTCATCACAAGCTAAAGATTCTTCAGGTTACAAGGTTCATAGCACCATTTAGACAATCCTTTCATGCCAAAGGTTGCCATAAGGTCAACAAGTAAAGGTATTCCTTTTGAATTTATATCTTATAAGAGATCAAGATTTAGGAGGGCAAAACCATATCCTCAAAAATAGTATTTGCCTCTTGGTTATCTTACTGTTCTAACCACTACAAACCCCACTACCTAAATGACCATCTAAAATTAGGTGTTTTCTCCATTCAATAGAGGTAGCCCACTAAATTTAGCCTAGTTTGATGACATTTTGGTGTCTTCCCTTAAGAGCATCCCATTATTCTTAGGAGAAAATCAAATAACCCCTATTGAACATATCCAAGATGTGGCTAATCTCTGTTTAGTCCATAATGTTGTTGAGGATAATGTTTCTATTAGATTTCTTGTTGCCTCCTTCAAAGGAAAAACATTAAAATGGTATAGAAACCTTCCAATAAACTCCATTTCTACTTGGGATGAATTGGGTGTAGCCTTAGTCAAGTAATTTGAGGACAAATCTGATCACCTATCTTTAGTTGAGCAATTGACTACCATAACAAGGGCTCCTCATGAGTTCATGTCTGATTTTAACCTCAGATTATAAAAGACATGGACGAGAATACTTGTGTTGATAAGGCCATCCCTTGAATATGCATTTTTGTACTATTTGAAATCCCTTAATTCTGACATTAGTGTGATGATATAGTCCATGGGTGGTACTACCTTGCCAGATGCTTTTGAGGTTGTAATAAGGGCAAAAAATAGTTTGATACAAGCTGGTAATATTTTTCCAAGACCTATAATGCATATATTTCCAAAAATAAATTCTACACCAACCCCCTAAATTCCTCAAATTCCATCCTTAGCTCTTATTCCAGCACATCAAGCTCAAATTATAGCCTCTACTAGTCAAGCTAGTGAGATAGGAGAGTTGAAAAACTTACTACAGTCCTTTGGAAATGAAATAGTATAGCTCAAAAGGTAATATCAATCTAATAGGCCCTATCAAAAACAAAATTAGAACACCTATCAGCCCTTCAAAGAGCAAAGGCCTCCTTATTAGGGTTTCAGAGAGAATAGACCACCTTATTAGGCACAATGAGCCATAACTCTATCTAGGCACATGCTACCCTTGATCTTAATATTCCTTCCACTTAAAAGGATATTGTTCCCACCCCACCTCAAAATAACTTGATGCAAGATTTAGGTTGGCAGCCCTCGAATCTCAATGATGCTCAAAACCAAGCCTTGGTATCATAGAACATCACTATACCTTAAATGACACAAGAAGAGTTTTATTTTTAAATAAGTCAATACCAAGATACATGTTTGGAATCAAAAGGAGAGACTCATCAAGTTCAATGGTAGCCTAATGCCATTAATGTAAATTGGTAGGTAGATGATCATGTTACTTTTACTCAAGGTGTTGAAACTAATAATTCAAGTGGTCATGTTACAGATGTAATTAGAGCTAAAAAATAGCCATTGAAGAGTCTCAAAAGGTAAAAAATTCTTCAAGTACTATTAGGGTTATTTATAAGAGTAAAAAAGAGCAACTTACTATCCCTACAACTTAGAAAAATCAAAATATAGAGGTTGGTAAGGTTCATCAACTACCTCTAGTTTGTGAACAACTAGTGCTTCAAAAGGTATAGCCAAAGGTTAGTGGATCTCATTTTAGTATAGTAGATTAGATGAATAATTATAACATCAAAATTAGCATGTGGGATTCCATTTCCATTATTAGATAAAAGGATAATCTCATTCAAGAGCTTTCAGCTCTCAAATTGTCTCCAAAACCAGTTGAGAAAGAAGGTGGTCTTAACTAATTTAGATCAACCAGTAAAGCAATATGTACAACAAGTAAATAAAATGGAAAAGGTGGAAAAAATAATGTAAAATTAAAGAAAACTCCTTTTAACATTTGTCTAATAGTAGGTGATACTTTTGTTCATAATTATATAGTGGATAGTGGAGCTAGTAGTACAGTCATGCCTAAATAGATTGCAGACAAGCTTGGACTTGTTTATGAGCCAAACACTAAAGGAGTATTTAAATTGGATGGGTCACAAAAAAATATGGTATGCATCATCAAAGATATAAAATTGACATTACATTCTTGTTCTAATTTTACTATTTAGTAGGATGTTGTTGTGGTAGACTTGCCTGCTTATTTTGTTATGTGCCTTTCAAGAGACTTCACCTCAAAGATTGGGGGATATTTATCAACTAATTGGACTTATTTGATGTTAAAAACTAGGTATGGTACCAAGGTAAAAATTCATTTTAAACCTATTTCATGTTTTCATATGGAGCCATATATGCCAAATGTTATGAATATTAATTGTATCATCTTAGATGAAGTACTAGAAGCTAGTGAAGTAGAAAGTGAATCACCTTTGGATGGAGTTCTAAATTTTTTCCTTGATGAGTGGGATTCTACCTTACATGATCATGATCCCTAAAATTTGATTGAATAAGATGGACTTGGTGTGTATTTCCTTCATGAGAATGATGCACCAATTTTAGCCATGGTCAAAGAAGATGAGTCTAATGAAGGTTTGTGGCAATTTTACTTGGTGGATCAAGGAATAACCATGGAACTGAAGCTGGAATGATGTTCGTTTCTTAAAAAAAAAAGTATTTGTCTTATATTAAATTTTAGTTTGGTTTTTCAAACAATTTTGTGGAGTATGAAGCACTAGTTCACGATTTGTAGTGGGCTAGGAAGATGAAAGTCAACACCTTATAAGTTTTTGGTGATAGTGAACTTATAGTTCACCAAGTAAGGGGTTTAAATGTATGAAAATTTTTATTTCTTAAGTCTTATAGGCATAAAATATGGAACTTACTTGAAGATTTCCAAGATTTTAACATTTAGGCAATACCAAGAGGTGAGAATAAACATGTTGATAGGTTGGCTACCATTGGGTCACAATTCAGTATTCCAACTAATATAAAAAGTGAGAAAATTTAGTTACATATAAAGGTGGTTATAAGGCATTATATTCTAGATAATCATGAGAATTGGTAAGTGTTTGAAGATGACAATCAAATTGTTAGATTCTTGCAAGAGGGGGTTGAGTTTTCTTCAAGAAACCAATCAAAGCACTTACAGTCGTATGATGATCAGATTGTGCAACTAAAAATGAATAAGTTGCCTAAGGGATTAGTTACACTTGAGAAAATTTTTATTGGTGATGATGAGCTAAGGAAGGAAAAGTCATCCTTGTCAACAAAATAAAATCACTATGCTAATGTAGAGATTATAGATGGTAAGATTTTGAAGTTGGGTAAGGTATGCACTCCTTCACAAAAGCAAGCTTTCATTGAGTTATGCACAAGTTTTGCTGATATATTTGCATGGCACGATAGTGATATCAAGGGATTTGATCCAAGTTTGTCTCAACACACCATTGAGTTAGAGGAGGAGACTAAACCAATAAGACAAAGACAAAGGCTAATCAATCATAAGCTTGAGGCTTTGATGAGGGATGAGCTTCATAAGCTCATAAAATCAGCTATTATATTTCCAATCAAGCACTCAACTTAGGTGGACAATCTCATTCTAGTATGGGAGAAGAATGGTGAGATTTGTTTGTGTTGATTTATATGATTTGAACAAGGCTTCACTTAAAGATCACTATCCATTGCCATCAATGGAATTTTTTTTATATATTATTATAGGTTCAGAAAGGTTTTATTTGTTGGATGGATATTGTCACTATAATTAGATTTTGGTCAAGAAAGAAGATCAATTTAAGATAGCCTTCACAACTAAGTGGGGGACATTTGTATACAAAAATATTCCATTCAGTTTGTCTAATGCTGGAGAAACCTTTCAGAGAACCATGGATATGGCATTCCAAGGCCTTCTTAATAGGTTTTTACTTGTTTATTTGGATGATATAACAATGTTTTCAAAGAATGCAGAAGATCACATGGTTCATCTCAAGCAAGTGTTCGAAAGGTGTAGGTAATTTGGGGTATCTCTAAATCCAAAAAAGTGTGTTTTTTTTCATGAAGGTAAGCTTCTTAGACATGTTGTTTCAAATCATGGTTTAAGCATAGATTTTGAAAGGATTGACTCCATTCTTACACTTTCCTTGCCTAAGCACAAAAAGGCTATGCAAAGCTTCTTTGGGAAAATAAACTTCATAAGAAGATATATTTTAGATTTTGCCATTTTAGCAAAGCCACTTACAACCATGTTAAAGAAGGATCAGGGCTTCAACTGGTCCAAAGAAGGAGTAAACAATTTTAAAGATATTAAAAAGGCCATAACTAGTGCTCCTATGCTTATAATTCTAGATTTCATAAAGGATTTTATTTTGTATACATATGCTAACATGGATACCATTTCTGGCATTCTTATGCAACAAAATCATGATGCTTTGGAGTATCCAATAGTCTTCTTTAGCCAAGGCTTGGAAGAGTATGAAACAAGGTATTATTTATTTTAAAAGCATGTCCTTTTAGTTATAATATATCTTAAGAGGTTTAGACACTTGTCTAATAATAAGATACATCTAATGGTTTTCCATCCAAGCGTCAAAGAGTTTCTCTTGAATAAGGATATAAATGAGAAGAGAGCTGGTTGGATAACCAAGGTAATGGAGTATGGTGTGGAAATTAAGGTCACAAAGCTGATTAGAGGCAAAGGACTTTATGGGCACCTAGCTTAAGACTTGAAAGAGACTAATGAGGTTGTTTTGGTGTCAAATGATGAAGAGATTACAGCTATTCATACCTCACCTTCCAAATTATTTCATGACTTGGTAAGCTATCTCGAAGATGGTATTTACGCCTCTCATCTAAGTGCTTCTAAAAGAAGATATTTTAGATTGCAATCAATTCCATTTTTGCTTATTAATGGTGTTTTATTCAAGAAAGATATTAATAGCATGTTGTTAAGATGTATAGAGCCAAGCCAAACTTAGAGATTTCTTAAAGAATTACTGGATGGAAATGGTAGATGACACTTTTCTGCAATAAATACAACCCTTAAGATCATGAGAGGTGAGTACTATTGGCCTAGTATATTTAGTGATTGCCATGCATGGGTTAGAAAGTGCAAATAGTATGCTATATTTATAGGAAAAGTGAAACTTGTAGCCTTACCTCTTTAACCAATTGTGGTGGATCAACCATTTTTCCAATGGGGAATAGAATTTATTGATATCATAAATCCTCCTTCAAGTTTAGGACATAAATGGATTCTAACTACTACAGATTACTTCACATGTTGGATAGAAGCAGTGGCATTGAAAGAAGCAAACAAAACTAATGTTCTTGATTTTTATGAAGGTTTGATTACTAGGTTTGGAGTTCTTTCAACTATTATTTCTTATAATGCAATGGATTTTGTGGGATTTAGGATCAGTCAATGGGCTATCTAGCATGGAATTTATCTCAGTACTTCATTGAACTATTATCCACAAGGCAATGGCCTTACCGAATCTACAAATAAGAACCTATTGAAGATCATAATAAGGACTATTGAAGACAATCATAGGTCATGACATATCAAGTTGAAGCCATTTCTATGGGTTGATAGGATCAACTATAAAAGATCAATCACTAACTCTCCATACAAGCTAGTATATCGTAAAGAAGCAAGGTTACCCATTTCTCTTGAATTTCCAACTTTGGAACTAATGCATCAGCTTGACTTGTTGGAGAATGAGCCTATGGAAATCAGGTATGCTAAGCTTATAGAGCTAGAAGAGATAAGAAATTAGTCCATACTAGCCATGGAGATTCATCAAGCAAAAGTGAAGAGAGCTTTTGACAAAGGTGCTTCTTTACGAAGTTTCAAAGAAAGCGATTTGGTCCTCAAGTGGGATGAGGATAAATATAAACTAGGAAGGCACATAAATTTTTATTCCCTTTGGAGTGGCCCATATATAATCTCTAGCTAAAAATCCCATAATGCTTTCCAACTTGTAAAGATGGATGGTCAGGAGCTTCCAATCCTAGTCAATGGGATACATCTGAAACATTGCTACTGAAGAGCAAAGCTCCTTATACATAGTTTCTTTTATTTCCTCCAAGTGTTATTCAAGCATATTAGTTTTTTCTATTTTTTTCTAATAAGTGATTGTTTGCACATTTACTTGGTTTAGTTAGTTTTCTTATTTTCATGTTTTCCCTTCTAGTTTTGAAGGATGAAGGTTATATCATGCTAAAAGATAGTTTGTAGTCATGGATCATATCTATCATTTCTTTGTGAATTCAAAAATCATGTATATGGCCAAGTTCTAAATCATAGTAGGCATGCTTCCTAGTTGAATCACCAAAATGTTGACAATTTTTCCCCACAGGTCAAATTATCACCATTACCATTTGAAACTCTACATATCATGCCAGTTTGTCTTGTAAATATGTTTTGGTCCTAAATAATATGAAGGAATGGTTTAAGTTTAAATGGTTACTTTCTTTCGAGATAATTATCCAAGTGGAAAATTTGAAGGGCATCCTCAAAATCAAGGTCATTTATTCAAAATTGTGAAAGGTTCACTTGAAAATCCGAAGGGTAGAAAACCTTTGGGAAAGTTCTTTTTCAAAAAACTTGAAGGGTAGAATCCCTTTGAGAAAGATCACTTCCAAGAATTATTTTGGACATTTTGTCTGAAGGAATAATCCATTAAAAAAAACTCAAAGGGTCACTTTCCCTTCGAGAAAGTTCCCTTTGAAATTTTTTAAAGAGTTAAAGACAAAGGCCAAGGGGTCACTTTCCCTTCAGGAAAGTCACTTGGTAGAAATCCGAAGGACACTTGACAAAAATCCTAAAGAGTATGTGCCCTTCAGGAAGGGTCACTTCACAAATTTCAAAAGGCTTTTCAATTTTTTTTAAGGGTCATTTCATTAATTATAAAGGGTCCTTTACAAGTTTCTCGAAGGGTTCTTTCCCTTCAGGAAAGTTCTTCACAAAAAGTCTGAAGGGTAATTGACAAATTTTGAGGCATTTTCTTCCAACCAAAAAGTCCATTTGTAGAATTCTGAAGGGTTCTTTCCCTTTAGAAAAGGGCATTTTTAGATATAAAGTGGACCATTTCATTTTGTTAAAGGGTCAATTCCATGGAAAAGTTGACCATTTACAAAATTCCAAATGGCAAGGCGACACAAACAAAAATCCCAAAAGGACATGTAAAAAAGCTCAAAGGGAAGTTTTTCATTCACCGAAGGGTTCATTCATTTTCTGAGGGGTTGATTACAAAAGTTTTGAAGGGTCATTTTATTTATAAGAGGACTTAACAAAAAGGCCAAAGGACCATTTGCATAAATCTGAAGGGTTAGAGTCCCTTCAGAAAGGTCCACTTGGAGATTCTGAAGGGTTATTTTCTTTGGAAAAGGATGTTTCAAAAAATCTTGAAGGGCATTTTAAAAAAGATGAAAGGGTCCATTATTTTAGGGAAGTGACAAGAAATTTTTTTGAAGGGACATTTTAAAATATTGAAGGGCAATTTGAAAGAAGGAATTCCTTCAGACTTTTTGTCTGAAGGAAGTTTACAAAGAAAAGGACCATTCTCATAAGCTTGTAGGATAGATTTCCTTTAGACTTTTTGTTTGAAGGAAATGGACCAATTGAAAGATAAAGGAAATGCTTGAGAGAGGAAGAAACAAATGAATAACCAAGATAAAGTCCAAATAAATTCTTTCAAACAAATTATTTGAAAGAATTCCTTCGAAAGACTTAGCTGCGGGGAATACATGCTAAAGAAAAGTCACAGGTAATAAGCCCAAGGAAATCCAAGGCAAAGGGGAGATTTATCAAGCAGGAAATAAAACAAAAGAACATAAATAAAGGGTCAAAACAAATAAATCTATGATAGATCTAGAGGTAAAAGGAAGAGCCCAAATAAAGTGTCTATAGGAAATACACAAAAATCAAGAACTAAAAAATGCAAGAGATTTCAACAGCCACTATAAATAGATTAACACAATCTATATCATGCAAAGTGGCCCAAAATAGGATTAAACACGTACAATATGTGTAACCATTTCAAACATGAATCTTTTATTTCAAAAAATAGAGACTCATTTACATGAAGGACAAAAGGAGTTTAACATTAGAAAGCTCAACACAAAATTTCATGCATACACTCTCGTTAATTTGAGACTTTCAAACATTTCTAATAGTTCAAGTAGAGTTCTAAATTCAGATGTGGCGTAGCTTTTTCATGCAAGTGGAGTTGACCATTCTTAATTTATAGAGTTGATTGGTTATTAAGTGTCACATCTACTCATGCTTTCCATGTGAAGGAGGACTTCTCTTATTCCAACTCAGCTTCAAATCAGTTCAAGCCTGAGTTAAGACTTCTAATATTGGCATAGATTTCATATATGAGGCAAATCAGTCCAAGCTTGAGCCCACCATCCATTTTCAATGCCAAAGGTTTTTTCATGCAAGATAAAAGACAAGAATATATTTTTAGAAGGCTTCGTTATCTTGGTATAGCAAAAATTAGACTTGGTTAATGTAAGAGTTGACCTCCTTTTCTATTTTCAATGCCAACCTCTTGGCTATTGTATGATTTCTATATAAGTTGGATTTTCAACCTTGAATTGTATCCCTCTTTTGGAAAGACCAAAAATTCTGCCAAAGATTGAGTTGTAACATTTTTCAAATTAATAGGACCATTTTTATTTTCCAAAATGCTGGTATAGTTTATTCTTGTTAGTGATTTGCATAAGTGATAGAATTTATCTTCCTTATCAAGTCTTATTTATTACCTAGTTACTAGCTGGTTAGTTTATGTAGGTCATGTTCTATGTTTGAAGTCTCTTAATTGAGTTTACAGTGGATATAAGTGGCTGGTTATTGCCTTAAATTAGGCCTATTCTTTCATTTCCCTTAAGCTTGGATCATCATATAATACCTTTTCATGAAATACTTATGCAGATTGGTCAATTAGAGTTGAAAGTTCAACCCTTTTCTTATCTAAATTAGTGTTCTTAAGAGCTCAAATTGGGTGGATCAATCAAAAATATAGGTGTATCACCATCATTAGATAGGATTTCCATTCAAGTTTCTCTCTCTTTTCTTGGTAGTTTATAGCATAGATCAAAGATCTTAATTGATACAACAAAGGGAGTTGGCCCTTAGAATCTAGAGATTCAATCCACTAATTAAGTCACTCACAACTTAGGATTGTTTCCATGTTTCAGTAGACTGTGAAGGCCTGAAACTACCTTCATAGGGGTACAAGTCTGATTGGCAATAGTTGTATTACTCACACTATTCTAAATTATGTTTCAGGACTTAAGAATGATTTTTTTTAAAATTCCCAAGCATACCTTAAATTTCCACATTCTCATGGATGATCATATCAAAATTAGCTAGGGGCTTATGCTTGGTTGTATAAGCATATCACCTACACACTCTAACACAAATATATTTTTATTTTCTATAAGGCCTTATGCACCATAGGGTTATAATATTTAAATAAAAAAGTTTGAATGAAATATTAGTGAATCTAGGGCCATGATTTGGTCTCCCTTTTGTGCTCTTGATGATTTTACTATGACTTAGGTGAGGGTGTTAAGGTTGATTAAAAAATATGCAACCAATACTTTGGCTTAATCTGTGTCTCCCTTCTCTGGGCATTGTCTTGCTCATAATTATGACCATTTTTTTGAGAGATAAGGTACAATGTGGAATATCACATGAAACATTTCTCATGCTTCCTTGTGATTTATCTCATTATATTTATGAACAACCTACCAAATAAGTCCCATAATGAAAACATATGTAAGGTTATATAAAATGAATAAAATAAAAATAAAAATGATTTTATTGGTGAAAACCTTTTGAGGTTCCAATAGATGAGGAAATCTACTTTCCCACTTCACTGACATGGTTGCAAGATGAATCCAAATCACTTGTTAAGGATCTTATTAACATCAACATTGGAACAAAGGAGGATCCTAAGGTCATTACTATTGCAAAAAATTCTAGTATCGAAGAACATAAAATCCATATTTCTCTCTTAAAAGAGTCTGCATATATATTTTCTTGAACATATGTTGATATGATTAGATTGGGCCCATATCTTGTGGTGGATCACCTAGTTATCCATGAAGATGCAAAACCTATAAAATAAAATCTCAAAAAGAAAAGGTTTCCCTTCTTGTCAAATAATAACTACATAAACTCTTAGATGTTTGGATTAATAATATTAACTAATTATTAAGAATGAATATCAAACATTATTCCAACCAGTAAGAAACTGATAGGAATCTAAGTGTGTATAGACTTTTGAGACATCAATAAATCATTCCCAAAAGATGAATTCACTTTACCTAATATTGAGATGATTTTGATTAAAAAATGTAACATGAAATTATATATCTCATGGATGGTTTCTCAAGATACAATCAAATCAAAATAACACCTGAAAATCAACCTAAAACAATATTCACAACATTTTGGGGAACCCTTTTTTTATCAAGTCATGCCTTTTGGATTGAAAAATGCATGTGAAAATTATCAAAGAGCTATGAATTTCATATTTTATGAAATTCTTTAGGATATCATTGAATACTACGTGGATGATATATTGGATAAATAAAAAATTAGAGCGTAACATCCAACCATTTTGTTCAAAATATTTGAAAGACTAAAGGAATATAAGGTTTGTCTAAACACTAAAACATGTCTTTGGTACCACATTAGGGAAACTATTGGGATTCATTTTATTTAGAAGAGGTATTAAGGTTGTTCCTATAAAGGTAAAATATATTTCAAAAATGCCTCTTATGAACCTCAAGTAATTGCATAACTTACAAGTAAAAATCTAAGAAATCATGAAATTTATTTCATAGCTTGCAAACAAATGTCATCCATTTGTACATCTCTCAAAAAATAACATTATATTTCATTGAAATGAAGGATGTCTATATGGATTTGAATAAATTAATAAATATATTTCAAATCCTCAAGTGTTAATGTTGTTGTGCCCCAACACACCCCATTTTAATGAAATTTGAATAAGGATCCATTATTGTTAAGACATGTATATTCATGGTCTGTATCAACCTTTGGATTCTAACATTGATTAGATGTATATAAGTTTAAGGTTGTTTTCAAGTCTAATTTTTTGGAAAAAGTTATGAAAGGAATAAAATCAAATATAAGGCATCTATCATGAATTATTTATCACCTTACTGATGAAATATGTATTCAAAATCATGTTCTGATCTAAAGAACTAATGGGAATAATAAAAACATGTTATTTATTTAATATTTGATGTGAAACAAGTTCCTAGATATATATATCTCCATGGGGTCCCCTAGATCATGACATATGCCAACATACCATTCAACCATAAATAATCATAGTCATAATGGAAGTTCTAAGTCTTTATTGACATCTAGATTTGAGGGAAGCATCCATATGTCATCATCCTGCTAACATTGAGCCTAAGTGGAAAAGTATAAATCACAAAATCATCTAGAGAAGCAAAGCACCAAGAGCTATCCACATGTAAAAATACTATAAACATGGGGTGTAGTTGATGTTCATGAAAATCTATAAATCTCTAATCTCCTAGAATCCCAAATTTTCTCTATATGTGGTGACATCTCAATCACTCAAAGTCTATGAGGAGAAATTATATGGTAAATTTCAAAAGGCTTCTAGGATTCCAAGATCATCCCAAGTGGTAGAATATCATTGAGATTTAATTTGGAGGATCACTATAAGTTCATTATTTTCAAATATCTAGACTCCCTAAATCATGCCAAATGGTAGAATACTATTCACCTAGATCAAATCAATTGCATGAAAAGTGAAAATTTAGACTTATTTCCAAATTTTTGAGGGTCATCCATGGGTCATAATCATGAAAGTTGAAGGCTTGAAAAGAAAAGTATACAATCAAAATTCTAAATGTCTAGATCAATGTTAACCATCCACATGTCATGATCCCATTAATTAGTGACATTCTAGTCAAGGGTGCATTGGTCACAATCATATTTTATTAGGATTCCTATAACCATCCACATGCCTTCAACTTAGAGGTTAAAAACTTATCAACAAGATAATACAAGGGCAAATGAATCATTTTCTCTAGAACCATGAGATTGTTTCACATGGCATCATCACATTCACTTACCACCTTTTAGAAATTGTACATAGTCTAAATTTCAAAGACCCTCAAGTTAATGATATCATGACACATGGAAAAAAATAATTAAGTCATCATCCATGGAACATTCAAATCAAAGTGATAAAATGAGACACTCTAGATAAATGAGATTGTGATAGGTGCCATAATCTTAGAAGTCTAGATCCTGTTAATATAAAGTACATATCAAAAGGTTACAAAGAAGTTCCAAGCTCCCAAGAATCATACACATGTCTTGATCCCATCAATAATAATTTTAAGGTAAAAGATCATAATATTCAAGACTCTATAAGCACAAGATTTTTTTACATGGAATCATCTTGTGAACATGGAACCTTTCAATAAAATTACATAGTTTGGATTTAAAAGAATCGTAACCCCCTAAGATCATAATAGGTGGATTTTTTTTGTTAATTCACAACTTGTAGAGCATGAAAAACATAAGTATAAAGTGGATCCCTCTAGGTAAATGAGCTCCCAACAAATGCTTTAATCTTGGAAGGGCATAACCAAAACACCTCAATGAGAGTTGATAGCTAGGATAAAAACCAAGTAAATGAGAAATAGACACCTATCATGAAGTGATGATTGAGCACTCAAAATTAATGAAATGTTGCCACATGATAGAAAATACACCTTCCAAATTTAACTTTCCAATTTAAAATTAAAATGGGAAATAAAATTAAAAGCAACTACTATATTAACTTCACACAAATTGAGCATTTAATTCACAACATTTAAGTAATATTTGTAGATTCTTGAGAACATCAAATTACTTTACTATAAATCAATAAACTGCTAACTATGAATTCAAGCTATCAATTATTTATGAGCCCTAGTTTTATGTTAAAAAAGTTACAAGCTTATCTAACTAAAAACTTACTATGAATTATGTAACATAATAATGGATTATTCATCTAAATCACTTAGCCACCTTCCATCCTAATACTTAATTGTATGAGAAACTAAGTAACTAGACATGATTTTTGATAGGGGTATTTTCGTTCCCCACTACTCAACCCTCTGGGATTGATTGAAAACATCAATACATATTTATTCTAGGACCAAATAGATGGCAACAAGAAGAGATGCATAGATGACTTGATACCAGTTAAAGCCATGGGCCTCCATAATTCAATAATAAAATTAGAGGTAATGCCATGCATTGACCTACTCCATGATTTATTTTTCAATGATGCTATTGTAAGATATTTTTTACACCGAAGGCTTTAAAGGAACATGGTCATTTACATTTATGGTAGTGATTTTGAGAAATATATACACCTCCTAGTGCCTAAAATGGATTAAAACTAGGTCATGGCCAATGCTTGGATAGATCATAACATGGTTGATGGCAAGCTCAAGCAATGGCCAACCATGGGAGAAAAATTGAAAATTTAAAGGGTTGTTTCCTCAGTTTCCATAACCAAATTTATGCCAGGTATGAGGATAGACATGGATTTGCTAAATAGGTTATATAGGCTTTATATTACCACCTATGTGCTTGAAGACTGGGTGCCCTTATTGGACATAATCCTAACTTTGAATAAAATTGTGGCATTTGGAGAGGTTATCAGTGTTTGACTCAAGGTACAAATACTCAAGGTTTATAAAAGGCCATCATATGGTAGTTTATATATAATGTATTATGTAGTAGATGTCATCATAGGGATAATGCACATGACTTATGGATATCCTTGGGAGCCATCCACATAATATATCAACAATAAGGTCTGTGACAACTTTTCCTTGCTCCATATTTATTAGTTCAAGAGGGATATAAATAAGATTACAGAATAGGTATACCGAATGGTATACCAAACTATTTATGAGCATGCCATGCCCAAGCTCTTAGAAAATATAAGGAATAACATTGATAAGATGGGATATTATTGGATCTATCCTAATTATATTGTAATCATGATATAGGAGACTAGATCCACTTCATTGAATCTCCCCTGTTTTGTCCTTGACAAGGTCATTGATCAAGAGATAGCTTTAAAAATATATAATAATGTGGGTGAAGACCTGCTACCAAGCATCAAGGGTATTAATATAAGGTTTATCTAAGAATGAACTAGATGCAATAAACACTAAAGAGGCACCTCAATTCAGTTGGTAGGACCAAAATCACTTATGGGTTATATCAAGCCTAGGTCAGAGACTAGGATCCCAAGGGCATAGGGAGATAGTATCTCAGTGACCTCATAAAGAAGGTAGTCCACATCCATTATGACCATAGGAGCTATGAACATGACCCCATAGTCATGAATTTTGAAGATGATTCTGAGGTCTATGGGTAAATGAATTAGTATAGAAATGCCTATGGTGGTAGCCTAGGTCATATAATATTACTCCATCACAAAGGAGTAGACACAAGATAGTGGAGCAGGAAAATAAAGTTGTGAGTTACCAATGGATCCATATTAAATCTTAGGTATCACCTAAGCATGATCATACTCCATCTTCATTATAAATAGAAGCCAACCCTTTTGAGGAACGAACTCCTCAGAGGGAGGTAGATCCATGGATAAAAAGGAATATCCTAAAAATATTAAAATCACCTCAATTGGTGGAAATAATGTAGTCTCCTAAAAAAACTATGAGATTCATCACCAATAATTATGCAAGTTATAACATTCTCTGTAGCACCTATTATGGCCGACAAGCCCCATTCTCTCAAAAATGGGGGAACCCTCTTTAAAAATAATGTGATTCAGAGTACCTAGACCCATTATCTCATTCTAATGGGTTTACAGGGGATGTCTTTAAAATATATAACCCTAGTTTTCCCAAATTATGTGGTACATATATCATCATTGATCGACCCTAGTTAGGAACCTTAAGGACTTATGAGAATGACCAGACCAAGTTTTGGTAATGCTCCTCCAATAAGTCAAACTTTATCTTAAGAGATTTAACATGATAAATTTTTAGGATTGATCTCACGTGTAAATTCTTAGAGTCTCAGTTCCTTCATAGAGTATTAGGCCCTAGAGTCCTATGTGGCCCTTGGGATCCTAGCTGACATCTAGGTGACCATTTAATTGGTCCTAGTTCTTTTCTTTTTCTCTTAGTCATTTTTCATGGTTTTTCATAGAGGTAAATGATGAAATGAAGGGACATCACATGGATAGCTATCAGTGATGACAATAAATGACCAATTAGAAGAAGCCACATGCCTTTTTTTTAAGACACATCAGTCTCCCAATCCTAATAGAGATGTTAGAGCCCAAGAAATATTGACATAATGTTGAAGTGCCATGTGACCCAAGGTCAAAAAATATAAATAATATATCCAATTAGCTTATACTATAGTTAGAATGATTAATTTACTAGACCTAATAGAGATGTTAGATCCTAATAGATCTTGGCCCATATAGAGAGTGCCATGACAACCAGTGGTAGAATGGTTAGTATCTTAATCCTGATAGATATGTCAGATCTTGAGAAAGATCACCCAAATGAAAAGGTGCCATGTACCCTAGAGGTAAGAGGTGCTTAAATCCAACCAATGAGCTCTCCCTTGTGTCAAACATGTCAGTCTTTTAATCCTAATGGAGACGTCTAATCCCAAGAGAGATTGAAGAAATGAAGAAGTGAAACTTAGTCTATTATCATAGTACCTAGTCTCCCTAATCTGATAGAGATATTAGAGCCTAAGAGGGCTGAACATATCATAATAGGCCATGTGCCATAACTACGCATATTATTAGGTGGGATTTCAAAGGCCCTAAGATGGTCAAAATGAGTCAAGTGGAATCATAGGGGTTAAATATGGGAAGCCAAGTGTTCCTAGCTGGCATCTCATCCCTCTCAATGTATAATATCAAATTTCTAGGGAATTCTTAGGTGTCAATCGATGCCATAGAAGCTAGTAAACACATGATACATGGAAAGAAGTAAGAACTACCTAGGAAGATTTAAATATGATGTTTCCATGTGCTTACCACACTATAAACATTAATGAAGTGGGAAACTAGACCCTGATTAGATAATTTAAAATGTTACATCACCCTCATTGGATCTATTAGGTGGCATGTAATCATGATCTCCAAATTTAAATCCAATTTGGGAAATAAAGGAGAATATTGAGCCACCAAATCAAACTTGAATCCATAGTGAATAAGCTACCAAACACCATTAATACATGAGGATGAATCTAGTTTTTTTTAAGTGCCCTGAGGAAACTGGTTAAACGTTATCACTCCCAAACTCTTAAAAATCAACTGCTACCTTTATACTCCTACTAAGTACCCTTTATGTTTTTTTCCATTTCAAGTGAAATAATTTCACCAAATCTCATTATACTACCATGGTATCCTTGTATTCAAATCCCAAGGGTAATACCAAGTACCATGATACATTCTTTCCATAAGGCTTGATTCAGTTCAAGCACTGCAATAAAATATTTAAGGCTATCGACTAGGTACCTAAGGAATCTATTAGTAACAATGAGGAAGAAACAAAGTTAGAGGATGTCTTACAGGCATATGACAAGTGTGGTATACATAGGGTCATGGCCAAGCCATAGTTATTACTCTATATATTGAGGGAATGGGTCAAGAACCTAGATACTAGGTGGTTAGACAAGGAGGGTACCAATGTATACACAATATACACCTTCAAGGAGGGGATCCATGTTGGCATGATTTTTTTTGAATCAATTGTTCAGAGCCCAAAACTATTTACACATCAACATCTTATGGGAACCCCTACTCCACATGATTTTAGATAGTTCCTAAGTCCTTGACTTGGGAGGGATGGTTAATTTCAACATGGTCAAAGCCATCATAGATACTCGAGTAGGAAAGGATTTTTACACGAAGAGTTACCTCATAGTCCTAGTTTGTAGGATGCTTACCTTCAAACCACCTACTTTCCTGATGTGGGTTCCTGGAGGCTCAATGGTATACATTGTCTTCTACAAACTATGTATCCAACATTATAGGAACCATATTAGGGATATATGTGTGTTTCTACCTAGTAGTATACATTGAAATCAATAAGGCCCATATGCCCCATTTATCTAAATAAATTAGGAACTCCCTTGATACAATTGGTGATTATTGGTATTATCAAGTGGACATTATAATTTGAGTTGTAGGCATTCTCAAAAATCTCCTTTGCTTACCCTAATACATCCTAGTCTATTTGGAAAAATAGAATATTATATACCAATTGGTAGAGGGCATATTCAGATTTCATGTCACTCACTAGCAAAAGGCTTGCCTGCCTCTCCCAATTATCATTCAACACCATATGTACAAGGATTTACCTCCTCTTCAAAATATGGTGGCTAGGTGAGACTATTTTTCTATAGGAAGAGTTGAGCCATGAGAGTAGGACTTGCATGGTATGATAAAATCCCACTTGGTGAGATACTTGACTCACTTCAAAATTAATTATGGCCACCAGCCTAAGGAGGATGATAATTTATACTTGAATGGGATGGATGACCAAGAGGTTATGACTTGAATTCAAGCCTATAGAAAGAAAAAGGGTAAGAAGGTTCATCCTGGGCCAACTGTTGCTCCCTTTACATCCACCTAGTCAAAGAAGACATTGAGAAAACTCCTCCCCAAATTTCTCAAAAAAATGTATAGGAGATCCCAATGCCTTCTCCCCCTTGAGATCCTCCTAATCACCCTATGGTTACACCTCCTCCACCTTTGGTAACTTATCTAGTTTAACCAAAAGTAGTTCAGACCTTAGTGACTTAGAAATAAGAGGCTCAAGCCCAAGTAAATCTAACCCAATCCACATAGGATTTGAGGTTTGATGTTAGTGATAGCCTAAAATTGAGCTTAGGACACAACCAACAATAGGCACCAATAAAATTCCCTCCCCCCACACTCTAACAGGCTCTCATAGCACCAACTAGTTCCCCATCCCCTCAATAGTTTATTTAGATAGCTCTTCCACTCTTCCCCATTTATCCCCTTCTACTATTCACTCAAGTGCCTCTAGCCTTGGCCATGAATAGTGTCCTCACTTCTTCATTTCCATCTACCTCATATATTCCCCAACTTGGGACTCATCTAGTGCCCCCACTGATCATTCCTCAAGTTCAAGTGTTTACAAGTGTCCCATCTTCACCAATTACCCAAGAAACTCTAGGAGTCAGTGCACATATGTGCATATCTCAGATGCCCTAGGGAGTATCAGTGACTCTTTCATTAGCCCAATAGCCACCATTATAGCCTTTGGAGCTGACCCATGCAAAATGCAAAGGGAAAATTGGAAGGTAACTCATGCTCAATGTTTAATATAGGTACTTTATACTCTAATTACACCTCCTCCATTAGTTTTTCCTATTTATATGACACTAACCCTAGTTTATCCTTGAATTACTCTCCAACCTCCCTTATCCATCACCTTAAGTAGCTAAGGATTTGGATTTAATCAACCAATATCTTCCAGTCTATATGAAATCCCTCTCCCAAGAGTCATCAACCCTTAGGTTAGCATGACCCAAGGTTAGTGGAAAGTAAAAATATTCCCCTGGGCCTCCCCATTTATCTTGCCTCCCTACACCCCTATGTCTCCTTATCCTCTAGTTTCTTCATTCATACCTTCCATTTTCTCCAACCCCATCCTCCTCATCCTCTACCTATCCCTACCATCTCCACCACCATGTTGATACCTCCCCAAACCTAGCGAAAGGTCTTAACATTGTAAATGTTAGGGATGAAAATATAATGTGACCTAAGCATGTAGTAGGATTTCGATCACACCATGAGGAGTATGTGGAGAATTATCACATGAAAATTCATGTAAGAGGAGAACCTTGTGGTTTAGAAGACCCAATGAGATATGTTCTCCCTCACTAGGGTGAGGACATCTATAGTGGAGGAGAAGGTGTCCAATAATCCTCTCTCAATTCTCTAGGCTACCCACATATTAAAAAATATACTAAAAGACATGCAAAAGTATGTTCAATACTTAGAATCATAGGTGAAGATTTTATTCCATAATGAGTTAATTAGACATGTCAAGGATTCCATTCTACAACTATTTATATCCCTAGGAAAGGTGGTGGAGACTTTAACATAAGGTTGAGCACTCATCCAATAGACCTAGGCCTACTTGGAGATAATTACTTTATTTGAGATAAAATTCAGTAATCTAGTGGTTCCTTACACAAGGGCATGTTCCTAGAGTTGAATTTGATGCCCACTTTAAATTTGAGTTTATACTAGACATACACTGGGAGTATGAGGGCCACAATAAAGGAATGGATAGGTTTGGACCAAATTATGATAGACCCCCTAAAATATGGAAAGAAGAAGATATTAGACTACTTTCAAGAGGTCGACATCTCAATGTTATTTCAACCAAATGGCACTTTATTAGATAGGGGTTAATTTAGGGTTTTTCTGGGTCACTTTGACCAAGTTATGAGGAGGAAGATGGCTAAGGTGAACAAAGAGGGAACCTAAACAATACTTGAGATCTCAACCTAGTCCATGATGAGCATCAAATAGGTGTCTAAATTCAAGGTGGATATAGAGTCTCCCCTCTACCAAAGGCTCATAACCTAGTCAAAGATTATCTTTAGAGAGCCCACGGTGAACCTCACCAAGTTGGACCAAGAACTAAACCTCATAACGATAATGTTAGAGGATAAGGAAGCAAATACCAAGTATTTGGGAGCCAAGACATCTATACCATCTCCATGTATTGGTTTATTGGTCCCCTATGGATATTTTTTAAGTGAGCAAAGGGGATTTTCTCCTTTTTTTGAATTATGTAGTTGTAACAACTAGGAGTGGCCATCATGGACAAAGATGGGAATCTAATGCTACTTGTAGGTGAACCCACTTCCTTATCTATAAATATGAAACTACATTATGTTTTTAGGGTCAATAATTCTTAGCTCCAAAGTGTTGTTACAATTGAGTTAGATTTTACTTGCTTTCTCCTTCACTTTTTTGAATTGTGAAAAGTTGGCCATGATCGATATTATTGTAACATCACTTGTTTTTTAATGAACACAAGTTTTAGATTTTTAAAAAACACATGCTCTATGTATCAAAGTGTTGATCATCTAAATTTTTGAATGAATGTTAATGTTAATATAACATAAATAATGCTCTATCACTTAATGGATGTAATGGTTGTAATGTGATCATCTACTATAACCTCTTTATGAAACCTTCTTATTTTTCTCACAATATTCTTAATCTATGTGTAATTTTTTATGGCCTTATAAATATTGATACTCAATGAAGGTTATATAATTAGGCATTCTTGGTTTTCCTAGACCCTTCCTATTGTGTACTTTTAAATTAAAACCTTTTATGAAACTCAACACATAGTGGTATAACTATGGTAGAGGTACTGGGTTTGTTTGTTGAAGCATTAATCTCATTCTAAACTAGAAACATATTTTCTTGCCTTAATCTTACCTCCCCTTTGGTGTTTATTTTAGAACATGAACTACTTCCCCTTTATTTAAACAAATGGTAAAGTGAAATACATTAACATTAGTAGTAGAACCAAATAAGTAACTCATAACTCAAATAATCAATATTTAATCTTTGGTCATGACACTGTATCTCTTAGAGACTATTCCACGTAGGCTCCATAGTAAACATAAATACCCGTAATCATGCCCTAGGATGATAGCACATTAGTTATAAAATGGAGGACAAAATTCCACATTATTTCCACTATTCTCTTTGAAAATACCCAATCTCATGAGTGTTTTTGGAGTAAGATCTTAGAGAGAATAACAACTGGCACTATGAGTGTTGAAATAATTATCATTGATGTCAAAGGAATTGTAATGGATATGAATAGAAATGTCAAATAGAATTATTACTACAAGTGAATGGAATTGTTGTCATAAGTGAATAGAATTTTTTCTAGAAGTGAATTGAATTTTTGTCAGAAGTGAATAGAAATGTTGATAGAAGTGAATGGAAATGTCAATAGAAATGGTAAAAAAATGTTAGTGGAAATGTCAACGGTCACATCTCTTGGTGAAGAGGTACCTCTTGGATGGGATACATCCCTTAAAATATATATAAGGGAGAAGAGATGTGGAAATATTATGAGCATTTGATTTGAATTAAGATCAATATAAGTGTAAGAGAGAAGGAAGAGAGGAAGAGAATAAAATGAAATAAAATATCTCTTAAGAAAAGAAGTGTGAAGGGTAGATTTATTTTAATGAAGAATATTATTTGAGAATTATGAAAGATAGGAGAGAAAAAATTATATAAGAAAATTAGTGAGAGAAAAAGTGTAAGAGAAGCAAAGCCATCATTAGATTAAAGAAGCAATCATAGATGGTGAAATTGATTTGTATTGGGGTTAGTGCCTCATAGTCTAAGGGTTGGTGATCCTATGGGTTGGTGCTCATGAATTAGATGGGTTGGTTCTTGGTGAAGGGGATCAGTGTCTCTAGTGGGTGGGTGCTCATAAATTGACTGAGTTGGTGCTTGGTTTGGGGATTGGTATCTCTAGTAGGTTGGTTCCTTAAAACATTGTAAAAGATATATATATATATATATATATATATATATATATATATATATATATATATATATATATATATAAAATCAATATTTTTCCATGGTTTTCTCTTGAAAGGGTTTATACATAAATCTTGTGTTCTCTTGTGTTATTGATTGCTATATATTGAATGCTTATGGTTGATTAAATTGAAAAGATTAAAATGTTATCTTATACTAATTCACCCACCCTCTAAATATAAGCTTGTGATTAAAAATTGGTATCATAGTGGTTACTTTAGAATTAGTTTAACTATTGGAAGGTACATCCCAGGAGCACACATGGCTAGTCATCAAGGTCAAGATAGTTTATCCACAAATAAAGTGTCATTATTTGATGAAATGAATTATGATTTTTGGAGTATAAGGATGAGAATATATCTTATGTCTCTAGGGTTTGATATTTGGTTATCTATACTGATGGGGTACATAGCACCGAAAAATGAACCAATGGATTAGGTTGGAAAGAAGGCATGTGAGAATGATGCAAAAGTGATGAATGCAATTTTGTGTGGCTTATCAGAATTAGAGTTCATAAAAGTAATGCATTGTGTGTTAGTAAAATATATATGGGATAAACTTTAGAATATCTATGAAGGTGATCAGAAGGTCAAGAAGGCAAAGCTTCAAATTCATAGAAGTCAGTTTGAAGTATTAAGATGAAAGATGAAGAAAATGTTACAACCTATCTTCTCCATGTGGATGAGATAGTCAACACCATCAAAGGGGTAGGTGAAAAAATGGAAGAATTAATGATAGTTAAAAAATTACTAAGGTCACTTCCTATGAGGTATGATGTGAAAGTATTAGATATTAAAGAAATTAAGGACTTGGACACATTGAAGATGGATGAATTACATGGAATTCTCATAGAATACAAAATGAGGATGGAAGAAGAAAAGCCAACAAATCATGAAGTATCTTTCAAAATATCAAAGAAAGTGAAAAAGGAAAAACATGAATTAAGCTATAGCACTAGTGAAGAGTTGGATAAATAAGAATCCCTATTTGTGAGAAATATCAAAAAGGGATTTGGGAGTTATAAAGGTAAGTTAACTTTTAAGTGTTTCAATTTTGGAAAAATAGGACACTTTGAAAATAAATGTCCCCATTTAAAAGAAGAGAGTAGTAATGATGAAGAGGAGCATGATGAGAAAGAAATAAAGTATCATAAGAGTAAGAAAAATTACAAATTAGAGAAATATCAGAAAAAGAAGAGATATGATAAAGAAAAGAAAAGCCTTTATTCAAAAATGGCTAGTATGTCAAGTGAGGAGATTGAAGAAGGTGTTACAGATAGTGACAAAGGTGAAGTTTTGTTCATGGGTATAAAATATTGGGATAGTGATGACCAGATAACTAGAGGACAATCTTAGAGTGATTTAGAAGCTAGATAAGTAGAAGTAGATATCGAAAGAGAAATCTTAAGTGCCTTGAATGAAAACAAAATGATCAATAAATATAATTAGAAACAAAAGTGACAAATTCAAAAATATGAAGAAGATGATCAAGATAGAGAATAAGAGTTATCAAAAATCTGAGAGGAGTCACAAATGGTCATCATGAGTCTAAATGCTCAAGTCAAAGAGGCAAAGAAAATAAAGGAAGAAACTAAAATTAAATTGGAAGAAAATAATGAAGAATCTGAGAAGCTAGAGGATGAGATTGTTTCTTTGAGAAAGGATTTAGAAAAGGTGAATGCTAAATTGACATGCAACTTAAGATTTGAGAAGAGAACTGAGGTTCTAGATGAGATTCTAGATCATTAGAGGTCACTATTAAATAAGTAAAGTCTTGGCTATGGAGATGAACAAAAGGTTACCAAGGAGGATGTTAAAATTTATAAACCTATGAAGATAGAAGAGAAGACTTCCCTGAATAATGAAGTTATGCAAGTAGAAGATAAAGGAAAGAACTATTGGCATGATAGAAGATCATTCTTGCCAAAATATTTTGACAAGTACCAAGGATCATTTTATGGTTATTGATTTAATTTAAACATTTTTGTTCATAGAGAAAAGGAGTGTAAGAGACATGAAAGGAATGGATATGCATGAAACAATGATAGAAATGTAGACATGAGGAATGGGCATGCAAGAAATGAGTATGCATGGAACTATGGCATAAGTTAAGAATGTGAGAGGAATGAGCATGGTTAGAATGGAAACAAAGATTCATATGGTTTCTTAGGTAGAAATTAATTTACTCCATTGTCAAAAGACATTGTATGTTATAATTTTAATAAGTATGGGCATATAGCGAGACAATGTGGAAGTAATAATATAGACTAGAATAAGAAAGAGGATGCCCAAACCAAAATAAAAAGAGAATTCATGAAAGTTTGGAAGGAGATGCAATAGCTAGACAAATAAAAGAAGTAATCTATGCTTATGCAAAAGGCACAAGGAGCAATGGTAGGATGGCCATGATGGAGCAGAAAGCATAAGAAGAAATGGCAGTGAAGACCATGTTGAAGCAAGGGAGATATGATGTGCATAGTGGAAAGATGATATGAAGAGGAAAAATAAAATAAAATATCATAATAAGTGGTATAAAAGAAACTCAATATTTCAATAAAGACAACATAAGAAGATAATATCTTTTTTATCTAGTGGCTATGAGATGAAACATCAACTCAAGGGGAGCAGGGTATATAACCCTTTGTCATTCATGTCAAAGGGGGAGAATTGAAGATAGGGGGAGTTCATTTATTAATTCATGTGGATTTACATAATTGACAAAGGGGGAGATTGTTGTAATAATTATCATTGATGTCAAAGGAACTGTAATGGATATAAATGAAAATGTCAAACATAATTGTTACTAAAAGTGAACATAATTGTTGCTAGAAGTGAATGGAATTGTTGCCAAAAATGAATGGAATTGTTACTAAAAGTGAATGGAATTGTTACTAGAAGTGAATAGAATTGTTGCCAAAAGTGAATGGAAATGTCAATGGAAGTGAACAAAAATGTCGATGGAAATGGTAATGGAAATGTCGACAGAAATGTCAATGGTCACATCTCTTAGTGAAGAGGTACATCTTGGATGGGACACATCCTTTAAAATCTATATAAGGTAGAAGAGATGTGGAAGTATTAAAAGAATTCAATTTGAATGCATATCATATAAGTGTGAGATAGAAGGAAGAGCAAAAAATGAAATAGAATATCTCTTAAGAAAAGATGTGTGAATGGTAGATTTATTTTAATGAAGAATATTATTTGAGAATTATGAAAGAGAGGAGAGCATAAATTATATAAGAAAATTAGTGAGATAAAAAGTGTAAGAGAAGTAAATCCATAATTAAATTGAAGAAGTAATCACAGATGGTGAAATTGTTTTGGCTTGGGGTTGGTGCCTCATAGTCTAGGGGTTGGTGCTCATGTGGGTCAATGCTCATGAATTGGCCAGGTTGGTGCTTGGCAAAGAGGATTAGTGTCTCTAATGGGTGGGTGATCACAAATTGATTGAGTTGATGCTTGGTTTGGGGATTGGTATCTCTATTAGGTTAGTGCCTATAAACATTATAAAATAATTATATATATAAATAATATTTTTCCATGGTTTTCTCTTGAAAGGGTTTTCACATAAATTTTGTGTTTTTTTGTGTTATTAATTGCTAGATCTTGAGTGCTTATGGTTGTTGTGGTTGATTAAATTGAAAATATTAAAAGGTTATCTTATACTAATTCAACCCCCTCTCAATATAAGCCTATGCTTAACAAAGAGGGATTTCAAGAATTTATATATTGAGTGTCAGCTTATTAGAGATTATGATTGTTTATGGTAACATGCTAACTACTAATTATTTGTGAAGTATGTTTGAGTCCAATTCACCCATCACCAGAGTTAGGTCCCATCATGAATGTCTAGTGGTTTCACCCTTATAATTACATAAGAGACCTAGGTATGGTAGACCTAGACTCAAATTTATAATAATCCCCACTCACTATCTTCTTAGTATCCCCCAAATAGACCACCTAGAATGGTTATCCCAGTACCTTAGTTAGTTGGTTTAGCCATTAACATTCTTAGAGTTATCCTTGACTTATGTATAAACCTCAAAAGGTATCTTACCCATTTCTTTCATGGTGTAAGATGAGCTATCAAAGAGCATGTGATCTCCTAAAGGACCTTCCTAATGATTATGAATGTAGAGCATGAAGATGTGGCATGCAAAATTTTCTCCTTCATGTTGATGGACTCATCCTATGACTGGTTCCTCAACCTCCTCAAGAAATTGATCTATAACTATGACCATTTTAGTACTACCTTCCTAGCCTAATTTGGACAAGTGATCAACCCTAATATCCTTTTCCAATAATTTATTTGCATTAAATGAGAACCCAATGAGCCTATAATGAACTTCAATGATGTATTTTAGAAGATGTAGATTCAAGTTACCATGCTCTACCAACCCAACCTCCAACTAGTGCCTGAAATGTATATAAATGCCTTGGACCCTTGGATGACTATGTTTTGAGGTGAGACCCAATAATAGTGGAATTAACCCTAGCCTATGTAGAGTCCATCAAGGTAGACAAGTAGTTGAACCCACAAGGTTAGATGATGGATGCCATTCCTATGCCTATGTTGATCTTCTTTCCCAATGCTAATCAAGTTATCCCCATGCTTGAGTTTCTCCCTATAACAAATCAACTCCCTCTACGTCATGCTAAACCAAACCAACACTTGGGTTTATTTAACCTAGTGAACCTTTAAAAAAATCCTCAATACTAGGTGACATTGGTAACAACTAATAACACCCAATCCATACCTCAATATTTCATAAAGAACAAGTTGGATGCCATTCAGGGAATGGTGCAAACACTTAGTAATGACTTACTTGGGATAAAAAGTTAGATGAATAGATACAACATGAAGAGTTATATTAATAAATTCACATATAAAAGATAAAAAAAGAACTACAATCATCTCCACAATCAACTAGAACCATCACCTAATAGGTTTTCAAAAGTTAATATCTACAAAATAACTCTACCTAACTAGTGTCAAGTGCATAACATGGTTTCCCATAGAAAACTTGACTATACAGAGTTCTATTGCACCTTTGAGATCTTACAAAAGGAATCAAAGAATATGAGGTGGTCCTCAATCACCTAAAATCATCTAATGTGGGTAAAGCCCCTAATACTACCATGGTGTTGGAAACCATGGAATTCCATAGCTAAGAATAAAATGAATTGAAGGAGGGTATTAGTGAGGTGCATGAATTTCAATAATTCCAAAGGAGAAACTACATCCTTAGGAATATAAAAACACAACAACCCTCCACTACTTAGATTCCATCAAATAATGGTATAACCCCACTAGATCAAAGTGTTAGGAATAACCCCTTGTCCCTAAGGTCTCAAGAGCTTAAAACTCTCATGGAATCCTTGTAGGTTCAGAGTAAAGGAGGTTATAATATAGTAGAGGACATAAATAAGATCAAATCCAACATTTCACTTCATGAACTTGCTCAAATCACTGAATAACGTGATATTCTAATAAAGTCCCTAAATGAGAAGTCAGCTCATCCAACCCGTGCAAGAGAAAAATCAACCCATACCAATGTGATCATTCACAAGAATAAGATTGAAGTGCATCCCTTCCTCTTGATCACTATATTATCTGGAAAAACCCTACATAATTTCCTAGGGAATTCATGATCCTCATCCAACATAATTCTAACATGTATTTGTGAGAAGTTAGGGTTAATCCCTATCATGCCAAATAAAGTAATGGTTTAAATAGATAAATCTAAGTTCAAAGTGGTGGGAAAGCTTATGAATTTCCACATAAAACTAGAATTTGAGCCTAAGATTCAACACTTCATAGACATCTAGGTAGTGGAGATTTTGGAGGCCTATGACATGCTCCTTAGTAGAGATTGGTCTAAAGCCCTACATAGGTACACGGCCACATATTTTTTTCACATGTGGCTACCCTAGATAAGTGTATCAAATAAAATAAAAGTGGATAAAGAGCCCCACATGAAACACATGATAACTTAGTATTATTTAATTAATGAGAAAGTAAACTTATCCTCCTCGAACTTAAGAATTCATATGCTAAGTATGAAACCATCCAAAGATAAGTTGACAGTTAGCCATATTTTTTAGGCCTAAGGTCTCTCTATGTAGATGGGGAACATTCCAAACAAGGTAGTGGGGATGACATTCTACTAATATATCCTATAGGTAGGAAAAAATTAACATCATATAAGATGCAGTTCCCCTACACAAATAATATGATAGATTATGAAGCATTAATCCTAGGGATATAATTTACGTTGAAACATAAGAAAAATGAAATAAGAGTGTTTACCAACTCTGAATTAGAGGTCAAGTAGATCAAGAGTAAATTTTAATGAAAGGTATCTTAAGTCAAAATGTATAAGCATAGGTCTTGGGATTTAATTGAAATATTTAGTGCATTTAAGATCATCCATATCCCTAGGGAAGAAAACCAAGTTATTGACTCACTAGCATTTATAGAAATAAACTTAACCCCCTAGATGACACGGAGTTGTAAGGATTATCTATGATCTTTTCCCTTATCCTTTTATCCCTAAAAAAGTGACAAAAACTTTCAAGTATTTGAGGATGACCAAAAAATCATCTAATTTATTAACAACATAGGGGTATTTGAAACCTAGATCATCGATGAGGTAGATAAAGACAACCCTAAAACTGAGCTAGACAAGGATGGATACTTAATATTCATGGGAATCAAATCTTGAAGGGGATTATTTCATTGGAAATATTGTTTGATACTTTATACCCCACATTCCAAATAAAGAAACCCAAGTTTGAGAACTAAATGTGACAAATCATCATCCTTGGTGTTATAAAAAATCCTTAGATTATCAACTTGGGTCTTGACTGGATAGACTTTGAACTAGAGTAATTACAAAAAATACTGCTAAGGTATAAAGATTTAATTTCCTAGGCCTATGGAGACCTCAAGGTATTTGATATGGGATAATCAATCATACTATCCCCCTCAAACCTGGGCATAAACTATTTAGGTAGAGGTAGAGATTGGTAAACCTAATCATGGAACCCTTAATACACAAAGAGGTCCATAAGTTACTATCTACTATGACAATCTTCCTAGTTTACCACTCTACCTAGGTGGACAACCTAGTAACCATGTAGAAGAAAAATGGAGAAATTTGCCTACTCATAAACTTCAAAAACTTAAACTAAGCCTTAGACAAAGATAACCACCTGTTACCCTCCCTTGAATAAGTAAACCAAATTGTGAGTAGATCCCATATGATGTCCTTTTTGGATGGATTTTAAAGATACAACCAAGTCTTGGATAATTTAGAATATTAGGTTAAATTCATATTCACCACCAATTGGGGCACATTTACCTACAAGTACATGCCATTTGGGTTAATCAACGGTAGGGAAATATTTCAAAGAGTGATGGATTTTGATTTTAAGGGACTAATTGGTAAGTGTATAATAATTTATATGGATGACTTGAATGTGTTTTCAAAATATAAGTTAGATCACATACGTCACTTGGAGAAAGTGTTTAAAAGATGTAAGAGGTATGGTATTTACCTAAACCCAAAGAAAAGTGTGTTTGATGTCACCAGAGGTAAGATTCTCAATCATATTATCACATAAGAAGGTATTTCTATCAATTTAGAAATAGCTGACATGATTTATAAATTGCCTTTACCTAATAACAAGAAAGAATTGAAATCCTTCTTTGGGAAAATAAACTTTGTTTGTAAGTTCATTTTTGGATTTGTTGAGATTTCAAAACCCTTGAATGTTATTTTAAAATAGGACACAAAGGTGGAATGGCATGTAGGATCAAAGAAAGATTTTCAATATATCAAATATGCCACTATGCAAGTCCCAATACTTATCATCTTGAATTACACATAAGATTTCTACATTTATCCCTTTACTTTTGAATATACCATCACTACCTACCTCACCTAGAGATTAGATGGAGATGAACATCCTATTGCTTTCATGAGCACTAATATTAAAGACATAAAACTAAGATATTATACTATAGAAAAGCATGCCTATTCCTTGGTCAAATCTATGAAGAAGTTTAGACACTATATTCTTAAGAATAAGGTACATGTAGTCATCCTAGACCTAGCCATTAAATAAATGCTAGGGTAGAATGAATTAGATGAGTGCAGAGGTCAATCGATGAAAAGTTTATAAGAATATGAATTAGAGATTAAAATGGATAAATTGGTCAAAGGACAAGGTCTTACCTAATTGATAACTGAAATAAACCTAAGGATAACTATACACAAAATAGACCAAGATCTAGTGCCACAACTGGACTGTTATGCTGCAATTGTGCATTTCTTGCTCTACATAAATACACCTTATAGACTCAACCATACATATAAGAGAGCACTCCAGTTGAAGGCTATGAAATATATATTGAAGAAGGTAATTCTCTTTATAAATAATCATGAAATAATCTACCTCAAATGCTTATCACTAGATGAAGCCAAGGAAGTAATGACAAATTTCCATGAAAGATTGGGAGCTGGTCACCCTAAAACAAATGTCATACACAAAGTTATTTAGGTGGGATACTAGTAGCCTACTTTGTTTAAATATATTCATACCCATGTATGCATTTTACATCAATGTGAGACCTTCATTAAGAGGAAAATCATGCAATAATGCCACTACATCGCATTGTGGAATCGACACCATTTTCCCAATGGGGAATAGATTTTGTTGGGGTCATCAACCGCAATTCATTAGTTGGCCATAAGTTTATCCTCATGATCATAGATGATTTCAAAAGATGGTATAAGGTAGTTGTAATACAATATATGATAATTATTTTGACTTCCAATCTATAGAGTTTATATAATGGGCCTATGATAATGGTATTACATTGAGGTTATCATCCAATCACTATCTACAAGGTAATAGATTAGTGGAATCCACCAATAAGAATTAAATAGATACCTTCAAGAAGTATATAGGGGAGAAACCTCAAGAATGACACTCATCATACTCATTATAAACAATCCCTCAAGATCTCTCTTTTCCTTTTATTTTATGCATTGGATCCAATCATACCAATCACACTTAGACTACCAACTTATAAGTTCATGTAGTAATTCATGAAACTAGATGATAAAATAAAATCTAGGCTCCTAGATATCATTTAAATAGAGGAAGCCTAGGATGAAGATATCTAAAGCTTCAACAAACATTAGAGTACTATCAAATTATGGTTTGATAAAATGGCTAAGATCAATACTTTTATAATCTCTAATTTGGTATTAATGTGAGATAAGGATCATGAAAAGAAGGATCAACACTCAAAGTTTGATCCTCTCTAGATTGACCCCTATCAAATAGTCAAGATCCTGGGCCAAAATGCCTTTCACCTCAAGGATCTTTAGGGAAATGAATTACTGTTGTCAATAAATAGATAGTTTTTGAAGCACTATTTATTTACTACCCCATTTAATGTAATTTTAGAATAACCTTGGTAAAGGGTGGTAATGTATATATTAGGCTAGTTTGATTTAGTTGTGTTTGCTTTTTGTGTTTTTGTTTTGTTTCAATTTTTTGGTGTCTTAGTGATGTTTTACCCATTAATAACCTTAGCCTAGACATGTCCCTCATTTTAAATAAATAAAGGGATGCCTACCATAAGGGATCCCAAAATAACAGAGGCCATTAGTCACTCTAAATAATTACCAAATCTCATAAGGTATTGTTGAGTTGTAGAAGGCCAAAGTTGAGTCTTCACTTTAAATAAGTTAGAGATGGTAAGTAAGTATTTTTAAATTTCAAATATCAATGACCAATAATTCTAAATGAAACAAGTGGATTTTAGAATAGCTCATGTCCTAATAGAGGCCATTCAGTTACACTTATTGTAAACATATTATTAAAAGGGTTGGACCATCCAAGCCAATCTAAGATCAACTATGTATTTAGAGCTTCTTACTCATAATATCACCCTTGGATTGGTACAAAAATATCAATGGACATAAATGATATATTTATTCATAAGGAACCTTAAAATAAGACTAAAAAATTACAAAATTTAAATTTTAAGTTTTCCTCAAAAGGGATATTTAGGTTACCTCCATCGTAGGATTTCTAGCCTAGTTTATAGTAGAGCAAGGCCTTATATGTAACTAAAGGAAACTCTATTAGGGATATGGAAACCTATCTATAAATAGAGCAATGCCCATGCCATTCCCATCCAAACTATGAAACCTTTAATTTCCTTAAAGAAATATAAATTCCCAACTCAACCTTGGTTGCTTGAGTGAAATCCAAAATTGGACAAGTCAAGTGAAAATCACTTTTTACACACACTAGTGGTATTTTATGGGACAAAGGCTTAGTATGCCACTTTATATACATGACTTTAACACCTTATTTTATGATATGTATAAATATCTCTCTTGCAATTTGTGTTTTGTGTAGGGCAAAAGGATAAACAACTTGGGTTTTAATTGATTGACACCATTTTACCCATAAAAGTTGACATTTATTGTGGCTAAAACATATCATTTTCTTAACAAAGGGGGACCCCTATTTAAAAATGATGTGATTTAAAGTTCTCAGTCTCATCATCTCATTTTGACGAGTTTCTAGGGTTGTCTTTAAAACCTATCACCCTAGTTTTCCTAAAATATGTGGTATATTTTTCATCATAATCAACCTGATATGGGAACCTTAGGGAATTTTGAGAATAACCACATTGAGTCTTGGTAATGAACCACCAATAATTTAGACTTTGTTTTAAGATATTTAATGCACTAACTTTACAGGCTTATTCTCACTTGGAAATTATTGGAGTCTTAGTCTCTTCTTGGAGTATTAGGCTATGGAGCCCTACATGGCCCTTGGGAGTATAATTGGTAGCCAAATGAGCATTTAATTGGTTTCAATTTTTTATTTTTCACTTAGTCATTTTCATGGTTTTTCATAGAGGTAAATGGTGAAATGATGGGATGTCATATGGGTTGTTATTAACAATGCCAAGACATGGCTAATTAGAGAAAAACATGTGACCTTTTATCAGACATGTCAGTATCTTAGTATTAATAGATATGTTAGAGCCTATGAGAGCCTAACATAATGATGAATCAACACACAACCCAAAGTCATATGATATCAATACTCTAGCTAATCAAATTATGCAAAGTTAGAATGACCAATCTACTAGACTTGATAGAGAAGTCAAATCATAAGAGAGACCAACATAACAAGGGAGTACCATGACAACTAGATGTATAATGGTTAGTATCCTAGTCTTTCTAGATATGTTAGAACTTGGGAGAGCCTAAGTAAACCCATTAACAATGATCACTCCCAGACTCCTAGAAATTAGCTCCTAGATTTTTTATCCCATAAAGTACCCTCTATGTTTTTTTTATCTTTCAAATGAAATGCTTTCATTGGATCTCATTCTACTACCATTGATATCTCATCTTCAAAAGGATGATCCTGAGTACCATGATACACTCTTCTTAGAAGGCTTGGCTTAGTTTAAACACTACAACTAAATATTCAAGGCTATTGACTAGGTACCCAAAGAATCCAAAAATGACAATGAGGAAGAATTAGAATTTGGGGATGACCTATGGGAATATGATAAGTGTGGTGTGTATAGGGCTAGGTCTAAGATATAAGTGTTCCCATGCATCAAATTATTTAATAATTTACTTATAATAGATAGTCACATGCAAAAAAAAATTGTTGACATGGTCTACTCAACCACTTCCAGTAATAAGATCATAGACATCTTTAGGGCCACCTTCAAAGCCTATTACAATCTCGTAGAGTTCACATTTACATATGATATGGATGTGGTGAAATATTAGACCAAAATCTATCCATCCATGACATATTGAGGGAATGGATGGAGAACCCATATGATAGTGGGTAAATAAGGAGGATGCCAACACATTCACCATCCACACCTTGAAGAAGGGAATATATGTTGGTATGACTCTACTAAACTAATTATTTAGAGCCTAAAAATACTTACACATCAACATATTATGGGTACCCCTACTCCACATGATTTTGGATGGTTCCTAAGTCCCTAAGCTAGGAGAGATGGTTCATTTCAACATGGTCAAGGCCATCGTACATGACCAAGAAGGAAAGGAATTTTACATGATGAGTTGCCTCATAGATGTAGTCTTTGGGATGATCACCTTCGAGTCATCTACTTTCTTGATGTGTGCTCATAGAGGCTCAGTGGTCCATTTTATCTTCTACAAACCATATATCCATAATTATAGTAACCATATTAGGGATATCTATGAGTTTTTCTACCTAGTGTTGTACAATGTAATCAATGAGGCCCCTATGCCCTATTTATATAAATAAATTAGGGACTCCCTTACTACCATTGATATTACTAGTAAGACACTATAATTCAAGTCATGAGAATTATCAAAGAACCCCTTCACTTTCCATATTATATACTAGATCATTTGATAAAACAAGATATTACATACCAATTGGTGGAAGGCATATTTATATTCTATGTTAGTTACCAACAAAAGGCTTATCTACCTCTTCCAATTACCATTTGACACCATATGTACAAGTCTTTCCCTCTTCTCTAAAATATGGTAGCTAGGTGAGAGTATTTTACCCTATGGAGAGCTAAGCCATGATATTGGGACTCATGGGGCATGATTAAAGCCCACTTGGTGAGATACTTAACTTGCCTCAATATTAATTATGGATACCGGCCTAATGAAGATGATGATGTGTACCTAAACATGGTGGATGAACATGAGGTGTTGGATCGAATTAAATCCCATAGAAATAAGGGTAAGAAGGTTTAACCTAGGTCAATTATTTCTCCTTCTACATCCACCAAGTATAGAGAAGACATAAAGGTATCTCCTCCCTAAATTTACCAAATAATTATATAGAGGATCCCTATGCCTTCTCCCTATTGAACTCCTCCTACTCACCTTTAGTTCCACCTCCTCCACCTCTAGTAACTCACCCAACTCAGCCTTAAGAAGTTCAAACCTAGGTGACTTGATAAAATGTGGATCAAACCCAAGTAAATAAATACCAAGCCACATAGGATTTGAGGTTTGAAATTTGTATCAACCTAGAGATGAGCCCAAAAAATGATAAACAATAGACACTAGTTCAAGTCCCTCCTTCCACTCTCTAAAAACCTCTCATGGCACCAACTAGATTTCTATCCCCTCAATAATCTACTCAGATAGATCTTCCATTATTCCCCATTTCACCCCTCCACTATTCACTCAAGTTCCTATTACCTCAACCATGTATAGTGTCCTTGCTTCTTTATTTCTATCTACCTCATCTATTCCCCAACTTGAGACTCCCCTTATGCTCTTACTAGTCATTCATTAGTTTTAAATGCTTGTGAGTGCCCCATCTTTACCAATTACCCCAACATTTCTAAGAGTTAATACACCCATGTTCATATCTCAAACACCCTATGCCATCCTAGTGACTCCTTCAGTGGCCTAATAACTACATCAATCAGCCCTTATGGCCTCTTCTACCTTTATTCCCTCCACTGTAGCCTTGAGATCCAACCTAGGTAAAAGACCAAGGAAAAAGTGAAAAGAAGCTTAGGTTTGACCTTGAACACATGTGCCTACCAATCCAATTCTACCTCCTCCATTAGTTTCTACTATTCCTATGATATCAACCCTAGTGGCTCCTCGCATTACTCCTTGACCTCCCTTCTCCATCACCTTACCATCTAAGGATTTAGCTTTAATCAGTTAATCTTTTCCCTTCTAATTAATACCCCTCTCCTAGGAGTCATCTCCCCTCAGGTTGGAATGACCCAAGGTTAGTGAAAAACACAAATGTTCACCTAAGCCTCCCCATTCATCTTGCCTCCCTATGCCCCTATGCCTCCTCAAATACTTTCTTCATTCACACCTTACATTTCCTCCATACCCCCTCATCCTCATCCTAAACCTATCAGTACCATCTCAACCACCCTACTGATACCTCCCTAAGCCCAAGAATGGTCCCATTATTGTAGGTGCTAGATATGATGATACAAGGTGACCTAGATGTGTAGTGGGATTTTGATTGCATCATGAGGAGTATGCAAAGAATTCTCACACAAAAATTCATACAAGAGGGGAAACTTATGTCATATTATATCCAACAATATTTTTTCTCCCTCACCAAGGTGTGGACCTCCATAGGGGAGGATAAGGTGGTCAAGGATCCTCTATCAATTCTTTGGGATACCCATGACATGTCAAAAAAGCTACTAGAAGACATGTATAAGTAGGTTCAATCATTAGAATCATAGGTGAAGAGATCCTTACCTATTGAGTTAATTAAATATCTCAAGAATTCCCTTATACAACTATTTAAAGCCTTAAGAAAGGTGGTGGAAAATTTAACATAAGGTTGGGTGCTCGTCTAAGAAACCCAAGCCTACTTGGAGAGAATTGCTCTAGTTGAGAGGAAATGCAGGAAGCTGGTAGTGATCTTACACAAGGGCACATTCATAAATCTAAATTTGATTCCCACTTCAAAATTATGTTTATATTAGACATATGCTAGGAGTATGAGGGCCACAATAGAGGAATGGCTAGGTTTGGGCCAAACCATGATAGACCCCTTGGAATATGGAAAGAAGAAGATATTGGCCTACTTAAAGGAGGTCAATATCTTAGTTCTATTTCACTTAGATGGTACCTTGATAGATAGGGGTAAATTTGGGGTCCACCTAGGTCACTTTGACCAGGTTATGAGCAAGAAGGTGGCCAAAGTGATCAAAGAGGGAGCTTAGGTGGTACTTTATCTCTCAACCCAGTCCATGGTGAGCATCAATGAGGTGTCCTAAGTAAAGGTGGCCATGGAGGCTCCCCTCTAGGTTTACCAAATGCTTATAACCTAGTCAAAGACTATCTTTAGAGATCTTTTAATGAACCTCACCAAGTTGGGTCAAAAATTTAACCTCATGGTAATAGCGCTAGAGGCCAAAGAAGGAAAACCCAAGAAGTTAGGAATTGGCACATCTGTAGTTCCTCCACATATTGGTTAAGTGGTCCCTTATAAGTATTTTTGAATTGATTAAGGGGATTTTCTCCTTTTTTTTTAATTATGTAGTTGTAATAAACATGAGTGGCTATCATGGCCAAGGATGGGAATCTCATGCTACTTGGAGGTGAGTCCCCATCCTCATCTATAAGTATGTAATTATCTTATGTTTATAGGGTAATCAATTCTTATCTTCAATTTGCTATTGTAATAAAGCCAAGATTTGACCAACTTTATATTTTGCTCTTTCAAATTGTGAAAAGTTGGCCATGATCGACATTATTATAATAACACTTATTTTTTAATGAATGTAATTTCTATCTTTCTAAAAAATGCATGCTCTGTATATCATAGTGTCTATCATCTCTATTTTTGAATGAATGTAAATGTTAATAGAACTAAACTAATGCTCTGTCACTTAATGGATGAAATGGTTATAATGTGATCTTATAGTATAACCTATTTATGAAACCTTATTATTTTACTCACAATATTATTAATCTATGTGTCATTTGCTATGAGCTTATGAATATTAATACTCAGTTAAGGTTCCATAATTAGGCATTCTCCTCAATTTTCCTAGACTCTTCCCATTGTGTACTTTGGAGTTAAAATCATTGGTGAAACTCAACACATAGTGGTATAACTATTATAGAGGCACTAATTTTAGTTGTTGAAACATTAATCTCATTCTAACCTAAAAACATTTTTTCATACCTTACTCTTCCCTTGCCTTTGGTGTTTATTTTGGAATTTGAACTACCTCCCATTTATTTTATAAAATGGTAAAGTGAAATACATTAATATTAGTATCAAAACTAAAAAAGTAACTCACAAGTTAAATAATCAGTATTGAATCATTGGTGGTGACACTGTATCTCTTGGAGACTATTCCATGAGGCTTTATAGTAAAACAAAATACCTACAACTATGACCTAGGCTGATCTCACATCAATCCTAAAATGGAGGATGAAAGTCCATCATTGTTCAAACTATTCTCTTTGAAAATACCCAATCTCTTGAGTGTTTTTAGAATAGGATATGGGAGAGAACAAGAACACCATTGTCCCCATTAAATAATGGTTAATAGGTAAGTCTTTTTTAATTCCTACAAATTTATTTTATTACAATGACTTCCATAGTCTCAGCTTCAACACTTCAATCCTATCTAACTATGCTTCTTATAATTATAACACCTACATATCTTATTTCTCCTACCATTTATACTAAAATTACACCTTCCATTATTGAAGTCACTTCATTCCCTAATCTATCCACTTTAGGGAAAGACCCTATGACTGTTAAAGCATCCATTATCATTTACAAAAGAATCCAAAGTATCCTCAAATTTCACCTCTAAATGTGCAATTAGAAGAGAGACCAATTGAACACCCACTTTCAAAAGAAGGTCTTCTACATGATAAATCTAAGGGGATAAAGAAGAGGCCCAAGAAAAGGACAAAAGAAGTGGAGATTATCCATGTATTGGATAATGATGAAGAAGATAAAGGGTTGGGAACTGAAGATGAATGGGTCTCTAGAATAGATAGATAGCCAAAAGAAAAAACAAGTTTCTTTGAGATAATGGATGAAGAGGAATCTGAATACACAGATATTGGGGGAAGATGAAGGAATGGAATAAGGAATGGAGATTGGAGACCAAACATTAGAGGTAGATGCACAATCCACATTTTAATAAGTCCTTACTTTGGGTTCTACTCAAGCATCTAAAAACTCAACTCTAAGTCTCTCCCTTGAATCCACTACCTCAAAATCATCTACTCTAATAGATACATCAACTTCTAGCTCAACCATAAAAATTATTACTATAAAGGAAAGGTAAGTATTGAATAAGGTAGTGTCCCCTTTTCTTCTTCAATTACTATGATAGATTCCTAGATGGCTCTTTTATCTTCCACTATCTTAGATGCTACATCTCTTTTTTCCATTTGAATCCTTGAAAAAGTATTACAAAGAAACCTAGTCATTATATCATCATGCTCACATTGAGTAGACTGGGCAACAAGTTTCTGATTCTTTGATTCATTCAACCACTACTTCAATAATGACCAAACCCCATGAACCTAGGAAGAAGGTCCATTTTAATAATTGTTCATGATATCCATTTTGATCCTCTAGTTTTACCAAGGCCATCTACCTAGTTATAATTTTCCATATCCCAATCCACTCCAAAAAAATCCTCCATAAATAATGTTGATAGAAATCTGGGATAAACAAGATATGTAGTAGAGACTACACCCAAGAAGATCACCTCATATTAGATCATTCTCACTCCTCCACTTCCCCAAATACCCATTTAAATAAGTGATTTCATGTTTCCACTAGGTTTCATACTACCTTCTACTACTCAAAAAACTAGCCAACCAAAAGAATAGGGAGAACTCATTGTCCTTTCCTAGGTTAGGGAATCAAAAGAAAAAAATAAGGGTAGGATGGGCTTAGTACTCACTAAATTCTTTGTGATAAGTAATTTATTAAATAATAAGAGTGGTACAATTCAAAGAGTGAGGAAGAGGAAGGGAGTGAACAACCACACAAGGGAAGAAATAACATTAGAAAAAAGAGAAAATATATTTCCCCTTGCCAAGAAACAAAATAAAAGACCGAATGATCCCACATTGTATACATAGGATTTATATGATTTTGTAGACATATAAGGGGAGGTGATGAAGGAGATTTATATAATTCAAGAGCAAGCCAAATAAAGACAACTCTGGCAGTAGATTATTTAGGCTCTTAGGGAGATTGTGGATAATGTATAAAGCATAGACACTTGGTTGTATGGAATTTTTAATATAATTAGGACTTATAGGGGTGAGTTACAACATAAATGGGGAAGAATGATAATTTTTTAGAAAAAGTTAAAATAACTTGAAAAAAGACTCAATTTATTGTTTTAATGCATAATTAATAATGCATACAATCATTTGAATTTGACGACTACACATGAGGTAGTTTGGGCCCTAAACTATGTAATTTCAAAGTAGGATGGTGTTTTCCAATGGCACTCTCAAATAAAAGTTTTGATAACCCAAATAGTAGGCCAAGAAAAGGATGAAATTAAGATTTTTAAAGATATAAGGGTCACTAACATGATAACCTCTATAGGGAAACTGATAAATAAGCCCAATTTTGACCCATTCTTAAAGGAAATATAAATAGTTTTAAATTATAAGTGTAAGGCACTATGTATAAGACCAATGAGGAAATTATACAACTTATAAAATTTTCAAAAGATAAAGTGAATAAAGTAGAGGCACTAAGGGTAGAATTCAAAGCCTCTAAATCTAAGCATCAAAGGTTGATGAGTAAAATTGGTAAAATATTCAAATATTCTATGCTCTATTTTAATATTTTAAATAAATAATTCGAGGCCTCCTATACATTATTTGAAAAGTTGAAGGCTAAGAAGGATGCTTCTAGGATAGTGTCTACTTCTCATCTGGAATCTACATTGATAAATCAGTGTCATGGGCCACTTCATTAGGTAATACTTGTTTCTTAGTTTATTTGTGTTATATCAATTATAACTACTAGCTATTCATATACAATTCCTCCATCAACTTTAGTTTCCACATCAAGTTCATAGTTTTCTTCTTCTTCAAATAGTGCCAAGTTGGCACCTTAGTTAAATATGGATGTATATATTTGCATGTATTCTATTATTACAAAGACTCATTTATTAATTCTATTTTGGGCATGTTTATTTTTTTATATTATAACTATAAATTTTTGATCAACAATTCTATTTTGTATCCTATACATGCATACCATGCATGAGTCCTAAAATTGGAAACTATAATTTTAGACTTTACTTGGAGGATGAGGCAAACCCTCCACAAGATTATATATACTTGTGTCCTATAAACTCCAAATGGAGGATAATTTTGGTTATTAATATTAATAATAAATTCTAAGTATTGCTTTACAATTGGTTTTGATGTGCAAATCTTGTTCTTCTCAAAATTTGTGAGTCTTTAAAGAAGTTACATCAATCTGGTATTTTAGTATTTTAGTTGTGCATGATAATTATTTAATATAGTTATTTATATTGTGTAGTAGTTTATTTGAATATTTTATGTGTGAAAATTCATATTATCACTTTGTAGATATGCAATTTCAATCTCACGAATGCAATTAAAATTCATTGTATTATTTTTTCCTTGGACTCTTAACCATGTTTTATTATATGTGTGGTAAAAATAAATTACAACAAGCATTGGTTCCCAAATATTTATCCAAACCATAGTTAAATATCCAAATTAAAAGGGTTTTATCTTATATGATTCATGAACCTCCTTTTTTCGCCCTACCCTTCTTTTGTTTGAGTTTCTTTTGATTCTACCCACCTTAGGTTAGATTTATCATCAATCCACCCATCTCAAGTACTTCTAGCCTTAGATCATATCCAAACCATCTAGAGGTAAATAATTGTTTTGATCACCATTGTTCCACCACCAGGTTATTCACAAAACCCAGTACCCTAAAAATCATGAATTAGAGTGAATATTTCTTCACTGATCCTAAAATGTTAGAGGATACCTCATAAAGTTTATTATTGTGCATATAAACCACATCAATAAATGCCACCTACTTTAGGAAAGCTTTTGTTATTTTACATATCGACCACATAATTTGCCTTGGGAGCTCTCTTGTCATAACATGATGATCAAGGAATAGAAAGAGATATGTACTATCTAAGATAAAATTTGGTAATATATGATATTAATCATACTAAAAATTGAGAAATCATGCCTAACTATTTTCTTTGCTTCTCAAAATCTACAACACTACATAAACAAAAATGTAATATTTCATGATAAATCCCAACTCATATGATTTCCATAAATATATCATTACTACCATAAATTATTTCACCAAATGGGTGGAATACATTCAAATCAAATACATAGTGGGAAAAAAAAATATCTAGATTCATCCTCAATCACCTCATTTTCTATTATGACATCTCCTCCTCCATCGTCTCTAAAAATGGTAAATCCTTCAAAAATAAAGACATCAAATCCATTTTTGCTCAATTTCACATCAAGCATAAATTTTTAAAACCCTATCACCCTCAAGGTAATAACCAAGATGAGGCATACAATAAAATCTCATTAATATTCTCAAAATTATTATTAATGACATTGGTCAACACTGGCACCTTCAAATCTATCCAACCTCATAGGCTTATCAAACCAACATTTATAAACATATGAGGATGACCCCTTAATTAATTGAATTTTAATCCAAATATAACTTATTAATTGAGATAAATCTACCTTCATTTCATATTTCATTGTGATATCTAATTGATGATGATGAATATAGATTTGTATGACTCCATGAGCTATAACTTCTTGATGAGAAATGGTTTCACGTGCTAGATCACTTAAATGCCTATCAAAATAGGATATGTATAAATAATAAAAAGTGCATAAAATATATATAATTTGAAATTAGTGACCTTATCATGAATTAAATTAAAAATAATAATAATCAAGAACAAGAAAATAAAGTAAAGTTTAAATCTAACAAGGTAGGTTCATATGTTGTCATTGTAAAGTATGGATCACGAGCATATAAATTGGACACACAAGATGGAAAGTAGTTTTATGAACCTATGAGAATCATGAGTATCAAATTATTTTATGTTTTAAGGATATAATTATTGCAAATACAACAAAAAATATAAAAAAATACAAAAAATAAAAAATACAAAAAATAAATAAAAATTTAAAAATACTAAAAAACAAAAAGATAAAGCTAAAAATCATATAAAGGTGAAAATAAGTTTTATGGTACCTTTAAAAATTACCATGATGAAAATTATTTTTTGGCATTATAAATAAATCCATTGTCTACAAGTAATTTAAACTTGGGGTCAAACCCATTCCATCCAGTCTATGCCATCCTAAACTAGTCATCACACCATCATCCTTATTATAATTTTATACCTTAATAAGGACATGAAATAGGTATTAAAATATGTTTTGGAAAATTATTGTTACATTTTTTCTTCTTAAAATAACTTTTTAACATAATTTCAACATGTCATGAATAAGATTGGGCATATGGTTCCTATGTGATGTAGTCTTTGGAGTTCCATCCCTCACACATTCCATATACTTTCACTTTCATCCCGGATGATATAAATGGTTTTATATTTATATATATCTTCCTTGTCATTCTCAAAATCATAAAAATATAAAAAATAGAAAAATCCAAAATATGAAAAACCATTTGTCATTAATCTAGTTAAAATCCTTATTCCATTTTAAAATAATTTATTGTAGCTTTATTTGGATATATCATTATCAATCTACGATAATTGCATATATAATTTATTGAGGTAAAAAAGTATCATTATCATAGATTATTAAACATGGGGTTTCTAAACTTGACCAAGGGATAAAAACAACATTAATTTGCATATTTATTGTGTGTTATTTCTCATTATTTAATATTGTTAATTTTTGTGATTTCTTAATTTTTATGTTCATGTCAGTACTATTTCATATTAAAACTATGTCATAATGGTTCTTCATATCAAGGTGCATCCTATCATATGATATAACCAAAATAAGGTTGATCAAATATTTGGATTTCATCACAATATTAACATCATGAACCATCACATTATCAACATCCATTTCTAAACATACATTTATTCTAACTAACTATCCATAATTAACATCCATTCTCACTAACTAATTATGCATCACACATAATTCAATAAGAACATTAATCCATCTATGACATCATCACATACATATATAAACCCATCTAAAATCCATGATATTTATACACACGATCCTTCATCATTACATAATCAATTGACACAATTGATTAACTCCTTACCTTACGATTTCACATCCCAACAATAAATAAAATATAAGGTAATAGGTTTATTTAGATATAACATTCTTAATCCAACCCCATTTCATACATCATTGCTTAGGACACATCAAAGCTTGATTCTTTATCAGGATATATCATTCCTAATCTAATCCCCTTTCTAATATTGTTGCTTGGGGCAAATAAAAAAATCAAAGTATGTAAGCCTTAGATCAAGTGCATTAATGTCATCCATCCATAACATATACCAAAACACATATATTAATAATAATAATAATAATAATAATAATAATAATAATAATAATAATAATAATAATAATAATAATAATAATAATAATAATCATACTATACATGAGACCAACCAATCTATTTATTCACCCCACATCCTTTCATTTTAACCCCCAATCCTTCTATTTCATCCCCTCTTCTCATTTTAATAGCCCATTTATGTCTTTCATCCCTAAATTACATATCGAGGAGGCATCATACCTAACCAAATCATCACTTTATTTTTTCCATCTCCTTAACCATCATTCCATTATGGGAATCCTCAAGCACATTTTTTCATTCTTTTAAATTATTTCAAAAGCCACTGCTTCTTCTAGTTATAATGATCTTTCAAAGAGGGTCAAATGTAGACACCCTAATTACTCCACCTTAGTGTCATCACTAATATACTATCTGACATTCACCATTCATCATTATTCTTAGGTAATTTGACTTAACATCGTAAACCCCTAATGTTACTATGAAAAATAATTAAATCATCACCATGACCTTATGTCAAACTTATTAATATCACTCCACAATTAATTAACTAATGAATTATTATTAGTGAATTAATTAATCACTAATTAAATTCATGTACATAAAAATAAATAAATAAATCATTCAACTACCTCATTTAATCCATTCAACCACCTCATTAATCCATTCAACCAACTCATTAATCCTTAACTAACTCATTAAACTAGTCAAAAAACTCCCTTAACCAACTCATTAATAATCAAATTCCTAATTGAATGCAGATCAAATCTTGACCATCCAAAATCAAACATTGCAAATAAATTTAGAATAATCTTAATCATCCAATCTACCATCTAAAAATATATAAGAACTCCCTTCTTCCATTCTTTTCAATCATCAATTATCATATTGTGAAGCCATTATAACACATTGGCATCTCTTGAATATATAAAAAAAATAGAAAAATCAATCCATCAAACAATCTAAGGTACATGCTACTAGAATTACTATTTATAAGTCTTTTGAGCAACCACAAATCGATCAATTGTGAGCTAGTCTACATCAACAAAGGAGAGTTTTGCATGTTGGTAAGTGATGATAAGTTGTTTTGTCTCTTTTATTTAGCTCAATTAGGTATTTTAGATTTGGATTAGAAACATAGATTGCTCTAATATTTTATTCAAACTCTAGATATTTGTATATTACATTTTGACATACCTAGTGGGACATGTTCCTTTACTACTTCTTACACTTTTTCACTTGTTTTAAAAAAGTTTTCTAACTATCTGTGTTGTTTAAAAGGTATTAACATAGCCTAGACACAATATTTTATACTTTTAGATTAGAATCCTAATTGATTTTATTATTTTTAACCTCATTGTCATTTTATGTGAACTAACATTTACACTCTATGTTTTTACAGTTTCTCTCTCGTGAATGACATTTATGTATCACCTTTTGACATATTTATTTATTTTGTAGGGTTCAGTTTGAAGAGTGGAATTAATGTTCTGAAGAGTGACATTTATTTTGATACCACTTGTAAGGAACCCCCTTTCCCCTACCATTTAAGGCATTTTCCAAGTGTGATAACTCATGGCCATGAATAATTTTGAATGTCTATTTCCTTATTGTTTCTAATGGATTAATGTTTGCTTATAATTTAAGAAAGATTAATTAAATTTAAACTTACATATATTTATCATATGATTAATAATTCCTAAAAAAAGGTCAATATTTATTATAAAGGTCATAGGCCTCATAAAAATACTATGATCGCTATTTGATATGCTTGCTAAGAAGCCTACAACCCTTAGGGCCTTAACTAAGTTAGTAGGCTTGAAACACTAGTTTAAGTGTGTATAAAATCATGTAAGATATTTGATTGAAGTTTAATAAGCCCATACAAGCATATAAGAACACTAATTATTATGTAAGACATTAATTGCAATAAAATATTTAATCATGGCAACTTTTTGAAAATCTAGATTCTAGGTTGGAAAGTCAATAAATATAATGGCATAGATTTAACCCAAACTATTCTAAGGTAAGTGGGACATTTATTACCCTTTTTGATTTCCCCTTGAGTTAATTGATTAAAAAAATTTAGACACTATTCTGAATTAAGTCTTTCATATAGATTTTCTTGTAAGAGGTGTTAATTCTCTTAAGAATGATTTTAATTAGTGTTTAATAAAATATAATAAATAAAATATTATTATAAGAATCAAAAGGAAAAACCTAGAGGTGATTTAATAAACTGATAATTTTTGGCTTGTGATGAAACTTTCAAAACAATTAAAGTTTAACCTTTTGTCAAATGATTAACACTTTTTCCTTACCTTCCCTTCAACTAAGATTAAATAGGTTTTGAAAATCAAATTAATTAAATAAAATTATAGTTTTTCTAAACAAGACTTGAAACCAATTATTTTAGGATAAAAAATTATTCAACAACAATCAAACAATTTTTAACCTCGTAAGCAATACTTCTGTTTGGTCAATTCTAGAGGCAAATTGTGGGAGCAAATTTATTTTAGTGTTTATTGTCTCCAAAGTTTTGGAATTGATGAAAATAAAATACCAACAAATATAAATTCTAAAAAATAAAATTTATAACAAGATTTTAATAGTTTAAAATTAGCAGTCATTCAATTAAATAAATTTATTATAGGGTTTTTCTATTTTTAGTAAACCAAATTTTTACCATTTCACAAAGAGTTTTGTTAAGATAATATTCAACTGATAAATTAATTTTGGAATGCTAAACAAATTTGTAGATTTATTCATAATAAAAATATTCCAATGCTTTAAACAGGATAATTCTAGCTTAGAGAATGGGTTCTAACATATAGAAAAAAATTAAGTGTCTTTTCATAAATTAAAACTAAGGAGATTCTAAACTTGATTTATCCAAATTGGAATTGATGTGTTTTATATCACTTTGAAGAATCATTGGTCATGGAATTTTTTCTATGTGCATCTTTTCTATTTCTAAATAAATTTAGTGACTATCATGTATTATGTTAGCCTAAAACAATTGCAATGACATTAAGTTTTTTTAATGCGTACATTAATGTGAATTTTGCCTCTAAATTAATAAGGAAACCAAGTAAATGATTTCAAAAACCACATTTGATCTTAACCTCACTCTAATGTATTTTTATTCCACTTCCTAGGGAAGCCTTATGGTGAAAAGTAAATTAAATTAAATAAATCATATAATAATTATGTGAATCACACTCTCTATAACATTGAGAGAATTAAATAATAGTTAAACCACTAAGAAAATATAGTTAATAAGTAAACATAATCGAATTAAGATAACAAAAAAATTAGCATAGTTTTTGGGAAAAAAAATTGGGCATGAAATTTTGGTATTAGAGCATGGGATCCAATAATTAGAACCCTAAAAAAATTAGTGTGTTTGGTTCAGTCACCTTATAAAGTAGACAAGAAATAAAATGTGTATTACCAATTTGGTTAGAGTTATTTCATGAGATTGAGATACCATTTGAGAAGGAGGTTATCATTTATTTCCTCTATTTTATATCAATTGATATTCATGATTGAGATTATCTTGTGGCAATGGATTCTATGTGTATAATGACCACTTATTATTATTTATTGAAATAAGTAGTGATAAATGAATGTTACCAATGTCATTAGGGAGGACATAGGTACATAAATCTAACTAATGAGGCCAATTTTATCCTTGTGTACTACCAATGAAATTATGCTATCATATTGTGATGTGTTTGTACCGTTAATCATGAACTAATGTAAACAATTTATCTTGAGTTAAATATATGTATCCTTAATAGTTATAGTTATCCATGTACATGTGTAATTATAACATATTGTATAAACTCCTAAATCATTTGGTATATATATATTAAACCTCTTGAACAACTCATCTTATATAATAAATACCATGTTTTTTTGATTGTGATGTGTACGTTGTGGTGTAAATATAATAATTGTGTTAAACCTCTTGAACAACTCATCTTATATAATAAATACCATGGTTTTGTGATTGTGATGTTTATATTGAGTTAAATATATGTATCCTTAAACTTTATAGTTATCCATGTACATGTGTAATTATAACATATTTTATAAACTCCATCATTTGGTATATGTATTAAACCTCTTGAACAACTCATCTTAGATAATAAATACCATGGTTTTGTGATTGTGATGTGTATGTTGTGGTGTAAATATAATAATTGTGTTATTGAGTTAAACCATACTTTTATGAATGTATATGTGTGCTGAGTGCATAAACCTCATGTGTGTAAATGTGGTATAAAGTAACATTCATTCATGAAAACATATAATGTTTAAGTGAAATTATTGTTATGCAGTGATGTGCTATGTTGTGTAACTATGCATCCCTAATTTAGTGATTGATCATTGATGAAAGTATGGGGTTTGAGGGTGGAGTATAACCATGTTTTTATTGGTCTAAAATAGGTTATGAGCAAGGAAGTAGAGTTTATCATAGGCTTAAAAATTACTTTCCCCCTTTTCATGAGGTAGCAACCTAAATATTTTTGGTATTTACAACATGAGTGCCATAGGTTCCATGGAATATTCATAGATAATGGTTTCCTTATGAATAATGTGTTCCTCTACCTACCCTTTAGTGGTTGTTAAAATAACAACCCTTGTGATTTACCCTAAGATGGAGCCTTGTGAACATCTTTGGGAGACATATGGAGAGTGATGTTTTTATCTTACCTTTGGGAGGTAATCGAGCTTATATTTTTTTACTTATCTCATTGGGTGGCTTCCTTAGCCACATAGTGCCATAATGTACTTTTTTTGTGAAATTGTTGTGCCAAATTATATTTTAATTTGTTTAATATATATATATTTTTTTCAAAACAAATTTTTTTACTTCTCTTTCATTTTAGTGGTGATAAAGAAGTAATTTTATGATTATTGAGTTGATTTTAAATTGTTTTTTATATTTATTACTCTCTTCCTTTCCAAGAATTTTATATGAAATAAATATTTCAAAATGAAGTTGTTAATTTGGAGTTACGTGTTGTTTTTTAAAGAAAAAATTCTCTCCTCATCTCACACTCAAGTAGTTAAGAAAACTTGTTTACATTTGATTATGATGAAAATATGTTTCTACCTTCCTTAAAATCTTTCTTTGTCAATGAAATATGAATATTAAAAAATGATGAGAGTGAAATGGTTTAGTTTAAGTCGTATATGTTGCAAGGGAAATGTAATTATTACATTTTGTGAAATGATTGATCTCCTACGCTCTCATAATTTGTATTAAAATAAACATGTTATAGATGATTTTAATTGTAATAAAATATGCCACCCTTATTTCTAATCTCTCCCTTTGGAAAATAAAAATTAAAATAGACAATGAAAATTATTTATTTAAAAATATTTACAATTACAAATTTTAAAATTATTATTTACAAACAATTGATACATTCTGAATGTGTATGGATAACAATATAAAATTGTGTAAGCATAATATTGTTAACCAATTCATTATATGTATAATTAATAAAGTAAATGATAAAAATATTGAATAAAAAATAAATAATGTAATAAATAAAATGAAAGAATTTATAAATTTTCAAAACTTTATATAATAATAATAAATAAACCTTGTTGTTTGGTTTTGTTTAAAATTTTATTTTTATTTTTTAAAATGGGGAGAGGTGGCGGATGATTCGACCCAAAACCATATTTCTTTGAAATAATGGGGAATGGGTTGGGAAAATTAGCCTACCCCATACCCCACTCCCATGATTCAATTGACCATGATCATAGGGACTCGTAGTCTCACAAGGGTTTGCATAGTTATTTAAAATAATAAAAAAATAAAAAAAAATAAAATAATGTGTGTGTAGTTCGATAAAATAACATACATTGATAATAAAGTTGTTAAAATGAATTTTATGTACATACATTTTATATACATAAAATAATTCATTTTATTTTAAAGGAGATTCAAATATAAAATAAAATAATTAAGATTTTCGTATATTTACTAAATACTCAATATATATTGTATATACATGAAGAAATATATCTTGAATTCAGTTGGGTATTTTTATTCCTTGAGATATTTCTCCTCCAAACCCTTCAACCTTCAAAATGAAAAAAATAAACGAGAAGAAATTTTTAATTTGACCTTTATTTTTGTGCAAAAAGTAAAATTAGGGATTTTTTTTGAAAACTTAGATCCCATGGTGGAAAGTCAATCAATATAAGGGTATAGAATTAACCCACCATATTTTGAGGTAGGTGGGAAATTTATTAAAATTTTTAATTTACCTTGGAGTTATTAATTAAACTTTTTTTAAGACTATTTTAAATAAAGTCTTTTATCTAGATTTTATTTTAAGAGGTGTTACTTAACTCTCTTGACAATGAATTTTTTTTAGTGTTTAATAAAATAGAATCAATAAAATATTATTTTAAGAAGAAAAAGGAACAACCTATAGGTGGTCTAATAAACTGATTATTTTTGGCTTGTGATGAAACTTTTGAAAAAATTAAAGTTTAACGTTTTGTCAAGTGATTAACCCTTTTGCCTCACCTTCCATTCAACTAGGACTAAATAACTTTGGAAATAGAATAAATTAAATATCTAAAATTAGAGTTTTCCTAAACTAAAGACTTGAAACCAATTATTTCAGGATGCAAAATTCACCAACAGTAATAAAAAAATTAAATCCCATCAACAATGCTTCCTTTTGGCCAATTCTGAAGGAAAATTATGGGAGAAAATTTACTTTGGTGTTTCTTGCCTCCAAAATTGATTTGGAATCGACTAAAATAAAACACAGATAAATATAAATTCTCAAAACTAAAAGTTACAACCAAATTCTAATAGCTTAAATTTAATAGTTATTTAATTAAATAAAATTATTATAGAGTTTTGATATTTTTAATAAACCAATTTTGAAGCCAATTCACAAAGTTTTTGTAAGATAATTTTCAGCTGATAAATTCATTGTAGAATGTAAAACAAATTTGTAGTTTTATTCATAATAAAAATATTCCAATACTTTAAAAATGATAATTATAGCTTAGAGAATAGGTTATAACATTTAAAAAAAATATCTATATTTTCATAAATTAAAAATAGGGAACTTTTGTAGTTGGTTTATCTAACTTGGAGTTGATGTGTTTTGTAGAACTTTGAAGCATCATGGTCATGAAACTTTGTTTAAGTGTGTATTTTATGTTTATACATAATTATAGTGGCTATTATGTCATATATTTACCTAAAATAATTGTGATGATCTATACACACTTTTAATTATCCAAACCCTAGTTATATCTTGTTAGGTTAAAAGGGTTCCTTTTAGCAATTGAAATTTAACATACACTTAGAATAAGGCTTGAATTTTGTGATTATAATTCTAAGTCTACATGTGTGTACTTTACATATGCTTGGATATTTATTGTAATCCCTTGGTATTAGATTTATGCATTTAGGCCATCTAGTGGCCAAGGAGTTATCAAAGGGGTAAGTACATTTCATTTAGTCATGTAACTATATGGCAAAGGTTGAATGCCTTCACATCATATTTAACACTAGTTTGGGAATGAGAGAATCACAACTAGCCTTGATTATTTGTATGAAGGTGATCATCGTAGATATGTAGTCATAATATATAGGAGTGGTTTAAGCATAATGAACTAAAACATAGGTGGATCTTCTAGAGTGAATTTTAAATTACCAAATTAGGGTTATAAAGAAATTACTTGTATAATAATAGTATAATAACAATCATAGATCAAAATATGACTAAAATATAATAAAATATATGAATAAAAGACAAGCCACTTTGAAGGGGAAACCTCCAAAATCTTCAATAAGAGTATAATTTATAATATGATGATAATCAACTACCTAATACCTCCTATTTATAGTCTACCTAGGCTATGGTTACTCCATAGGCTGAATGACCAACCAAATAAAAAATTCATACAAAAATGTGATATAACATCAAAGAGGGATAAGTAAGACATAAGTTGGTTATTCCTATCTCAATATATGTGATATGTTAGAGGCATATCATGCCCTTCCCCTTTGAACCAATGTTGTCATAAACATTGAACAACTCTGGATGCTATTAAAAAAATATTCATTGCCTAAGTTATATCCTCACTACTCAAGTTCTTCTACTCGATCATAAATTCCTTAATCTTTCTATTTCTCAACCTCTTAGTACATTTTGTAGGATCTTCTTTGGTTGTAAATCAATTCATCCTTATTCATCTAGTTATGTTAGCTCTATTTGGGCTGAAAGTTTATATCCAATGACCTTATCAAAGAAGGAAACATGAAATACTAGGTGTATACAAGATGAATGAGGTAACTCCAGCTTGTAAGCCACACTTCTATTTTTTTTAGAACCTAATAAGGGCCATAATACTTAGGAGAAAGTTTATTATCCTTTTTATATTACTTTAAGGACATCTATTTGTAAGGCTACAAGTGTACAAATACCCAATCACACACATCAAAATATCACTCACTACGGTGTTGATCTACTTAGTACTTCAACCTATTTTTTGCTAAGTCTAAATTCTCTCTCAAACCATTCAAAACCTCTTGTTGATTTTGAATGTGCTCCTTCACATCTCAAACCTTGGTTTATGATGCAGATGCATATTGATAAGTAAGAGAAAATAGTTTTTTTTAGGTCATTAGGGGTCTTAGATAAGTGGATAAGTCATAATAAGCCTCTACGAGGCATTATAAGTAGGTTTAAAGGTCATTTAAAAGCTTAGCAAGGTTTCCTTCCAAAATAGTAGATTTGAGTTTTCAAATTTGTATTAATGTAAATATGAGAATTATTATTTTTTATTATCTATAGAAAGTTTAAAAAAGTTTTTTAATGGTTCAAGTACATGTCTAGGTGTGTTAGAAGTTTCCTTGAGTCATTGCTATCTCCATAGTAAAAAATAAGGTAAATACAATAGACTTTTATTATCATTTAGTCATTTGCTATCTTGGATTGAGTTGTTGAGAGAGAATTTCAACTAAACTTAGTATTTTATAAGCCTATATAAGATTCAATAAATATATTTACATTGAAAATGAGGAGAAGGAGACATTCCAGATGTATTTCAAACATAAAAAGATCAAATTTGTAGGTGTGAGGGTTAGATATTGCTTGTAGTCATAAAATAGGGGTACTATGTGTGTATTGTGGTTATTTTATTAAACAAAAGGAGTGATATTTTTCTAGAATTCAATGTATTTTTTTGTAATATACTTTATTTAACCAAATCCATTCAAATTGTGATGATATTTGAACTCAATTTATGCTATGTTCCTTGAAAGTTATAAAAATCCCTATTTTTATGTTTTTAGAGTCTTTTAGTCATTCAAATTATTTATAACATAGTGAATGAGATAAATAAAATCATTAGGTAAGTTTTATAATATTTATATGTATCTAATCCAAGTATTTTTTTGGTTAAATACACCATCATTTCTATTAACAATCATTTAAAGTACTCTCAACCTCCAAAAACTCAGAAAGCCCTAAAACAATGTTTGTCGGTATAAAAATGCTTGTAAATTTATTTATAACCATTCAAAATATACCAAAATTTTCCAAAAGGTGGAAATACATGTTTATAAGGTAATTAAATATTTATTTCAAAGATAAGTTCTTGTGTGGATGCCAAAATGTGTGTGTGTTTTTATTTTCTTGTAGACTTTTATTGAACTTGACAGTCAAGTATGGATATTGATTCAAATTGATATATAAAGCATCTAAAATATATATATATATTTTAATATTATAAGAACCCAAGTGAGTGAATAATATGTTCCAAAATGAGTCAAAAAGGGTTTTTACCTAATGGAGTGAATTAGGCCTTAAACATAGTCTTTCTCAAAAACTAGTCTTTTTGGGAAATTTAATGGATAGAAGTTAGTTCCTTCACTTTAAAATCAGATTATAATCATATAAAAGAGTCTCAAGGAATTTAATTTTTTTTAAAAGTCATATACCATTAAATTTTATGTCCAAATTCTTTCTAAATAGATTTTTCAATCAAAGGCAGAATATACAATTTGAGGCTCTAGAGTGCACTATTTGGTAATAAGTTCCTTAAAAAGATATTCATGTAATTATTAATCAATTTATGAGTATATGAATAATATTTAAGATAACTTGAGACTAAAAAATTAGTTTTTTAGAGATATTTAATTACATGAAAGAGAACTAATCTTATATTTTCATATTTTTTTGGAAGAAGATTTCAAAGGAGGGCTATTTTGAGTCATAAAAAGTGGTATCAAAGCATTAGATATTTTCACAATTAGAGGGATCCATATATTATTCAAATAAATAATGGGTTAAATACTCAATATGGCAGCAAGAGATAGAAAAGAGGAAGTCCAAGAAGGTACATTACTAATGCAACACTACTGGAGGAGATTAAAAACCTCAACATAAGGATGGAAGCTATGGAAATAGCACAAAGAAGGGGAGTAGATGTTGGTAACATTAGTGATAGAGAGGAATAAGTATTACATATATAAGAAGTAATAAAATAGATATAAGAGGATACTCCATAGGAAATACTTGCCAAATAATTTATAGGGGTAAGTTCTAAGCCAAAAATTAAAAAACCTACATATGATGATAGCCTTAATCCAGATGATTTGATTGATTGGATTATGCACTTGATAAATACTTTAAATATGAAAATTTGGATGAAGATAAATAGGTGAAGTTTACCATGATAAGGTTAAAAGGACATGCATCCCTATGGTGGGATGGCATACAGGATGAGAGAAAGAGAAAAGGAAAACCCAATATAAATAGCTAGAATAGAATGGTTCCCAAGCTTAAAGGTAAGTTTATATCTCGAGGATATCAAACTATTATTTTTAAGAAATTGTAGAATTTAAGACAAAAATAAATGTTAGTAAAATAATACATTGAAGAGTTTTAAAGATTGATCATTAGATCAGGCCATATTGAGTAAGATATGGAGAAGGTTGATAGATATGTGAATGGACTAAAGTTTGCTATACAGGATGAGATCAACCTTCTTATACCCAAAGAATTTGAAGAGACATATTAGTATGGATTAAAATCAGAAGAAAATATTGAAAGGAAGCAACCTCAATATACAAGAGGAAGGGGTAAAAATATAGAAGAAAAAGACAATCAAGAGGAAGGAATCAACTGCAAGCACAATAAGAAGAGACCAACATCTCAAGTTCATAGAGACAAGAATAATTTTTAAGAGTTAGATATTATTTCAGAGGTAGGAGACCTTTTAATAGAGGTAGAGGTAGAGGATTTGATGGTAGATACTTTAAGTGTGGAAATTTTGGGCATAGATCATATGAACTCCCTGAACATCCTTCTACTAGCCATGAAAATGTACAAATAGCTCAAGTTGAAGATGAATAAAGTGTAAGCTCACCTATTCATGAAGATGCTTTAGAAGTTAGATATGCATTCACAATGAAGAGAGTTATATTGAAGCCTACCAAGGAGATCAAAGATCCACCTCAAATAGAGACACTCTTAAAAACTACATGTAATATAAAATGCAAATTCTTGTAATGAACTATGTAAAATCTCTTAGTTATAGAAAGGTATTAAAATTCTTGTAATGAATAGTGTAAAGTTGAATTCCAAATAGGAATCTATAAATATGAAGTTGTTTGTGATGTAATGCTTATGGACATATGTCATGTGTTATTAGGAAGACCTTGGTATTATGATATAAGAGCATTCCATGATGGTAGGCATAACACATATACTTTTGGGAAATATGGTAAGAAAAATGTTCTTGCACCTCTTAAAAAATAAGGTATAATAATATAATAAGGTTCAAAGGCACTAATTAACAAAGGTAAAGATTTTATACATCAGATTAAGAAAGAAGAGGTAAGTTATGCTATTGTTAGTAAGTCAAAAATAATAGTTACTACTACTAAATTGAATGAGATGCCTATTTAAATTCAAAATTTGTTGAGTGAGTTATTTGACATTATGGTGGATGATCTACCAAGTGAGATACCTCCTAAAAAAATAGTTAGTCATCATATTGATTTTATACCAAGAGCTAACCTTCTAAACAAAGGCACCTAAAAAATGACTCAAAAATTAAATGAAGAAATCAAGAAGTAGGTTCAATAATTATTGGACAAAGGGTTGGTGAGAGAAATTTCAAGTCCTTGTGTTGCACCAACTATCTTTACACCAAATAAATATGGAAGATGACATATGTGTACTGATTCAAGAGTAATTTATAAGATTATAATTAGGTATAGGTTTCCTTTACCTAGAATATATGATTTGATGGATTGTTTGAGTGGTGATAAATAATTTTCCAAGATAGATCTTAAAATTGGATGTCATAAAATAATAATAAGGGAAGGAGATGAATGTAATACTACATTCAAAACTAATTATGGTTTATATGAATGGTTTGTCATGCCATTTGTCTTGACAAATTCACCAAGTACCTTCATGAGACTCATGAATGAGGTACTTAATGCATTCACAATTAATTTTGTGATTATTTATCTTGATGACATTTTGATATATAACAAGTCAAAATATGAGCACCTTGAGCATTTGAAAATTGTTTTGAGGAAACTACAAGAAGAAATGCTACTAATCAATCTTAAAAAGTGCATATTTATAAAAATAAAATTTATTTACTTGGGTTTTGTCATCTCAAAATAAGGATTGAAGATGGATAAGGATAAAGTGAAAGATATACAAGAATGGCCTCCACCAAAGAATGTTTTTGAGGTAAGAATTTTTTATGGTCTTACTAGTTTCTATAGAAATTTTATTAGAAACTTTAGTAGTATTTGTTATCCTATTATGAAGACCAATAAAGGGAGTAATCAACCATTTAGATGGATTGAGAGTGCTAATAAAAGTTTCCAAACTATGGAAAATAAGATTATAGAATAACCTGTGCTAACATTACCTGATTTTGGTAAGTTATTTCAAGTTGAATGTGATGCAAGTGGTACAACTATAGGAGCTGTTCTAAGCCAAGAAGGTAAACTAATATCATACTTTAGTGAGAAAATTAATGAAGATAAGAGAAAATATTTATCTTATAGTACATCATTTGAAAAAGTGGAGACACTACCTTATGCCAAAATATTTTGTTCTCTTTACTGATAATCATGACTTACAATTTATAAGAAGTCAAAGTAAGTTAAACCAAAGATATGATAAGTGGGTTGAATTTTTACAAGGTTTTGATTTTGTGATTAAGAATAAAAGTGTCCAATCTAGTAAGGTTTTTGATGCCTTAAGTAGGATAAATCTGATTTTGCAAGAGATGTAGGCAAACATCACAAGTTTTGATACTTTAAAAGATCTATATGGAGAAGATGCAAATTTCAAGGAGGCATATGAAGCATGAAAGGATCCTATAAGTAGAGATAGAAGTCCTTGGATGGATTACATGATTTTATAAGGATTATTATTCAAAGTAAAATAATTATGGATTCCCAAAGGATCCATGACAAAGAATATAATCAAAGAGAAACACAATAGTAGTCTTACATGATATTTTGGGCAAGTCAAGACATTAGCTCAATTAAATGAATTTTATTTCTATCTAGGTAGGTTATTTGATGTAAGAAAATTTGTTAAAAATTTTAGAGTATGTTAGTATGCAAAGGGAGGGAGTTAAAATAAAAGTTTGTATCAACCATTACCTATTGTCAATAGGCCATGAGATTCCCTGAGTATGGATTTTTTAGAACATATAAAGGTAATAAATCTATCTTTGTAGTGGTGGATATATTATATAAGATGGATCATTTAATACCTTGTTATAATACAAGTGATAACATTCATATAGCTAATTTATTCTTTAAAAAGATAATTAAATTGCATGGTTTGCCTAATAACATTGTATATGAGAGAGACACTAAATTTATTGGTCATTTTTAGAGGACTCTTTGGAAAATGTTGGGCAATAATATAAATTTTAGTTATACATACCATCCTCAAATGGATGGACAAATAGAATTAGTTAACATGAGCCTTGGAAACATTCTTATAAGTTTGGTGAGTGAGCATCCCAAAAATTGGAATCAAGTGTTAAAATAAACAAATTTTGCCTACAATGATTCACCAAACAAAAGAATAAGTATGAGTCCTTGTAAAAAAAATTATGGTATGCATCCTAGAGGTGTGTATGAGTTGATAAATTTGGGCCAACAATGAAAGATAAGTTTAGAAGGAGAAGAATTTGCAGTATCTATGCAAGAACTTCAAGATTAGGTAAAGCAAAGACTAGAGGTAAGTATAAAAAAGTAAAAAAGGAGATCAAATTTGAAGAGAAGTGAAGTAAAATTTGAGTTAGGATATCTTGTTTTATCTCACCTTAGAGAATAAATATTCCTAAGAGGGGAATACAACAAGCTAAAACTAAAAAAGATTAGACCATACAAGAATCCTTAAAAATTTCTCGATAAATTCTTATGATTTGAAGCTTCTAATGGATATTGGAATCTCACCTATATTTAATGTTGTTGATATTTATCATTATAAGAAATAATAAGACCAAAAGATAGCACCTAAATATGAACCATATCAGATCATTCCATGGGTGAAATAATTAACAAATAATCCTTTAAATGAGCGTAAAATAATCTTGGATGAGAATATTATCAAGAAGAAAAGAAACAAAGACTAATTTTAGTATTTAGTAAAGTGGAAGAATCATCAAATTGAGTATTCCACTTAGATGTTAGCTTCAACACTCAACAAGTATGGTAGTCGTCTATAACAACTCATGAACATGAGTCCATGAGAAGAGTTTCTTTGTACTTGGGTGGTTTGATGCAGGTGCATCTTGATAAGTAAGAGAAAATAGTTATGTTCAGGTCATTAAGCATATTAGAGAAGTTAATAAGTCATAATAATCCTTTATGAGGTATTATAAGTAGGTTCAAAGGTCATTTAAAATCTTAGGAAGGTTCCATCCAAAATAGTAGATTTGAATTTTCAAATTTGTATTAATGTAAATATGAGAATTACTATTGTGTAGTGATTATAAAAAGTTTGAAATAGTTTTTTAATGGTATAGGTATGTTCCTATGTGTTTTATAAGGTTATTTGAGTCATTTTTATTTACATAGTACAAAATAAGGTAAATACAATAGATTTTTATTATCATTCAATCTTTTTCTATATTGGATTGAGTTTTTAAGAGAGAATCCCAACTAAACTTAACCTTTTCTAAGATTGGAGAATATTCAATAAAAAAAATTACATATAACTTGAGGAGTGTTGGAAGAACATATACTGAGAGTGGGGGGGGGGTTAATTAGTACCCTTAAAACAACCACTCAATTTCTCTTATCATTCATGAAGCATTCATTCAAAAACATACATAAACCACTGCATAAATAAGCATCCACATAGACATACAACATATGAAAATAAGAGCTATGTGGGAAAACCTCATGGGATATAAAACCCATTGAAACATAGGTTATAATATATTATTATAAGTAATTAATCAATATTTATTGAGGCACTAACCCCATAAGGAACACCAACCCTTCACTAGTCAAGTACCAACTCAACTAGGTCTTTAACAAGCACCAACTTGCAAAGAGGCACCAACCCCCTAGATGAATCAGCACTTAATAAAATATATAAAACCTATGATCACATTTTGACACCTATTACTCACTTAATTGATGATTATCACCATATTTTGATCTTCACACTCTTCTATCTCTCTTAAATAACCTATTAGGCCTCTTCACTCAACTAGCCCTCTTCTTGATAGATTTAGGTCATATGACCTTTCTTATCATATGTAGATTCATTATTATAAATTTATGACATATTAAACACACATATATTATGGTTTTAAATCCCTCTACCTAGTTTCCAAACTTCTATTTCATTCGTTCATACCCTCAATGTTCTAACTAGTCAAATTAAGCCTATTAGACCTTCTTCTTATACTTGAATCTTAATTTCACATACCTTGGTAAAAAAAAATATATACATACTTTTATCACCCTTTAAATATATCAAAATTTTTTTTTAAAAGGAGAAACAACCACTACATAGGTCATCCACCACCCATAAGGACTAAAACCACCATTAGGCCTTCTCAAAGTATACATTTCATCTTGACCACCTTAGAATATATTTAACCTCCATAAATTTATGAAAAAATTCACACAAACTTAAATTATACCCCTAATATTCTTACCTTAAGTACCCAACACCATTTATCTCATTTCACTCCTTGAACCACACCATTAGGCCTACTCACAATTAGACCTTCTTACTGTCATAAAGTCTACCAACTAAAATTGAAGCACACAAGTAATTTGATCAAAAAAACATACCATTAAATCATATGTATATAAAATCCATGAACTTAGAGTCATATCCATGTACTTTAAACACTACAACATATGGCTTAAATCCTCTAACTCACTCTTGTAACATGACCACTAAGAATCGCTAATTAGCTTCAAAACCCAGTCATGATCTTTTGACCATCAACATTTGTAAAATAAAATTACATGAATATAAATTAACTCATAACAATAATATATAAACTCAAAACATATTATTGTGCATTATAATCTTCAACTCTAGTAAAATAATCTCATTATCATCTCTGATAGATGACTACTCAGAACTGTCAAAGACTTCAAAACATAGTCATGAAAAAAAGACTTAAAACTATTGTAGAACTATTAATATACTTAAAATGGGTTTATATGATCCTTTATAATAATTATAACATCTTAAAATAAATATATTATAAGTTTAAATAGCAATATTTGTCTTACAGACCAATCTCATGGTTTCACTATACATAAACCTCACTGTGTTAGACAAGTCAATTTAAGAGCAACTTCATACCATACACACACATATCCAAATATTATATCTAATAGGGATATGTGTTAAATGTATTTAATAATAACCCTATTCAATTTTATCCATCCCTAATCCACTGCAACACATCCCTAATCTCATTTCCACTTCTTCATATTTTTCTCACTATCTACCTCACTAGGTCTTTTACCGATAGGTGAAATTCCATGAATGGTTTAAAACATTTGAATTATATAAAATAATATAAAAACACCATGGTCATAATATATAAGTCTCAATATTAAACCTACATCAACTTATCAACTTTGACTTGATCAATTATGCCTGCTATAGCAAATTTTTGAGAAACATGGATTTTCCTGTAGGGTCTACTCACTCAATTATCAGACCAATGCCACATAGAGGTAATTTGGAGAGTAAAATACATGATATAATAATAAAAATAGGTCATCCAATTAAATATAATACATTTATATCAATATCTTCCATATCAAGTCACAATTAGGGTTTTAAAAAGGGTTAAGACCACCTTACAGTATTAACGATCATTCATAAAACTTGGGCCCTTAATCCAAAAACCAATACTTAAAAGTTTGAGATAAGATAATTACTAAAATTCCATGAAATTATTAGGATTTCATGTAAAGGTTTCACACACCAACAATCACAAGAAAGTCCTTCTTGGGTCTGTAACACCTCAATCTATGCAAATAAGATACCTCAAAACCTTATTTCATGCTTTCTTCTTCAACTCAAGGCTTAAAAATTCACCAAAACTATTTAAAAACATTTAAAACCTATAAAAATTATCTCATGATATATATCAGCTTGGAAACTAAACTTGACCTCTCATTAGGCCATATTAGGTCTTACACATTAGGCCTTGAACTTCTAATCACACTTAGACATTGAACATACCTTGAAACCACTTGTATTAAACTAAAACCTCATAATAATGTCATAAAACCTAATAAAATGATCACACACTACCAATATTATTCTCATAAGCCTCAAACTACTCACCTCATCATGCAACCAAACATATGCCATCACACTAGGTCTCTCAAGTACATGACTAGGCTTCTCAAACTCTTGAAGCTTGACAACTAAGCTTGAAACATTATTTGATGTTTTTGTAGACACCCAATTTTAATTTAGTGTCAAAATACACCTTAACAATTCTTCCTAAGTTTATTAATCATTCTTATTAATTTAATAATTCACATTTATCCCTAAAATCAATTAGTTATTTTATTTAAATACTTTTGAAAAAGTCAATTGTGTACCTTTTATTCTTTATTTTAATTATTTAATTATTTAATTTACAAATTGAAACTTATCTTAATTTTCTCTCCCTTATCCCAACCAAATCCGTGAAAACCACTTCCTATGACTCCTCCACTGAGTTGTCAATCCATTTTGACTAAGTCTGCTAACCAACCCCTCCTTTTCCTCACCTAGTTGAAATAGTCTCCATACTCATGGATGAGGACTCATCCTCAATCATTGATCATTTGGAACCTTGAAAAAGTCAAATTTATCCTCCACCATTGGATCGTAATCTAGGTTTCTATAAATAAGCTTGAGAATCCTTATTTTCAAAAGACACAAATCTTGAGAAATCACAATCATAATCTAACAAATCATAATCAAATCTTTCATCCAAAGTGAATCAAAGTCAATATTTTGCATCCAAAATATACCCATTTTACCTTTTCATTGGAGGAGTGAGCACCACATTTTAATAGAGCAAATCAGATCTAAATCGTAATGGAGGATTCTTGCGTCTAAACTATGAAGGTTTTTGACTATTGTTTCTTGTATTTATTGCTCTAAATCTCGTAGAATTTAGCTTAGAATAGACTTGTTCTTTGTCTTTGAAATTTTTAATTCATACATTTCTGGCATGCCCAGTGGGACCTACCCATGTTTTTTAATCTTTTTGTTTTCTTTTCATTTATCTCTTTAATTTAATCTCATTTTTTTAAAGCTGGTATGAATTATAGGTTGTATGATATTTTGTGTTCAATTATATGTTTTTCCTACATAACAATGATTTCGAAGCACATTTCAATGATTTTGTTAAACCAAATAGCATTTTTATCAAATTTTTCATGTTTTTGTATTTTCCAGGTGAATAATAATTTTGTACCAAAACAATTATTTTATGAGACAATAATGATATCATTCTACCTTATAGTGATTTCATGTTTTTTTTTAGTGATTTTATCATTTTAAGCAGCATTTTCATGTTTTTATATAGTGATTTTGTCATTTGTTACAGTGATATCATCTTTATCTATAGTATTTTTGTCAAATAGTGATTTTATTACTCTCTACAGTGATTTTAATGAGCATAATAAAGATATTATTTCTATAAGCTTTTTCTATTTTTTGTATTTTTCCTGTGTGATCACTTTGCAATTTTGCTTTTCTGACTTGACTATCTAATAGTGATTTCATCATAGAGGCTTGTTTTTAATGTGTTTTTCATGGTTTTTTATTTCTTTTTTACTTTATCTTATTCTTTAACCCAAGCAAAACAAACTAACACGTTGTTTGCAGAACACTGGCCAAAGACAAATTACAAAAAAACAAATAATCAAACCAACTTTCTTTTTCATTTGTTTTCACTATTTTTTTTTCATTTTTAGTCTTTTACATTCCTAGTAAATAAATCACGCTTTATTTTCTATGGATTAAATATGTTTATTATTTTTTCTTGTTTGGTTGCAAGGCTGTGTATGCTCTTTCCTTGGCATCAGATTAGTGACGATACCTATAAATCAAAAGCAATCTTGTAACTTATCTGCTACCCTAGTTAATCTTACATATGCTCTTTCCTTGGTGTCACACTAGTGATGATACTTAGAAATTAGAAACAAGTATTAAATCTTTATTTTATTTTATTATGGGCTCTATTAACCATAGATTTCACCACCACATAATAGGCCAAACCTCATTTTCTAGTAGGGTATATAAATCAAGACCCAACTATTTCAATTGCCTAAGTGTTTTAAGCACACCATGACATGAGGGGATTTCATGCTCCAATACCTAGGGTTTCAATAGCTAACTCAAGATCTGATGTTGCTAATTATTGACACACTAAAACTACTATAGCTATGTTGGGCACTTTGAGACAAGACCTAATAGTGTGCATTTGTATATCAATTTTTTCCATGGTTTTATTCCCCCTAGATAAGCTCATGCATACCTTAATCCTAAAATTTCCTCTTTGTCATTTGACTTTGGTGCATTAATTAGTGGTTAGTGCCAAGAAGTTACTTTCCCCATACCCTCAAAACTAAACTCAGTGGGCCATGGGCATGGTAGGATCCTCCATGGTTAACACCTTGAGATATTAGGCCATAACTAATAGCATGGATTAGTAATTGATAAGGGAAATCCAAAAATTTGTTTAACACCCTTTTGCCTTGTTTTTATCCTTTTTGGTGTAAATTGTTTATTTTATTTCTTTAGTGTTTGTCTTGAAACCACCTAGTTAGATCTTTTTCTACAAAACTTTGTTAATATTTTGTCCATTTAAAAAAAAAATCATGGCCTCTTGGAACAATAAAAATCCTAATTCATTTCCAAATAATAATTTCAATAGGTCATTTTATGATCTAGAGTTCAATTCACCTAACTTTGATTGAAGTTCACCTTTGAATCAAGTATACTATCAAGCCAACCAAAACCCAAGTATAAATATACATTCAAGCTCCAATTTTAACCAATTGAGCTACAACATAGATGGTTATTTGAACTCTCTAAATTCTCCATCTAATCCTTATCAACAAACTACCTCTTATTCGCATTTGCCCTTGAGACAAAATTCTCATGTGGGGATAGGATTAAACCATTCCCTCAATTATAGTGGCTAATTTTTTTTGAATAAATCCCCTAGTCCCATGTCATCTCCTTAACAAACATCACCTAACTAAAATCAAACCATGCATATAAATTTGTATGGCTCAAACCTTGGTGTTGCCATGAACCAGTCTTATAATCTACCTTCATCACCATTTTCCAATACCCACATCTATCAAAATTCTTCCACTAGCCAAATCCCAAACTATGTGAGCCCAAACACATTCCATTCAATTTCACCTTCCAACATCCATCAAAACTAATATTTCCACAACATTCAAAATCAACCATTTGGTTTTACATCCACTTTATCCCAAGGTTCAAATCCCCATTTTTATGTGAACCCAACCAATCACTCTTCCCAAAGCTAAACCACTTTTTCCATTCGATTTACCACAAATGGATATCAAAACACTATATCATAGTACCCTTATGCCACTAGTATACCCACATTTCAACCAAATCATTATTCATCTATTGAATACAAGGTTCACATCCATTAGGAAATATCAGATGCTGAGTATATTAGGCATAAATATCCATCCATAGATCATAATGCTCACATCTCCTATCTTGCAAGATAAGAGATGGTAGATGTAGAGTATATTCAAATAATCTACATCTTTTCATACTTGATAAGCCAATCTTAAAATTATGTCAAGATCTCCCTTCATCACCAAATAATATTGTATCTCATCCTAGTAAAAATAGGAATCCTTCATCCATCATCAATCAAACCACTATTTACAACCAAGCACCTACCTTTGATCAACATCCCATATACACAAAGACACCACCCAATCCACCTATAGACTTAACATATTATTTTAGATCACCACCTAAAAGTCCCCTATATTAAAAATCTCTTAATCCAAAACCAAACATTTTCAAAATATTAGTTACAAAGAGATGTGGTGTGAAGACAATCCAACAAGCTCTCCTATTAGCGACAGTTCAACCTTAGGAAAAGATATTGTCAAAATATAATCTTTTCTTTCTCTTAAAGTCAAAATAAAAATTAATATCCTATTTGTTGCCAACCATAATTTTAATAGTAGATACAAATTCAGACAAAAAAAAAAATGTTATAAGAAGGGAAGAATCTTCATCCATCATTACTACCAACACTATTAACAATATCACAGTGGTTTGTTTAATCACCATCAACATGATTCTTTTTTTTCTTATCAACATTATGTTACCTATACATGTCAACTAAAACCTATAATAGAGAATACTATTAGACTCATCTCATAGGAATTTGTAAATTATCACATCTATCAATCTCCATGAGAGTATCCCTTTAACAGAAACATTACTACATTAACCACTACTTTAAGCTCTAAGGGAGAACCACATAATGGTCATAGATCAAAGAATTGGTTCTCTATTGCTTGAAGACAATCATACCCAAGATATTTCACACATCAAATCCACAAGGCAAGACACAACATGGAATGATATCCCTATAATTTTACAAGAAAGAATCCTAACTCCAATATTGCATACCTATTATACTGCATTAGTGGAATGGCATTACAAAAAGTTAGATTCTCACTTTGAGATCAATTTCAAAGCATAAAATAGTCAGTTTGTGTGTTCTAAATTTGTGAAGGAATTAAGATTAATTAACAAAAATTTATCCTACTTTTACTTTTATAGTATTTGGTGGTTAATCCATGGCAGTTGGGTAAGAGATATTGTTTTTGTACATATGGAAAATTGATTAGCCCATGGTGCTTGGTCCTTTTTAATAATATATCTTGAAATCCCTATAGAAAAATATGTCTACATTCAATGGTGGTTAGATGAACTATTAAAATATTTCTAGAGTTTAGTTTTACCATTAAGCACATCAACGTGGGTTTCTTTGACAATTGCATCTTTTCACGAAAAATTAAAGTTACTACCAAACTTTGCCAATGAAATTTGTACCTAGACATATTTATCCAATAAGGGTTCCCTAATAATGAAAGACTCTCAGGGTGGTTTTCTAGTATCACTTGGTGGGTTTAACAGCCTAATCTTGGTCATGTTATCTTTTGAGTTAATAACATGATTGAAGTAGAAATTGATGAGGAAATCCAATCTGAACAACATCATTTATCTAGAGTCAGCATGGGGTGAAATTAGGAGATAATGTACATAATACATCTTGTAGCCTTCTATGGGATACAAACACCAAAAAAACAAAACAAAAAATAAAAAAAAAACATAAAACCATAAAAGACCAAAAATTCATATCAAACATGTTTTTTGTTCATCAGTATTGCCTTAGTATTTGGGGCCATCTTGTTAATATTAAATTCCATTGTCATGTGAGATTAGTTTTATACATCATATGTGGTGTTGAGTGATTATTTAATCATTTGTTTACATAACATTAAATCTTTCAAAATTATAACTTATCCTTATTACTATCTTAGATAACACCTCAAGAACTACAATACATTGGGTTATGATTAAGATGTTTATAAGTAAAGTAAATCAATTCACCATCACCATCATCTATGACCATGCTAGCTGACTAATTTTATCTAAAATATATATTATGATAGAGTCTCATTTATTTTAAGGTTCTCTTTTAAAAAAATCAAAAAACATTTCAAACATGCTACAAGAATAAAAGTGAAACACTTACTTGCCTATCATTGTCTTCGATGATGAATCCTTGCATCTTACTAGTTACATAGGACCATGATCAAGAAGTATGGTTTACCCATACAAGCAAACATCCATATTGCAATAAATTTATCAAAATCACAAATCAATATTTCTCTCCCTTCATTGGTCTTTGGTGATGAGCCTTTGCATCTTGTTAGTTACATAGGATTAGCATTGGGGAGATATATCAATCAAAATAACAAATCAATATTCCTCACCCTTTATTAATCTTTGGTGATGAGCCTTTGCATCTTCCTAGTTGCATAATATTAGCATTAGGGAGAGATATCCTTACCTTTTTATAGTCTTCGGTGATAAGCCCATGTGTCTGCCTATTGGGAGTCGCAAAGCAAATAAAAAGTGAATGGATGTTCAAACATAAAAATTTTATTCAAAAAATACCTTGTTATATGACTATGATATAAAGAGAGGAGTACTTTATCCCATTTACCAACTCTGTCAAAAGCTTGTTCTTTCAAGATAAATCTGATAAAGCTAGTATTTTCATAAATAAAAAGTGACAATGCAAACTTTACTACTATTTATAATCACCTTTTTATTATCCTTTGAAAAATGTAATTATGATCAACATGTCTTCATCTCATTTCAAATTGAGAGATACATGTTATGTACATAAATGATTAAGCTTTACTGGCAAAACAAATGATCAATGTGTTTGACTAAAATTTGTATAAAATGTTGTCATTGGAAACTAGTTCTTCTATCATCATGTGTAAAAAACCATTATCTATAACTACTCCTTTTAACTAGGGGCATGATATTTTCAATAGTTTTATTGCATAAATCCATTTGTGTCATTTTGTTTCCCTTATAGCATTTTTCAAATTCTGAGTTGTAATTGCATTTACAAAACCAATATTCTTGCTCATAGTTTATGAGAGTGGATTCCATACTATTTCTATTCAAAACATTAGAAAACTAGAAAAAAATTTAAAATATTTTAGAAAAATTTCAAAAACAATTTAAAAAATCCAAAAAATCATAAAAACATCAAAAAGTTGAAGAAAATAACTACAAAAACATTCATAAAACATAAAAAACAAAACAAACCAAGTCCAAACAAAGTAACCAAATTCATGCATTTCATAGTATAACAATAGTACCCATTACCCTTTCCTTCCATTCATTTGTTCATTGGGTGGGTCATTCATGCATCATTTTCATCACACACTTTTTTCACCTCATCAATCATTCACTTTTTCATCATTTCCCATATTTGGGAGAACTACATATGGTCTAATATCCACATATGGACATTGTCTAAGTGGATTATATAGGTAGGACTTAGAGACATGGGGTCTTTAGGGTTAGCTCAGCGATTGCCTTCACCATCATCCATCCCCCTCCCCTTTATCTCTAGACCTTTTTTCTTTTCCTTCTCTCTCATATATCTAGTGTTTCATGCTTTCTCTTGAACATAATTCTTATCCTAACCCATGATTATTTCTTTGCCTTAGCCATTTTGGTTAATTTTATCCTTTGTTTTCTATCTTTGCCTTAGCCATTTGTTTGGTTTATTTTTGTCATTTTTTTAATTCTTTATTTTAAAAATTGTTTAGTTGTTTTGTCTTTAATCACTCTTGGTTTTATAAAATCTTTCTTTCTTTAAAAAGCATTTGTTTAATTAGAAATAGTCATTAATTTGTTGTTATTAGTTTATGCATGTATTGTTTATCTATATTAAATCTTGTTGTTTTAATTTCTTGTTTATTTTTGAAAAGATTATTTTGTGCAAAAAGCAAACATAGTATGGTTATGACTATATCATGACGTAATTTTGTTAAAACACACAACTTATTCTTCCTTTGTTTTTACATGCTTACAACATCAATATTCATCATGATTATTCCATATCATAGGTGATATTATGTTTTATAGCTACATTAAAAATTAGGTCACTCAAAAAACTCCAATTTTTTTGAAATGCCAATACAAAGAATAGAAACCCATATTATGTAGAAAAGTCTCATTCATTTCATTAAATAAATAATCATATATTTCATTTCATTTAATAAAATTCTTGCATCCATAAGCAAAATAAATGATGAAGAAATAATGCTAGAAATATAAAATTGCATACATGCTAAATACAACTAATATGTAGGAAAGTATGAAATAATGATATCCATGTATCCATAAAAATAATAAGTCAATTCCATAGTATATAAATGTCAAAATCATCATGTATATGTATCAAAATGTGTCTCTATAATAGATACAACATATGTATACATCAATGCCATCCATCACGTAACCCTAAGTCAAAACTAAGTCTCATCCTCTTCCTCAAAAGGGGTGTCAACTCATTGAAAAATCTATAGATATCATGGTGTACCCCATGGTGGCCACATCCCTCATGATACCTATCCCACTAATCTCTCAGACTCCACTGGTTGCATAGATCTAGTCAACACTAATCATCTCATAGAATAATCTCTAAACAATGGCTTGCATTGATCTACTAGTATAATAACCTCATATAGACTCCTATAGTAGGTGGCCTAATCCATAACCCTCATGAATCTATCTAAAACAACTAACTAACCTATCTTAGCTAGCTATGTCCTAGCCTCTACAAGCTTTTTTCGAGCTATATCTCTCTCCTATCTATACCTATGTAGAAGGGATGAATAGTCTGGGGTTTATGTCTCTGCATCATAAGTAATCACCCCTATCATCATAAAAGCACCATCCATCCCATTTAAAATATCCTAAAATTTATGAATTTCTCCTTGTAATCACTTAATCTATATAGCCTACTCATATTTTATAGTAGCTATACCTTATTACTTAGCCAACTCATGGTGTATGCCATTAATCTCTCTATCCCTCACCTGAATCTCCTCACATAACCTCTCAATTAGGGCATGCTCCTCTAATGTCTGTGAGGAACCTATAGTCTCTCCTTTGTCTAAATATGTAATATGAGGAGGTCATACTATTATATCATGCCCTATGTCCTCATGTCCTATGTCTTCATGCCTTGTGTCATCCTCACTCTTTACATCTATAATAGGAGAGTCTCCTCCCACTAGATGAATAGTATCTAGGTCCATCACTACTCCCACCTCTCATAGAATCTCCATATCCTCTACAAAAGTAATAGGCACATCATGCATCTATCTAGTTTTCATCACTCCTCCCTTATCACCTACTGTAACCCTCCTAATATGGCTTCTCAAACCTATGCCTTGAGGCTACCTGATAAAAATAGCTACTAACTTATGCCTCCATGTCCTTGGTGGTCTATATGGTAGTGTCAATCTCAATGGTCTCTGTTTCACCCATCACTTTGTATAACCATCCACTACCCCTACATCTATAACATCCCTCTTATCCCTGCACCTCACTATTTACACTTGTGTCCAACTATGATTGGAAATATAAGGATCAATCATCATACCCCATTATCAACTCTCATGCATTATACAAGTAAAAGTGTGTAAAATAGCTAAAATATGCTATCTCACACCAAACTATCTCACACCCTATCTAGTCTATATCTCTATATAATGTATACATATCTCCTAATGATGTAACATGAAGTCATCATATAATCCATGTCTAAATCCTCATCTAGCTAGTCAAACACAATGTCAATATACAGCCTCCATGTAATATGTGGGTCACCTAGCTCATCCATAACTCTCTTATAAAACTCTTGGTCACCTAAATGTAGCCTATGTACACCAAGAATCACATGACATACATAGACTATTGGCTCCCCTACCTACTGAGCATTCATGTGTCTAAATGGTCTCTCAATCACAATGTGCTCCCAACACCAAACCTATAATAGTGTCAAAGGCCCTATCTCAACCTGACTTGAGTAAAAAAAGTAGTGTAAACTATGATATAAACTAGCTAAAACATAGGCCCCCTATGCAAACCGAACCCCCATCTCCATCATGTCACCAATGACATCTAATAACCTAATAGGACATAGTCTTCCACTCTTGTTAGGTAGAAACATACCACTGATAATAACCATCAAAATAATAGTCAAAGAATCTATCTCTAGATCCATGTAGTAGTCAACATCAATGTCATTCCTCATAACTGAGAACACACTCTCACCAAAATTTTTGTACAAAGTCTCATCTTATAGAACCTATCCATAGTACACTAATCTACCTTAAATCAAAATGCATAGTATCTAATATGTATCCTCTAAATAAATTCATCTCACTTATCAGTAAGTGAAACATACTCATCTCACTATGCCATCTCTTAGCCAGTGTAGTCAATAAAGCTCTATCAGCTCATACCTTAGGCATTCATGTAATGTAGGAAAGCCTAGTCATCTCCAAAACACCACACTCATACTCTGTAAATGTTGATAAATGTGACATAACATGCAACCTATGCTCCAGAGTCACTATCACTAGTAATACCTCTTAAAAATTAATGACATTTAATATTTTACAAAGTTTTTAGACATTACATTTATGTATTTCTTTTTGAACCATAATAAATGCTTAAAAAATTCAAAAATTCAAAAAATTAGGAGACTTACCAAAGGCCCACTCCTCTCAGGTCTCTAGAAATAACTCACTCGCTCTGTGTAGTGCTCATCATGAGGAATGCGGTCCATTTCTCTTCACTAACCTTAGAGTCAAACTCATTCTAATCACTTCTTTAGCTCTAATTATGAATATTATTTGCACAAATGATTAATACAACCCCCATAAGCCCCTATTTATATTAAAACCCTAGTTAGCATTTCATATATTCAAATCAGTCAATTGTTAAATCGCAAGCATTAAATCAATTTACTTTCAAAAATATGTCAAACCCTTATAATCATTTATCAATGTAAAATACACCAACCATTTGATAACTCAATATTTTTTCTCTTTTTATGGATCCACAGTTTATTATTATTGGGATATATCATTCTCACACCTGATACTTCAGCGCCTGATCCATTAGCAAACAACAATAAGTGTGTAATCTCTAAGTGGTTTAAATTGTTGATTTTCAAATCAAAGACCTAGTATTACCTTACTAGGGGAAACTCTTTTACATTTCAAAAACATTGCAAATTTGACATCAAAATTATAATAGATTGATTTTTCATTTGATCACTTAACTGTTTCCTCTTTTCATCAAATTTCAAGTGTTTGTCCATTTCTCACACAAACCCTTAAGGGGGCATCATCATACTCATTTTCATTCAGTTGGGTCAAATTTTTGCTTTTCTATCACCAACACTCTACTTCTTCTATTCTTCAAAACAATATTTCTTCACAACACCATTTTAAAGAGGGGAAAATGTAGACACTCAATTTCATTTAGTGTTGAAATGCATCTTAATTTATTTAATCATTCTCCCTTAATTTATTTTAATCATTCTTCTTAATTTAATAATTAACATTTCTTCCTAAAATCAATTAATTGATTTATTTAAATACTTTTTATAAAGTCAATTATGCACCTTTTATTATTTATTTTAATTATTTAATTCCCTATTTACCAATTCAAACTTTGTCCACTTTTTTCTCCCTCATCCCAACTAAATCTATGAAAACCTCCACTTCCTATGACTCCTCCACTGAGTTGTCAATCTATTTTGACTAAGTCTACTAACCAACCCCTATTTTTTCTCATCTAGTTCAAATAGTCTCCATCCTCATGGATGAGGACTCATCCTGAACCATTGATCATTTGGAACCTTGAAAATTTTCAATTGATCCTCCATCTTCAGATCGTAATATAGGTTTCTATAAATATGCTTGAGAATCCTCATTTTTAAGGACACAAAAATCTTGAGAAATCACAATCAGAATCTAGCAAATCATATTTAAATATTACATCCAAATTATATCAAAGTCAATCTCTTGCATCTAAACACTACCCATTTCATGTTTGCGTTGGAGGAGCGAGCACCACATTTTGATAGAGTAAATTGGATCTGAATCACAATGGAGGATTCTTGTCTGTACACACTTATTCATACACATGCTCATGATATGACAATGTTATTTAAGACTAATGCTCAACAAAATACTTACCTTGTATCTTGATCTTGACCTTGTATCTTGATTTTGACATTAAAACATGTCATCAACCTTAGAAGAATTACTAGGTTGCTTTCAAATTATCTCTCAATAGAGATATAATAGGTTGCCTTCAAATTTTTTCTTGTCATAATATTTCCTTGTCACATACCACTTCACCATGCATAACATCAACTTTGACCTTGACATTAATGATATCCATCTTGACCTTGACATAAATGATAAAATCAATGCCATAAAACCAATAATAGGAACATACCTCAACAATCCACCCATTTTTCATTTATGGAAAATACTTAAACAAATATAAGCATTCTCATCTCCCCAAGCTAGATCTTCTTCAAATTGACCTTTTTCCCAAACTGGAACTTTTTTCCCCTTTCACATTAATGACAAAGAGTCATCTCTTGACAACTATCTGATCTTTGGACCTAGAACAATGAGAAACACACCTTTTATCACCAAACAAGATCATTCTCTCTTTGAAAAAAATCAACACAAAGAAATGCTCCCCCTAAGCTAATGCATACCTCAACATATTAACAACACTCAACTATCAACAATTGAATAAGGATCTCCCCTTTTTACAATGCATCTCTAAACCAATAGGAACCACTTCTCAACATAGATCTTATTTTTGAACTCATGAACCAACTAAACATATCCCCCTCAGGCCAATCATCTTCCATGCTTATACTCATTAGCTAAGTTCCTCTATCAATCCTAATGGATTCACCTCTTCTATAGGGTACTAAAATAACATAAACTCAAGATATTCCTAGATCTCCATGTCCTCACTAGTCTGAACTTTCTTCATGATCCTCTTAAGCTTGAATAGCCTCTTTGGTTTGACCTCTTCAATCTCCATTTGAACAACATTCTAACTTGGTCTATTTGTCTTGACTTCTTCATCCACAACCTAAGCTGATAGGGAGAATTCTTGGCACTCCTTTACATCTAAATTATACTCCACCATGGAAAATAGTCCACTTAGACTTGAATATTGGTCATCATCCACCTTAGAAACCTTTGTTTTCCATTCACTATCTTGTCTTCTTTCTTGTAATTTAGGGGCCTTAACCTTATTTTTTTGTCTTGAGAATCCATGCTTATAAAACTTTGAAATATGACCAAACTTTTGACAATTGAAACACAATATTCCTCTTGATGGAAACACACCATTACCCATACGTATTGACTAATGATTTCCTCTTTATTTACTAGTAAAGTATCTTGTAATGTGTTTTATATCATGACAGTTGTAACAAATAACCTAATTCATATCCATTTATTTATGATTCTCTTCATAGTTTCATGCATATTCATTCTTGGAGGGTCTTTTATAATGCCTTGATCTATGACCAAATTGGCTACATGAATAATAATAACCATTGAAAGGATTATCATACCTTATAGAATTAGAATTGCTGATAGGATTAGTCTTCATTTTGCCAGCACCATCATTCCTTGATTGACCATTGACCTTTAAGGTCTAATTCTCCTTGATCACATTAGTATTCTTCTTTTGGTCTCCATTGAAACTAAGACCTATTTTGTCACTAACAGTCTTTTGACTAATCAAGATGTTGTCTATATCATTAGTAATCTTTTTAAAATTCACAAATAACTTCACCTTATTTGATGCCTAATCCAACTTATCTCTCAAGGAATCCACTTTAGTTACATACCTATCACATTCTTCTTCTTTATCCTTTAGTCTTGTAGTCACAATATCAATTTGAGTCTCTATCTATTGAACAATGAATCCTTACTTTTAGAGAAATAACCTTGTGCTTGGCTAGCCATCTTCACTTGCTTAGGATCTACTTTAGGTTATTAGTCCTACTTCAAAGAACTTGCTCTGATACCAAATATTAGAAGCATAGTAAGAGAGAGTGGGGCTGAATAAATAACCTTAAAACAATCATTTTATAGGTTCCAAAATGATTTAAATAGGTTTTTAACCTAATGGAGTGAATTAGGCCTAAAGTCCTTAAACATAGTATTTCTAAAAAAATAATCTTTTTGGGAAATTTAATGGATAAAACTTGGTTCCTTCACTTAAAAATTAGATTCTAATCATATAAAAGACTCTTAATTAAGTTCAAAAAAATTTATAAGTCAAAAACCATTAAATTTGAGGTCTAAATGCTTGCTAAATAATTGTAGCAAACTAAGGCATAATATACAATTTAAGGCTCTAGAGTGAACTATTTGGTAATGAGTTCCTTGAAAATATATTCATGAAATTATTATTTAATTTATGAGTATATGAAGAATATTTCATAGAACTTTATACTATAATAGAAGTTTTTTAGAGGGATTTAATTACATGAAAGAGAACTAAGCCTAGATTTTTAGATTGTCTTGTGAGAAGACTTCAAAGGAGGATTATTTTGAGTCATCAATTTGTAACCTTAAGGAAGGAGTGATGGAAGGTGGAAGGTAGCCATGTATTTATATAAATGGGTAAATTTTATAAGAGGTATGGAAATGTGTTATACCACCATTCTACAAGTGGTAGGCATTTAACCTAATGTTCTTGCTTATCTGATCTAAAACAATAGAGATATCCCTCTAAAAATTTATTGACCATTTCTATTTGTCCATCAGATTAGGGGTGGTAAGATGAGATATGAGCTAGCTGAGTACCCAAACATGAAAATAGTTTAGTTTAAAAATTATTGGTGAAAATAGGATCATGATCACTTATAATTATTTTTGGGGTTCCTTGTAATTTTAAAACTACGCCCAGAAAAATAATCACTACTGTACTTGCTATAAATGTATGTGAGAGGACAAAAAAATGGGAATATTTTATAAGCCTATCCACAATTACCAAGATAATATTATTACCTTCAGAATAAGGCAACCTTATGATTAAATCCATGAAAACCTCCTCCCATATTTGAATAGGAATCGCTAAAGGTTATAACCTACCCAAGGTCTTAATTGTCTCACCTTTGTTCTATTGGCATATCAAGCATTCTAACACAAAATTTTATACATCTCCCTTGAGTCCTTAAAAAAATACTTCTCACTTGATTATGTGATAAGTTTTCAAGAACACAGAGTGTCCCCCAATTGAAGATGCAGGCAAATTTACAATAATCTTATGCTTTAGCTTTGATTCTTTCCACAAGTATAATCTATCCTTATACCATAGGGAATTACCTATCCACTCAAATTTGTTAGAGGATATAGAACCTTGTTGGATATTCTAAATCAGAATGTATGTATCCTTTTCCTACTCCCACTTTAACCTAGCTTCATCCACCCAATCGACCTACAACATGGACATTTCACAAATTAATGCTTATGTGGGTGTATCCCTTCTGGATAGTGCATCTACTATTAATTTATCTTTACACTTCTTGTATATGATTTCAAAAATAACCCAACTTTTTTTTACCCATGTTTATTGTTCCTCAGATGATAATCTTTGATCAAAAAATTATTTGAGACTATCATGATCTATTTTCACCTTAAAGTGTCTACCCATCAGATAGGGTCTCCATTATTTGACTGCATGAAGAATAACCATCATTTGTTTCTCATAGATAGGTTTTTATATATTCTTACCTTTGAATTGATGACTCTAAAATTCAAGGGGTATTCCTTCCTACATTATTGCTAATCCCAATCCTGATCTATAAGTATCACATTCAATAATGAACATCTTTGATAAGTCTAGAGTAACCAAAACTAGGGTGGTGCACATAACTAATTTTAGATGTTCAAATGCTTTAGTGGATAAATCATTCCAGTGAAAGTCATCCTTATTTAGCAATGCAGTGAGTGGAGTTGATATGCTACCATAACATTTCACAAATCTTTGGTAGTAACTTGTTGGTCCTAAGAATTGTCAGAGGTTTTTGAGAATTTTGGGCATTGGACATTCCACCATAGATTTGATATTTTGAGGATCAAATTTGACACCTTCATGGGATACAATATGACCCAAGTAATCTACCTCCTACAATACAAAATAACATTTATATGGATTTGCATAAAGATGATGCGACTCCAAAACAATCAAAACTTATTTTACATGTTGCAAGTGTGATTCCCATGTCTTATTACAAATCAATATTTATCAAATAAAACCAACACAAACTTACTTTAAAAGTCCTAAAAATAATTTTCATCAATTAATGAAAAGTAGATGGTGAATTTATAAGACCAAAGGAAATTACCAAAAACTCATAATGGCTCTCATGAGTTTTAAAATAGGCTTTATGAACATCTTCATCCCTGATTCTAATTTGATGGTACCTCAAATGAAGATTCAATTTCATGAAATAAAAAACACTGTATAACTCATCAAGTAAATCATCAATTACTAGAATATGAAACTTATCTTTGATGGTGTACTTATTTAGTTCCCAATAATCTAGGCACATCCTCTATGCATCATCCTTCTTATGTACCATGACCACTGGTGATGAATATGCACAATGGCTATACTTGATGATCCTTGACTCCAACATCACATGGACCATATTTATGATTTCACTCTTTTTCACATATGGATATATATGGTCTGATATTTGGTGGTTTCCTTCCTAGAAGTAGTTGAATGGCATGATCATGTTCTATTTTTGGTGTTAGTCCTTTTAGCATGACCCCAAAAATAGTTGGGTGGTCATCAAGAGTCATCTATAGATTAGGATGTGTAAATGCCTTTGTGTGTTAAACTTCTATAGAACATAATCATTATGTAAATAATTTGACCCCCTCTTTTATCATATTTTTCATATGATGTGAACTAACTAATTATGGATAATCTAATCATAATCCACATAGTTCAATTTTACTACCTTCAGAATAAAAGTGCATAAATAGTTCTTGGAAGTTAATCTCAATTATACCCAAGGTTGTGAGCCATTAGAATCTATAAATAATGTCTATATCACCCATAATAATAAAAACCATATGATAATCTAGATTATACTCACCCATAATAAGCTTAATACTATGGCATTTCCTTAAATAATTGACTGTGACACCATCTACAATCATGACTTGAAATTACGGTGTTGGGTAAATGAAACAATTCAATTGAGTGGCAAACTTATGGTTGATGAATTTATGTGTGATAATTAAGTCAATCAACACTATCACCTTTTGTTTATTGAGTACATCTACCACCTTAAGTGTTTGAGGAGTGCTAATACTTGAAAGTGCATGATAATAGATTATAGGTTGGGAATCTTCAGGTACCTCCTCTATCTCTTCCTCATCATCATTAGAGGCATCATCCTCTTCATCATAGTCATTGGATCCCTCAATGTAAAATAACTTATTCTCAACACATTTATGTCCTTTGATCCACTTTCCATCATAATTGAAACTTAATCTTTTTTCTTGCTTCTCTTTAATTTGTAGAGGGATCAATCTAATAGGTGGAGGAAATGATGGTGTCAATATGCTACAATCTTTGAAGTGAGTGAATGGATGTTTCTTATTGGCTATGCATTTTTACTTAACACCGCATGCCATTATAATAGAATCATAAACCTTAAGTGGATTAAAAGTGCATACCTCATATTAATGTGGTCCTTGAGGCCACCCAAAAATAAGTCATACAGGTTCTCATAAAAAATTATCTCTAGATGTAAAGATAGGCTCTAAAAATGATGAATATGATCCTTGACTGAGCCAATCTATCATAATTTTTTAGCTCAATGAAGTAATTTTCTATCACACTATTTCTATAGTGTAATTACAATCCTTTGTAAAAATTGACCAAATGATACTAAGAGTCATCTTTTTCTTTTGATCACACAACCATCAATACCAAATGAATTATTTAGATTATAGATACAAGGATGCCATGGTAACCTTCTATCCACATGGGATTTGATATACATAAAAAAAAATTTCCATTTGGTTGATCTAATTGAGTGGATCTTTTCCATCAAATTTACACATATCTACCTTGGTAACAGGTTCCTCTGTGGCAAGGTGCTTGGATTCGGATTAGGCTGGTTGGGAGATCCACCCTAGTGGGGTTGTGTAATAGTGATAGCTGGATGATTTGGCTGATTATTTTGTAAAGCCATCATGATATTTACAAAACTAGATTGTATGCCTTTCATATCACTTTAAATGCCTTGCACAATGTAGTCAAGCTATCTCACTTTATGATCTATCTCAAAGAATCCTAGTACAAAGGATCCAATAACTCCCCCTTATGTTTCCATATCTTCCTTGTGATAATATTTACTTGGAGTTTTATCACCCTTTCCTCATCCCCTAGTTTTTAGTCCTACCATAAAAGGACTTGATAATGTTGATCTGAATTGATACTTTTGACCCAACTTTGACCAAGCATTTTTGTGATTTTTTTGGCCTCAAATTAGAAAATACCAAGAACATACCCGAACTATATTTTAATAATATTTCTAAAAATGTAAATAAATCAAAAAAATTCCTTAAATTATGCACTATAGATAAAATTTACTAAAACACTAAAATAAAAATAACTCACACAAAATTGACCTCTAAATTTTATTTTTTGTAATGTCCTTAAATGATTCCTTAACTTCAATAAAAAGTTATAGGAAAATTTAGAATAGATTGAAAGATATAAAAAAATCTCTAAAATAAGGGTTTCAATCACAAGATTGCCCAAATTGTAGCTCTGATATTACTTTTAAATAAATTAATTCAACAATAATAGTAGAATAACAAAAATAGATCACAATATGACTGAAACATATCATAATGTATGAATAAAAGACAAGCCACTTTGAGGGGGCAACCTCCATAAGATTCAATAAAAGAAAAATTCACAATATAATGATAAATAACTACCCACTACCTCCTATTTATAGTATACATAGGCTATGGTTATTCCCTAGGCTAACATACTAACCAAATAAATTCACAAAGAAATGTGATATAACATCAAAGAGGGATAAGTAAGCTACAAATTATCTATTTTTATCACAATACATGTGATAGGTTAGGTGCATAACAAGGGTGTTATTAGAACACATTCCTAAATAATTAATCCTTAGAGAACTCAAATTAACACAAATTATATATAATTTTCCTTTGATTATGTGCAAATTTTTATTTTCAAGCTATCTAGTGTGCTTATATTTATATGTAGATACTAAAACTAAATATTTATAGCATCTTAGTCTTGTATATTTGATGAATATCAATTAGGATCTACCCTTCATTATACACCTCTCTATTGCTAAATAGATCACATTCACCATATCACTATGCTTAAATGCTTATATTTTAGTCTAATCCATATCATTATATTGACCTAGGTCTCCTACACTACAAAAAAAGATTAAAAACTAATAGTACTTCACTGAGTTTCAGATCCATACTTGGTTTCTATCCTTATGGACACTACCATCTATAGAGGGACACTACCACTAATGGTAGTGTCCAAATCTTTATCTAGTGTCCAGTTGTCAAAAGTCATCCAAATTGTAATGTGTCAAAACCTATGGGTTAAACTATTTGTCTTAGTTAACCCTATTATGAGATATTTTCAAAAGGTGTGGTATAAATACAATTATAAGCTTCTCATTCTTCATCTATAAAATACCAAGAAATCACCTACCAAAGCTCATTCAATCAATTTCACAACTTAGTTATTCTAACCTATTCATCCCTATTTATTTATTAGTCATAGAAGTCATACAAAAGATTTGAATCATTCAAAGAGGAACCCATGAGTGATATTTGTCAAGTTATAAGATATATAATTGCATGCATATTCATATAGTATATTTAACCCTTGTGCATACACACTCCCACACATAGGAGAGAGTTACATAAGTATGAGTACCTCCTTGGAGTATTGGTTATGTAGGCAACACTTAGTGACAAAGGGGTAATTGAGGTTAGATTGACACTATGAGCCCACTAATCTATTTTTGAAAAAATCATTCTAAGGGTGAAGATCTAGGGTTTGATAATTTATAAAAGAGTGAGAACCTATATCCTATATGTGAATATATCAATATAAAGATGACATCAAACCTATAAAAATAAATTTGGTCGCATTGAGATCTGATCATTATTTTATACTCGAAACTTACGTCATAGTCAGACACTAGAGTCGATGATAGTGTCCAAATCTAATGGTAGTGCTTGTGGATACATAAGTACAATTTATAGAATTTGATGACTAATATAGAATATTGATCCTACATTCTATTTGTTTATAGTCTAGATTTGCTTATGCACAATAAATCCAACTATCATTTCTCTTTGGATTGTAATCAATTGAACATATTTTAAATTGGTAATTTTTATATATAGAATATCTCAATATTGTAATTTAGAATATTCATTTATCTGAGTTTGACATTAATTGGCCTATTATAGATTAGTTTATCACCCATATGCTTGAGCTATTTCTATATTATTAACCCTATCTCAATTCATTTAAATGTAAGGTTAAATATTTGGTGAACCTACCCTCTATGTCTCCTTATTCAAATCCTAGATTGCCCTAGGCCATTTATTCTCTTGAGTTTTTTTCATATTTATTATATTATCTATATGAAATCTAAGCATAACCCTATATTAGGTGGTGTTTATATTAAACACTTTGAGCTTCATCTTTTACCACCTAAGATGGCTAAAACCAATGAAGTATAAAATCCTAAGCCTAATGAAAGTGCCAATGATGAAAATAAATAAAGTTTTGTATAATTTATAATAGAAGATGATTCTAATATTGAAAAAATTAATCAAATAAAAATAATGAACATGAACAAATAGAACAAGAGCAATTGCAATCTATTGATATGTTTTGAGAGTGTATTTGTTAAAATCATGAGGATCTTGATGATATCCTTGAAAGCATATTTTAAACTTAAAAATAAGAAGGAAAAATGACTTATCCCTCCCCTTGATCACATCATTGATTCCTACATCTAGTGGGGGCACAAATTATGTTTTCAAACCATTATTCCCTGAGGACTAAAATCCTATTGCTACATCTACCATGGAGCTAGTGAATGTTTTAACTCAAATACCAGTCTCAATGATTATATCAAATCAAATTATATTTACATCCCATTTATTGATTTATAAAATATATAATCTTAATTTTAATGGGTCTATAATGAAATATCTTCTCCAAGTTATAAAAGCTTTGGAATACAAGGCTACTAATATTGAACAAAATATTTCAAAGTATCCTCATGCTATTGATTCACAATATGTGTTACACAATTTGATTGCACCTAAAATATATTTTCACCCTTTTTAAAATAGTTTTATTATACCCAAGTTCAAATTTAATGATGTCAAGGGTGATCTTGAACATCTTTGATATTTATATGAGGCATGCCTTGATTATTTCTCTAATGATAAACTTTTGAATAAATTATTTCCAAGGAGCCTAAAGGACTATGCTTTATGATCATTTTATAATTTTCCAATCCAATTAGTGATATAATTCAAAACTTTAGTGGATAAATTTCTATCACATTTCTCTATCAACATTAATGAAAAGCTGTCATATGCTCAAATTGCAAAGATCAAATAAGTAACCAATCAAACTATCAATGAATATGTTTTGAGATATAAAATAATGTTGGCCAAAATGACAAATCCAATGGTAGATAAAGAACTTAAAGTCACATTCAAGTAAATTTTTCTTACCCCATTACATGAGTCCATTATTTTTAATAAGTTCAAATATTTTGATGACTTATGCCATATTTATTTGAGATCATTAAATGAAGATGATTTAATTAAACAAGCTTAAGTATGTAGTAAACACACTAGCTACATATGATACTAACTTTCATATCAAACCAAGATACAAGGTGAAACCTATAGAACCTAAAATGTAAACAACCAAAATGATTAATGCAATGTCACATCAAGATAATTGACTCATCTTATATAATGCACATAAGATAAAATTTATAAAATTACTAGAGTCTCCAGCTTTTTTACTTCAAAAGATTATGGATTGTCATCTCATATTCTCCCTCCTCCCATAGAAGTTAAAATGAGTCAACCTCTACCCAATGGATATGTGATAATGCATATTATGACTATCAATAAGGCCTTGGACATTATATGAATATATGTTATACCTTGAAGCATAAGATCCAAGATATTATTAATTATTGAAAGATTTCCTTTGATGATCCTCTAAAGGATTCAATGCACAACCTAGTGATCACTAGAATTAGAAGATATTTAACAATATTTTGTTTGATCATTCTAAGAAAGATCCATACGTGCAAATGGCACACACTACACATCCTCCTCCATCACATTATCAGCACTCATTATATGGGATTATTAGAAATCATACATGCATAGTATCTCTTATGGTTTAAATACCTTATGTTACATTTGATGAAAGTGAAATAGTGAATGATGACTCAGATCTTCATTCATTATTTATTCAATCATAACTTAACCATCAACTTATACATAGTGTTATGATCAATAAAAGTGCTAGTGATAATGTATGTACCATAACATTACTTACACATTTGGGAGATACACATGATGATTTATACTTTTGAAAATTGATTAGAACATTCAATGGGCATCATAATATGTTATTAGTGAGATTGATTTACCTTTACATGTCAGTCCAACATATATGGTTACCACTTTTTCAGTTATACCATATACAATAGTATTTGATATGTTATTTGAATGACATTTGATACATAAACTATTCATAATACATTTTATTATGCATGGGTGTATTAAATACATACATACCAATAGGGTAGTCATAGTTTCTAAAATTCCATATGAACATCCACTTGAATAAGAGAAGTTTATTTGGAGACATATAATTATCAAACCCACTAAGGTTAGTCCTCCATGAAAGGTTAATTAAATATATTTCCCCTTTATTAGGTATCACATATTTGAGAGGCCTATGCACCATAGATATACAATGGATTCCAAAAAATCCTCATCTACTCATAAAAAACACATTCAATTACATAGAGAAATTAAACATGTTCCAATTAATACTACTCTAAATAAACCATATATCACTAAATAATGGGTCTCATAAACCCATATTCCTATTATTTATTCACTACCACAAAGTCCTATTATACATACCTTAAGTACCATAAATTCTATAGATGTATATATGAAACCTATACATGCTCTTTGGTAGTACCACCAATGTGGTGTACCATATTTTGATTTTTTTATCTACCTATAATCATCTATTAGATGTGATAATAATCTATAATTTTATTTTCAAATATTCCAAACATAAAAAGAATCAAATATTAAATAAAATACAAAAACATTCAAATAATTTAAAAATACAAAAATATTCAACATTCCCATGTTTTATTAGCTCCTTGACATCTATTTTATTTGCTTTATGTTAGTAGATAACATATCACTTATTTATATATACACATATGTTCATGTATATTTTTGAGTGTGATATAGACATACGAAGACACATGATATATGCACTTATAGATGTTGGACCTCTCCTCTACTCACATCATATAGTACATTGGGGGTATCTTCTTATTTTATTATGATTGATACATATTATTAATCCTTTATGATCATTTATACATTATCTTGTTTGATCTTATATACTAATGTTTGCACATGGATATATCCATAATCATATATTTCATAATATACTTGATATGTTATGTTACATAACATTTTATAATAACACATATATGCAAGTAGTATAATATGCTTATGATAGTTGTTTATGCTTCATATATTTTTCACTTCCTTAAGTATATTACATATATTTATATTGTATTATTTATGGAACATTTGAATTTTTTATTTTATTATTGTCCCATGTTCCATTGCATGTTAATTAGATATTTTAATATGTCATTCTATATTTCTTGGACATTTTAATATGTTATTATATTTGATCATGCAACATTTGAACATGCCCCTTGTATGAGGTCTCTTTGGAACATTATTTTGCATTAAATTGAATTCTCTTTTGTATGTGGTTGATTATTTGCTTAGTTTATACTATTATTCTTTAGACATTGCCATGATCCATATCATACATATTAGGACTTGATGTGATCATATATTGAGAGCTTCATTGATATATATAATTGGATATATTATCTATATATGTTAAATGATTTTTACACAAATTATACAACTACCAAATTATATTTCTCTCACCTCAAAAAGGGGGCATATCAATGGGGGCATGTCATAGGAGTATGACCTACACATTTTCACATGTTCATATTTTTGTAGGGGCATGTCACAAAGACATGACCTACACATTTAGTTTTAAATATCTCCAAATCTTAGTGGGGTCATGTCACAAATAAATAACCTTGAAACTTTCACAATCTCTAATGTAGATTCATGATTCAAATATACTCTTGGATCATAATCATATACATTGAACCAATTTTTCATATATTTTAAATGAAGTTTTTCATATTTATTGCTAAGAAATAAATGTAATAGTGCTCAAATAGTGATAAATATTATTTTAATGGGTAGTTTAAATATCTTTGTGTGATAAATAATAATGTAATAAAGTGAGTTGATAATGCAACTCACGTAGAATATAGGTTGAGTGAGAATATCTAGGAGAGAATAATGAAGAGATGTAGGGGATACAATGAGAAATTCAAGGTATAATAGATTAGTTTAGACTTAATTTTTATAAGATATGTATTCACTATAAATGTAATTTTTTCATATTAATAAAATTAATGGAATTTATTGACCCAAAAATTGTGTTGTACATATATGAGTTTTGACTCTTTCACTATTGAAGAAATGATCTAAAATAGAGTAATTTATATAATTATGACACATATATTATAGATAATACATATTATAGGTATATATTCCATGATATTGAACCAAAAATATAAAACTTTACCAATTATACTATTCATTAAGATGCACCAATTATACCAAGATGTACTATTATCGAGGTTTTTTATGTAGAAGTTGGATCATTTTTTAAGTTTAAGTGATTAAATCATTAAAAATTAATAGATTTATAGGTTAGAGTGATTAAATATTCCAATATAACCATATTTATAGGATTAGTTTATTAAATAATCACCCTCACTATATTACATATTCACACTTGAGTTGTGTAATTGAAATATAATGATATCAATGACCGTGTCACAAATCATCCTTACAATGAATTGGGGGAATAATACCTTCCAATCTAATTCTTAAATTCTCCAAGGTTTAGGTATAAATCTATTACAAATCCAAATTAAGAAGTCAAAGCATCAAGAGGACACATGGTTGCATCAACACACATGTGTACTCCTTCCTTTCTCTCTTTCTTTTCAAGCATTTCAATTATTTCAAATTTTAAATTATATGAACTAATTTAGAGTGTAATATGCCCTTGGTTATATGATATATGATAAAAAAAACAATAAAAGTGGGATGAAGCAAAATAAATGTGTTTTTTACACACCTAGGTACACATTTATTTATTTTAAAATAGTAATTTAATTCTTATGCATTACTAGCTTAAAGGGGGGAATCTACATACTAAAACTAAATATTTATAAATCTCAATATTTTACATTAGAAAAATATAAATAAAAGCTCTACCCTTTAGTTATATACCTCCTTTATTTCAAAAATCTAGTATTAACCATCTCACTATGTATAAATTCTTATCTCTTAGTTTGATCCATATCATTCTAATGACCCATGTATCCTACATTGCACATAAAGTTTAATACTTGATAAACACCCTTAACTATCACTTTTATATTTATAATTGTTTTATATATTTATATACATTACCAAACATAAATGGACACTACTATTGATAATAGTGTCTAGACCCTTATCTAGTGTCTAATTACCAAAGGTCATCTAAATTACAAATAATTTGAAATCTATGGGTTGGCCTATTTGTCTTAGTTAATATTACTATGAGATATTTTCAAAAGGTGTGGTATAAATAAAAGCATAAAACTTCTCATTACTTGTATATAAAATACTAAGTTAAGTACCTACCGAGTCTCATTCAATCATTTGCACATCTGAGTTATTCTACCTTATTCATCCCTATTGATTTATTAGCCATAAGACCAATAAGTATGAAAAATTCAAAGAGTAGCCCATAAGTGATATTTTTAAAGATATAAACTAGATCAATTCATGCATATTCATATATTATATTACACATTTATACACACACAATCCCACACATAATAGAGAACTACATAAGTTTGAGGCCCACCTTAGATTATTAGTTACTTAGGAGTGCTTAGTGATAGAGGGGTCATTTAGGTGAAATCAACACCATAAGGCCACTAACATATTTTTGGATTTTTTTTTATAAGGGTGAAGAAGAGTGATAAGTTAGGGCTTGGGAAATTAACAAAGAATGACAAACTGTATCCTATATCTAAATATACCATCAAAAAAGGTGACATAAAACTCATAATAATGAAGTTGGTCACATTGAGATCTATTCATTATTCCATATTGGACACTTGCATCACAGTCAGACTTTAGTGTTGATAATATTGTCTATATTTATTAGTATTATCTACAACTACATAAGTATAATTTATAGAATTTGATGACTGATCTAGAATACTAATCCTGCATACTTTCCACTTATTTCCAATGTAAATCTACTTGCACATAATAAATCCAACTATAATTTTTATTTGGTATTACAATTAATTAAACATCTTTAAAATTTAGTACTTTATATATTAAACATATCTTAGAGTATTATAATTAGGAATATTTATTTATCTGAGTATATAATTAATTGTCCTACTATATATTAGTTTATCACTCTTGTGCTTGAGACATTTATATTAATCTTGGTCACCATTAGAGAGTTTCTTGAGAGATAGATCTTCTCTAAATAGCGTAAGCTAGAGATTACAGAGACTTTGGTATCTTTGGATCAATGGAATGTAGGTTCCTTATCACATTTGACTCTCATTTATGTTTTCTAAGAATCATCTTTATTTTTTGTTACAATTAATTGAACATATTTCAAATTTGGTACTTTATATATTTGGCATATCGTAGTATTATACTTTGGAATATGTATTTATCTAAGCTTATAATTAATAATCCTACTATAGATAATTTATCACTCTTTTCTTGAGATATTTATATATTATTAATCCTATACCCATTAATTTTAGTTTAGGGTTAAATAATATATATATTTTTGGGTAATTATCCTCTTTGATTATCTTATGAGTAAGCTTGTTTTCTTCCATCTTAACTTTGATCACCATTAGAGAGCCATTTGAGAGATAGAGCTTCTCCGTACAATGTAAGTGGGAGATTGTTGAGACTTTAGTCTCATAGGATAAATGGAATGTAGGTTCCTTGCCACATTTGAATTTCATTTATGTTATTGTGTGGGAGTGATTCAAGTAAGAATTCAAACTTTAGGATGTTAAGGTGTTAGGGATAATCAACCTTTGGGTGTGGTATATCTTTTTGAATAATCATTCAGAGCTTATAAAACCTTGCTTGAGTTGAGATAACTTGTTATTGATTATATTAGATCACCAGACCCTTTTGGTGATGACCTATTATGATAATGACCCATCCAAATTTCAATGACAACAAAATAAGACCCTAATTCCTAGGATTAATCTCATTGTCACCCTTTAAATTAGTCTTCTACATTATCATTGGGTTAACCTTGTGTATTATAATACAAAAAATTGAGATCAATATGTGTGTCATTTTTAATTCATTTATATTATGTTTGTTTTGGATTGATATTAACCCCTCAAGATGTGTATAATGTTACAAAATTCACTTGTTTGAGTTCCTTTGAGATCAGAGCTGTGTAGTGCTTTCTAGGAACTTTTCCTTGGTGAGCCTTAGGGTGGTAACCCTATTATAAACCTTTTATTATTTTAGTTAGTTTTTTTACTTTATGTGTGTTTACTCAAGATGTATGTTTTAATGTATTAATGACCTATCAAATAAATAAAATATAACTAATTTATACATTCTATTTAAGGCATCAATTAATGTGACTTGTCCTCTTCCTTAATAAGGACATAAATTAAATGATTTTAGAAACCACGTTTGATCTTAGCCTCACTCATATGTAATTGTATTACACTTCCTAGGGAACCCTTTTAGTGGAAATTAAATTAAATTAAATAAATAATAGGGATAATTACATAATAGTTAAACCACTAATCAACTTCAGTTAATAAAATAACATCATTGAATTAAGATAACAAAAAAAATTACATAGGTTTTGTGATATTTTTTTGGACATGACATTTTGGTGTCAAATCATGGGTTCAACACTAAGAACTATGGAAAAATCAATGTCTTTGGTTTAGTAACATTTCATAGTAGATAGGGAACAAAATGTGTACTACCAGTTTGGTTATAATGATTTCATGAGATTGAGATACCATTTGAGAAGGATGTTATCATTGTTTTCTTCAATTTTGTAATAGTTGAGATTCATTATGGTTAAACATATAAAACATACATATTTTCATGAGATATTTTTGTGGCATTGGGTGTTATGTGTATAATGAACACTTATTGTTCTCCATTGACAAAAAGAATGATAGATGGTTGTCAGCAATGTCATAAAGGATGGAATATATATATATCAGTTGGACTAATGTGACTAATTTATCCTTATGTATTACCAGTGAAATTGTGCTATTGTATTGTGATGTATTTTTAACCATTGTCATGAACCAATGAAAGTAATGTGTGTGTGTGTATATATATATATCCTCAAACTTTTTATATCTCCATAAACATGTGTAATTGTATAATGTTGTGTAAACCCTTGCATTATTTTGTATATGTACTAAACCTCTTGAACAACTCATCGTTTCTAATAAAAAACATTATTGTGTGATTTTGATGTGTATGTTGTGGTGTAAATACAATAATTATGTTATTGAGATAAGATATACTTTTATGAATATAAAAGTGTAACTTGTGTGTAAACCTCATGTGTGTAAATATGGTGTAAATTAATGTTCATCCATGAAAACCTATTATGTCTAATTATTATTATTTTTATGTAGTGATGTCTTGTGTTATGTAACCTTGCATTACTATTCTAGTGATTGGACTCTAATGCAAGTATGGGGTTTGTGTAATATCCCGTGTGAGGGGGATCCTTCCCTTACCAATTGAGGCATCCGGTAATGCAATTACATGGTAGCTAAGAATTTTAATTATAGCTACTATTTTATATTAATGGATTAATTATTATTAAAAGTTTAGAAAGGTTAATTAAATTTAAACTTTACATATTCATCACATGAATTTTTAAATCCTAAAATGGCCTTTATTATTTTAAGAATTTATTATGTGTAAGACCTTACTTGAAAGAAAGTTCATCTTGTGAAATAAAATCATGGGTCCTTTATGACATAAAAGGACCCATGTAATAGAGGGTAATCTCTTCATTTAATGGGTTGTTGGCTATCTTGATTAAAAAAAAATTACTTTTTATTTGAGGAAAATCCTTAGCCATTGTTTGGTTGATTTTTGGATGCATTTTGGTAGAATAAGAATTATAGTGGAGAAGGAATAATCTTGGAGGAGTTTGAAGGAAAGAATATGAGAGGTAGGATCCTTTCCCATTTTATTTTTGATATTGGTAAATGATTTATAATTAATAAAATTTATCTATCTCTCTCTGTGTCTCCTTGAATCTTATATAAATTGTAATTATAAACAATAATTTATCCATTGCATAATTGTATCATAATTATGAATAAATGTTATCTCCCTTTCTCCTCTACTCTCTTCCAATGCATTCCTTGAATTTTAAATAAAACTAAACATGAAAATGAGAAGTTAGAATTAGTGCTTTGATTGTGTGTATACAACCCCTCTCACTCTATATTCCCTTCTTTCTTTTCCCTCTCTTCTCTCTTTGAATGAAGCTTAGTGGAGTTAAGTATTGTGTTATAATTAATCCTTATTAAAATGTGGAAAGTATTTACTACTATTCCTTATGAAAAGTGATTGGATTATAAATGATCTATCTCTCCTTATCTTATAGAGTGAAAATTGTTGTTTTCTTTTAAATCATTGTAAGAGTAACTTCACTAACTCCATCTTACCCTTGCCTCATTTGTCTTAAGAACTAGTTTTGAAAGCAAAAATTGTTATTTTAAATCTATTTATATTACAAAAATAAAAAAAGTGAAAATTATTTATATGTTGGTTAGACTATTTATAATATTGAATATAATAAAATAAGTAATGTAAATAAAATAAAAAAATATCAAAAAATACTTCTCTACCTCTCTTGCACTCTTTATTTGTTTTTTTCATATTTGAAGAGTGATAATTTTTTACCTTAAGACTTACTCATGTTGTAAAAGAGATCTGCATATTTTTTACTTTTGAAAACTATATATTGATCTTGTTGATTATAATGTTCTATATTAATAGTTAAAGTTAAATTCAATTATTTGTTGAAGTTAAACATTATAAATGGAAGTTAGGCATTGCAAATAGAATTGGATTAATTGGAGACATGTATTTTATTGTTGAATTAAAATGTATTTCTATCTCTCTCCTTTTCCTCTCTTTCTCTCTTATATTTATGAGAATTATGATTTAAATGTCAAATTTTTTTACATTAGATCATTATAATTTTCAAAATAAATTCAACTAGTATTCATTTTAGATGTACAAACATATAATTCTAGTTATATTAATTGTGTTATTTTATCCAAAGAATAAAGGATTAATAATAAATGAATCCTTCATCTATATATTCGTATACAAAATAATAATTCATGTAATAAACTATTGCTTAGATTATTTATTACATAAATATAAAAATAAAGAGAGTTAAATACACATATATATGTAAATAATAAATAAAATTTAGAATATATATATATATATATATATATATATATATATATATATAATGAGATATAATAAATAAAAATGAATAAATAAAATATTATATATATATAATTTATTTTATATATATTATTTTATTTATTATATATATTTTTGTTAATATGTGTATGTATGCATATATATAATAAAAAAATGAATAAATAATAACAAAATAATAGTAGTAGTAGTAGTAGTAGTAGTAGTAGTAGTAGTAGTAGTAGTAGTTTGGGAGATGATGACTGAGCCAACCCCAAACCCCTCCATTATGGATAAGGGAAGTGGTTGGTTAGTTAGCCATCCTTGGTCCCACTGAACAATGGAAGGGACACAAATTGATCATGACTTGCATAGTCTAGTTGAAGGGTGAACCTATAGGCCAATAATTTTTTATTTTGAAAAATTAAAATAAATAAATTATACACACACACACAAAAAGGGATTTGGGTTTCATTTTTTGTATATATATACATAGACATTTATTTGGGAATAAATTTATATATGAAGTGTATATATATATATATATCTAGGGTTTTGAGAGCTTATATAAATTTTGAATAATTTCAATTTGAGATTTAAAAATATATAAAATTAAAATTAAACTTTCAGGTGGTATATACTTGAGTATATACACAAATATTTGATCTCTAACATTGGACCTTATCTTCTTGAGTTTTCCCATCCAAATCTTAAACTTGCAAATGAAACAAAGAAGAAGTGAGAGAAAAAATTGGAAAACAATTTTTATTTGGGAGTTTAAAAGAACTTAAGGTTTTTAAGAGGTTGACCTAGATACTAAGAAAAAGATTCCTCCAATCCAACGATGGTGACTTAATCCACCACATGATAATTCAAAGTGGAAACTTTTGAATTTATTTTATTACAATTAATTTTATTTATTTATATTCTCATTTAAGCTATCTCTAGACCACTTATTAAGCAAATTATTTTTTTCCAAACCTTTTTGGGTGATATTTAACTCTCTAATGGATAATAAAAATTAGTAATGGAGTATTGTTTATTATATTAAATTATGGTAACTTAGAGGTGATTTTTAATAAATTTAGACTTTTGATTTAAAATCTTAATTTATTTGATGTAGAGTCATTTTACATAGTCTACAATAACCTCACTCTAATACCTACATTCAATAAAATTTGGTAATCAACCTTTAATTTATTATGTAGTCTGATAAGTCTCTCTTTAGGTTTGATTTACTTCTCTTGGTGGACCTATTATCTAAGCTTCCATTCAATCAAATTTGGCAATCAACCTTCAATTTATTCTCTAGTCTAAAATGTCTCTCTTTAGGTTTGATTTAATTCTCTTGGTGGACCTATTATATAGGATTCTTAATGTAATTTTATATATCTTTTAACTCCTCACACTCACCCATCTACCCCATTATATCCACTTCATTACTCCTTCTCATTGATCTCCCACACACTAGTCTTCAATTCACAATTGACTTACCAATTCTCAATATAACCTAGTGCTTAACTAGGATATTTTAAGACTATATTTCAGAGGAAAAGTCTCCTTTAGCCTTTAAACTTTAGTTCAATGCTAAATCACTCACTCATGCTATCACTAACCCTTGAAAGCAACTCTGTTCTCCTTTACCCTACTCTAGTAGCCTTTTTTCAAAGAAATATACTTTATACAGATAGGAAAAAAACAATATTGACAAAAAAAACATATTTATTGTCACCATATATCTTTATCCACCTTGTAATAAAGTTTCACTCAAAAAATCCAATCTTAGATACCCTTTCAAACTTCTACACAGACCTAATTATGTCTCCCTAGGCCTACTTAACACTCAATCATAAAAATACCATCCGTACGGTCCATTACAGGATTGGAACCATCAAAATATTATTTTACATGTTCTCATATTGAAAAATACCAAATTTCATTGCATTTCATTGGTGAAATCATCAGATATCCCATTGTTATTTTACTAACACTAATTTAGGGTTTTTTACTATCTGTCATACCCACGAGGACATAATATTAAATTCATTGAGTTTAATTCAATTTAAAACACTAAAATTAAAAAATTAAGGTCTATTAAACATTAATAGACCATCCCCAATCTTTATTATATTTTTAAATTACTCTATCTCATTTTTATCATGCATTTTACAATGTTATATTGATATAGTCTTACCTATAACTGGTTTACACATGGTTTTCAAAGGAATGCAACTCACCTAATGGTTTAGATATGTTTATCAAGGGTTATAATATACCATATAATATATATTATACCTATTTATACTACAATAAACTCCAAATTATTTTTTATTCAAATATTCATACAAACTTTTATTGACTATGTTCTCAGACCAAAACTTTCACAAGCTGAGAGTGCCTCCCAACAGATTCATTGAGTTTATCAATTTACTTGAAGTCTTAAAATGATCCTTATTGATTATAAATTTTTAAAAACATATTTATAATTTTTCTTCATTCCATATGAAGTTCAACATCATTTGTTATTTAACCTTCAAATAAGTTTCTAGTTACCATCACTGCTAAATAGAGTATGTAGACAACCTGGTAATTTGATCATTGTCTCTATTATAAACAAAAAAGTCCTATTTTTATGAATTATGACATGAAATATATCATATATGACTTAATATTTATACCACATTCATGTACACACACATTATCTAGGAATATTCCTCTTACTTAGTCTCTTGGTTGTAACAAACATAGAATTCTTGAATGCAGTCACAATATTGACATATTACACTATAAAATACCTACTTCCAAGGGCTCAAAGTATTGAATGTATCAAATTAAAGTCACATAGATAATTAATATGAAAATATGGAATATTTTTACTTCAAACACTCTATATTCATTGACTTCATTTATGAATATATATGACTCTATCTTTTAGACACATTACAGAGGCTTTAATCTTCTTCCTTCCTATTTTGTTCCATACCTCTTCCCCTCAAAAAATCCTAATTTATTATTATAACTACATACTAACCTTATAAATTACTTTTTATATTATAATACTCCTATATCAATCCAAAAATCATTCTAATATAATAAAAACTATCTTCCTAACTAACTACTATCTTGGCAACTGACTTCACATGTGGACAATTCATTCAACAATCTTGACATTGTCACTTTCCACATGACATATACATAACCCACCTAACTAAACTAACTTATACTCATCATAATACCTTAAAACCACATTAAATAACATGACACCCTTACATATACCAAAAATGCTTCAAACACACACATAATTCAAATATTTAAATTAGTGTTTTCGCAGGAAAAGTTCCCTAGACCAAGAATAACCACTACAAGTCTACCTATTGAATCAGTCACCCTCAATGGGATGATAAGTAAAATTATAACCTTACATATAATCATATTTTCTTAGTTTCTTGATACCCTTTCATCATACTCCTAGGGAAGGGAGAAATGAAACTCCAATGAACTGCTACATGCTCTTTCTTCCTTGTCTTCTAGTTTAGGTTCCTTGGATCATCTTTTTTTTCTACTAGTCCCTCATGCATCAACTTCATCTATTTTGTCTCATTATTTCCCCTATCATACACTATTGTACCTCCTTGATTGTTTGCACAAATTAACATGTCATGTGCAACCAAACACTAAACTATTTATCTATTATATGGGTTATATATGCCCCCAAACATTGCTTCTTGACTTGTACTTGTTATCACCACCATGTTTTCAACAAAAAAGTAAACAACTTCTTGCCTACCTAATTTAATTTGAGACACTACTATCATCCATACTTCCTCTTACTCTTTGTCTCTTGTCTTTTGAACCTCATCTACCATAAACTATACTTTTTCTTCATTTTTCATCATCTCACCATTCAATGCATGTTCAAGTGATACTATCTCCCTTTCTAGCTACTCAACACTCTCATATGTAAACTGATAATCAAAATTTTCTTTTCCTTCCAAGCCTTCAATGAGGAATTCAAGCTGAAATTCTTCTTTATCATTTTCTACACCTAGTTGGTTGTAACTGTCCTCTTTCTATTCACTCAATCTGATCCTATCCTATTCAAGGTGTTGTTAACCTTCACCTTCTTGCTCACTTGACTACTCACTTAGCAAAAACATTTGCATTTCTTTCTTGAGTTGCTTGCATAAAAACTTATTTTGTATTCTCTCTTCTCTCATTGATTCACTTACCTTCTCTTGATCTATTGTTTGATTGGCCACTGTATGGATCTCTTCCTCATGAGCCATCCAAGGTATGGGTTCTTACTTTCTCTTAGCAACTTTATCTTGACCAACAAATCATCCATTTACTACCTCACCTCTTTCATTTCTTTCTCCATTTCAATTAACTTCTTCTCCTTATGGTATCTCTTCTCTCTCATGCCCTATTTTATCTTTTCACACTATTTCTTCATCTCATTCAAGATGTCTATCAATTATTGGGTCTCATATATACTTATAACTATCTTTGACAATCCTTCTCTCACTTACCACATCTTGACCACTCTTTGGGTCTATCTCATTCACTATGACCTCACCTAGGTCATTAACTTCTCTTATCCTTTCAATAGGACTCTTTTCTCTCTCCTCAAGATCACCTATGAGCTCCTATATTAATCTTATCAACATCTCTCTTTCTCATTCAAGCCTTTAAATAACTTAGGGATGGCTACCAATGTTTACCTTCATTCACACTGCATACTATCTTATCAATGCATAAAAAACTCAAATGAAAACAAAACAAATCATGTACATTTTGATTTTTTGCTATCTTTATATTCTACCCAAATAAACTCTTTCTCTGATACCAAATGATGTAGAGTCCTTTTACATACTCTATAATAACTTCATTCTAATACCTGCATTCAATTAAATTTGGCAATAAATCTTTAATTTATTCTCTAGTCTGACAAGTCTCTCTTTAGATTTGATTTCTTTCTCTTGGTGGACCTATTAGCTAGTAATTTTAATGTCATTTTATCTATCTTTGAACTCCTCAAACTCACCCATCTACATCATTATATCCACTTCCTTACTCCTTCTCATTGATCTCCCACACACTAGTTTTCACTTCACAATTTGATTACCAATTCTCAACATAAACCAAAGCTTATCTAAGCTCTTTATAGACTATTTTTCATATATATATTATCCCTTAGCCTTGAATATTTGGTTAAATTCTAACTCACTCACTCATTCTATCATTAACCCTTGAAATCAACTCTATTCTCTTTTACCCTTCTCTAATAGCCTTTTTTGAAAGAAATTTGCTTTGTACGAATAGGAATAAAATAATATTAACAAACAAAACATATATCCTACCACCCTCTATCATTTTACACCTTATCATTAATTTTAAATCAATAAATCCTATCCTAGATACCCTTTCAAACTTCTACATAGACCTAATTAGGTCTCCCTAGGCTTGTTTAACACTTAATCACCAAAAGACCATCTGTACGGTCCTATATAGGATTATAACCCTTAAAATTTTCTTAACCATGTTAGGATCTTGAAAAATACCTAAATTTATTGCATTTCACTAGTAAAATCATCAGTTATCCCACTGTTAGTCTAGTAACCCTAATATAGGTTTTTTTGCTATCTGTCATACCTGAGAGGACACAATATTGAATTCATTGAGTTTCACTAGATTTAAAATGATAAAATGACCAAAGTAAGGTTTTTTAAACATTAATAAACTATCCCCAACCTTTATTTTATTTTTAAAGGACACTATCTCATTTCTATCATGCATTCTATGGTGTTTTATTGACACAATCTTGCTTGTAACTGGTTTACACAGGGTTTTCAAATGAATCCAACTCACCTGATGGTTTAGATATGTTTCTCAAGGGTTATTATATACCATATAATCTCTATTCAAAATATTTATATGAAAACTAACTCCACATTATTTTTTATTCAAATATTCAGACAAACTTTTATTGATTGTGTTCTCAGACCAAAACTTTCATAGGATGAGAGTGCCTCCCAATGGATTTATTGAATTTCTTAACTTTCTTGAAGTATTAAAATTATACTTATTGATTATGAATTATTCAAAAAATATTTATAATTTATATTAATGACATAATAAGTTCAACATCATTTTATATGTAAACTTCAAACAAGTTTCTAGTTACCATCACTGCTAAATAGAGTATGTAGATAGCCTAGTAATTTGATCATTGTCTCTGTTAGAAATAAAAAAAGTCTTATTTTTATGAATGATGACATACACTATCTCCTATATTACTTAATACTGACACCATATTGATGCACAAACACATTATTTAGGAAGATTCCTCTTAATTAGTCTCTTTTTTAGAATAAACACAAAATTCTTGAACACAGTCACAATCTTGACACATTACACTATAGAATACCTATTTCCAAGGGCTCAAAGTATTAAATATATCCACTTACAGTCACACAAATAATCAATATGAAAATATGGAAGATTTTTTCATCAAACATTCTATATTTATTGACTTCATTTATGAATATATACGACTCTATCTTTTAGACATATTATAGAGGCTTCAATCTTCTTCCTTCCTATTTTTTTCCATACCTCTACCCCTCAAAAAATCCTAATTGATTATTATAAATACATAATAAACTTATAAATTCATTTCTCTATGATAATACTACTATATCAATCCAAAAATAATTCTAATACAAGAAAAACAATCTTCCTAACTGACTACTATCTTGGCAACTGACTTCACATGTGGATACTTCATTCAACAATCTTGACTTTGTCACTTTCCACATGACATATACATAACCCACCTAACTAAACCAACATAGACTAATCATAATACCTTAAAACCATACTCAATAACATGACACCCTTACATATACTAAAAATACTTCAAACACACACATAATTCAAATATTTAAATTGGTGTTCTGGTAGGAAAAGTTCCCTAGACCAAGATCAACCACTATAAGGTTACCTATTGACTCAATCACCCTCAATGGGATGATAAGTAACCTAAGACACTTACATATAATAAAAGTTTATTATTTTCTTGATGCCCTTGCATCATAATCCTAGGGAAGGGAGAAATGAAACTCCAATGAACTGCTACATGCTCCTTCTTCATTGTCTTTTAGTTTAGGTTCCTTTGATCATCTTTATCTACTACTACTCCCTCATGCATTAGCTTCTTCTATTTTCTCTCATGCTTTCCCTTATTATACACTATTTTACCTCCTTTATTTATTTCACCAAGTATCATGTCATGTGAAACCAAACACTGAACTATTTATCTATTATATGGGTTGTGTATGCCCCCAAACACTGCTTCTCAACTTTTAATTGTTATCACCACCATGTTTTTAGCAAAAACATAAATAACTTCTTGCCTACCTGCTTCAATTTGAGACACTACTATCATCCATGTTTCCTCTTGATCTTTTTCTCTTGTCTTTTGAACCTCATTTATTATAAACTACACTTTTTCTTCATTTGTCATCATCTCACCATTAAATGCATGTTCAAGTGCTACTATCTCCCTTTCTAGCTACTCAACACTCTCATATGTAAATTGATACTCAGATTTCTCTTTTCCTTCCAACCTTCAATGAGGACTTCAAGTTGAAATTATTCTTTATCATATTCCAAACCTAGTTGTCTGCAAATATCCTCTTTCTATTCACTCAAGATGATCTTATCATCCTCAAGGTGTTGTTCACCTTCACCTTCTTGCTCACTTGACTGCTCAATTAGCCAAAACATTTGCATTTCTTTCTTGAGTTGCTTGCATAGAAACCTATTTTGTATTCTCTCGTATCTCATTGCTTTCACTTGCCTTCTCTTTATTTATTATTTTATTGGCCACTTTATGTATCTCTTCCTCATGACCCATCCAAGATATGGGTTCTTATTTTCTCTCAACTAATTTATCTTGACCAACAACTCATCCATTTACTGCCTCACCTCTTTCATTTCTTTCTCCATTTCTATTCTCTTCTTCTCATTGTGGTATCTCTTCTCTTTCATGCCCTATTTTATATTTTCTCTTTCTTTCCTCATCTCATTCAAGATGTCTATCAATTATTGGGTCTCATCTATACTTATACCTCTCTTTGACAAACCTTCTCTCACTTGCCACATCTTAACCTCTCTTTGGGTCTATCTCATTCACTATGACCTCACTAAGTCATTCACTTATATTATCCTTTCACTAGGACTCCTTTATCTCTCCTCAAAATCACTTATGAGATCATATCTTAAGCTTATCAACATCTATCTTTCTCATTCAAGCCTTTAACTAGCTTAGGGATGGCTACCAATGTTTACCTTCATTCACACTGCATACTATCTTATCAATGCATAAAAAATTCAAATGAAAACAAAAAAATCATGTACATTTTTATTGTTGGTTATCTTGATCTTCTACCTAAATAAATTCCTGATTTTATAATGAATGATGTAGAGTCATTTTACATACTCTACAATAACCTCATTCTGATACTTGCATTCAATTAAATTTGTCAGCCAATCTTCAATTTCTTCTCTAGTTTAACAATTATCTCTTTAGGTTTGATCTCCTTATCTTGGTGGATCTATTATATAGTATTATTAATTTAATTTTATATATCTTTTAACTCCTCACACTCACCCACCTACATCATTAAATACACTTCCTTACTCCTTCTCATTGATCTCCCACACACTAGTCTTCACTTCAAAATTTGATTACCAATTCTCAACATAACCTAGAGCTTAACTAGGGTCTTTATAGACTATATTTAATAGGTATAGTCTCACTTAGCCTTAAAAATTTGGTTCAATTCTAACTCACTGACTCATTCTATCACTAACCCTTGAAAGTAACTCTATTCTCTTTTACCTTTCTCTAATAGTTTTTTTCAAAGAAATTTGCTTTGTATGAATAGGAAAAAAACAATCTTGACAAAAAAAAAATATTTCCTATCACCCTCTATCATTATTAACCTTTTCAAAAAGTTTCACTCAACAAATACTATCCTAGATACCCTTTCAAACTTCTACATAGACCTAATTAGGTCTCCCTAGGCTTGTTTAGCACTTAGTCACCAAAAGACCATTTGTATGGTCCTATATAGGATTAGAACCATTAAAATTTTATTTAAAATTTTATCCTCTTGGAAAATACCACAATTCATTTCATTTTACCAATAAAATCATTAGACATCCTTCTGTTATTCTACTAACCCTAATTTAGGTTTTTTTGCTGTCTATCATACTCGAGAGGACACAATATTGAATTCATTGAGTTTCACTATATTTAAAATGATAAAATGACCAAAATAAGGTATTTTAAACATGAATACATTTTACCCAACCTTTATTTTATTTTTAAATAACCCTATATCATTTCTATCATGTATTCTATAGTGTTCTATTGATACAATCTTGCCTGTAACTGGTTTACATAAGGTTTTCAAAGGAATCCAACTCACCTGATGGTTTAGATATGTTTATAAAGGGTTATAATCTACCATATAATTTCTCTTCAACATATTTATACCAAAATAACTCCACATTTTTAATTCAAATATTTAGACAAACTTTTATTAACTGTGTTCTCAGACCAAAACTTTCATAGGCTGAGATTGCCTCCCAATGGATTCATTGAATTTGTCAACTTCCTTGAAATATTAAAATGATAATTATTGATTTTGAACTATTAAAAATATATTTATACTCTTTTTTCATTCAAAAATAATTTTAACATCATTTTTTATGCAAAATTCAAACAAGTTTATGGTTAACATCACTACTAAACAGAGTATGTAGACAACCTGGTAATTTGATCATTATCTTTATTAGAAACAAAAAAAATACTCTTTTTATGAATGATTACATACAATATCTTCTATATTACTTAATCTTGATACCATACTAATGTACACACATTATTTAGGAAGATCCCTCTTACTTGATCTCTTTGTTACAAACATAGAATTCTTGAACACAGTCACAATCTTGACACATTACACTAAAAAATACCTATTTCCAAGGCCTAAAAGTATTCAATATATCCAATTAAAATGACATAGATAATCAATATGAAAATATAGAAGATTTTTCATTCAAGCATTATATATTTATTGACTTCATTTATGAATATATACGACTCTAAATTTTAGACATATTATAGAGGCTTCAGTCTTCTTCCTTCCTATTTTGTTCTATACCTCTACCCCTAAAAACTCCTAATTTATTCTTATAACTACCTAATAAACTTATAACTTCATTTATATATGATAATACTCCTACATCAATCCAAAACTCATCCCAATACAAGAAAAACTACCTTCCTAACTAACTATTATCTTCGCAACTAACTTCACATGTGGATAATTCATTCAAAAATCTTGACTTTGTCACTTTCACATGACATATATGTAATCCACATAAATAAACCAACCTAGAATAATCATAAGACCTTAAAAACAAATTCACTAACATGACACCCTTTACACACACCAAAAATGCTTCAAATACACACATTAATTAAATATTTAAATTGGTGTTTTGGTGGAAAAAATTCCCTAAACCAAGAAAAACCACTAAAAGGCTACTTAATGACTCAATCACCCTCAATGGGATTCTAAGGAACCTAATACACTTATATATAATCAAATTTTCTTAGTTGTTTGATGCCCCTACATCATTATCCTATCAACATGTAAACATAGTTATTTTTATAAGACTATTTTAGTGTGTTTTTTGGGTGTTATACTTGATTTAAATAAATACTTAAATTAAGGATTTAAAATTATGAGATTTAGAAGTAATTATTTTTAGATATGAAATATGTAATTACTTATCAAATCAAATTTAATTTTATCAAGATTTTTCCTTTACAACCAGTTCTGGGAGACGCTTACTAGAGCAAAATTTTCTTATATTTTTATTTTTTCAAAAGTCAATTTAGAATTAACATAAATAATTTAACTAAAAATTAAATTTATCAAAACTGAGAGTTATAATAAATTTAAAATATATTAAAATTAAAAAAATAATATTAAAATAAAATTTAGCATAAATTTTACTATTTTTAGCAAGGTGTTTTCTGAAATTGATTTACAGAGAATATTTTGCAATGCAGATTTTGGTCTATTAAATTTAGTTTGGAATGTACAATAATCATTATTTTCTTCCAAACTAATTTTTTTAGAGATGAATGTTACAAAGGATCTTCAGTAGTTTGAATTCTTGTTTAGGTGGGAATCATAGAATGGTCATGTTAGTTAGCATTGCTTTGTCACAGGATGGATCTGACTACACTTTACCAAAGGTCAACATGGCCCCACATGACTAATCTCATGGGAATCAATAGTCTATGGGCCTACTGGAAAACATGCCAAAAGTGTCAACTTTAATCTTGAATCTTGAAAATAATGTGACTCTTATCCCAAAAAAATTGGACTCCTATGGATCCAAACCATTATGGCTTGACATGGTTAAAGTTTAAGAATGTGTGGGCCAGGTATACTTAGGCCCCTAGATTTTCTTGAAATAAGAAAAAAATAAAATATTATCCCTATCCCAAACCCCAAGGTGGAACAAGCCAATGTGGATCTTTCTAAATCTATTATTGCCAAGGTCAACGACTACCACCCAAACATTGATGATTTTTGAAAAAGGGCTAAAGAAAGAGGGAAACCCAAAGGCCACTTAGAGGTAGTTACTCTAGCTAGGGGATTTTTCTTGATTAACTTCTCCCTCCAAGAAGATTGCATAGAGGCTCTCTCTAAAGGCCCCTTGTTTATGGGAAAAGCAAGTGTATCTGTTAGAAGATGGAAGGTTAGGTTGAGCCTCAAAAACACATCCATAGATGATGTTTCTATGTGGGTTCTGTTTCCTAAACTCCCTCTAGAATATTTACATCCAAAGGTCATCAATGGGATTGTTGGGGCCCTAGGCCAACCCATTAAAATTGACCTTATTACTCTCTCTCATTAGAGAATGGTAGCTACTTGAGTCCACATTTTTTTTTGGCCAAAAAACCCCTTCTTCACGAGATCAAAATCAATTCAAAATATGGTTTTTTGGTTTAGAGCATCATCTATGAAAATAACACAATCATTTTCCCATGGTGTGATGTTTCAAGTCACATACACTAGGTTTTCCCCAATAAAGGTTAGGATTCAATAGACTCACCTCATCAAAAGATTAGAGTGGATGCATCAAAGCTAGATTCATAGATGGTATGATTGCTTAGGATTAGTTCCCCCTAAACCATCTTGAAGCCCCCTGCTAAGATCTTTAAAGCATCTTATTTTTCTAGCACCAAAAAGGACTCTACTATGGCCTCACATCAAATATCCAAAAATGAACTACCTAAGTTGGTCTCTAAATCAAATAAGTTCCTCAAGTGTAGGTCCCCCCATCCTCTCATGCATGTCTCTCATTCTGGTAGTTTTAAAGGTACTCCTTATTTGAACTCTTTTACTTCACTTCTTTTGGTTTTCAATTCTAAGCTAGTGGGTGAGTCAGGACCCCTAGGGGTGCCCCCCTCCAACCTCTTCCCTCTCCCCTCTCCTAAGTTATCCTCTCCCCTTCTCTCCTCATCCCTACTACTCCTCAACAACCTTTCTCCCCCTCCCTATCACTCCTTGCCTTCCCTTCCCCCCCACCTACTCCTCTAGTCCTAGCCTCATTTCCTAAGTTTTCTTTCCATTCTATGGCCTTCTAGCCCTCCCTTTGAGCCTACAACCCCTTTCACCTTCCTATAATTCTATCCCTCTCCCTCCTCCCCCCTAACTACCTCTTTGGGATCCCCTTCCCCTTCCTTTTCCCCATACATAACCTTCCCCTCCCCACTTCTCCCCCTATTTTCCCTCCTTTTCTCACCTCCCATACCTAATTTTGGAGTCTACCCATGTCCTCTCCCAAAAAATCCCTCTATTTTCTGGCCTAGACATCTCCATTCCTCCTCCCCTTGAGGTACCCCACTCTCTTCCTTCCTGCATTCTTTAATGATTGGTAAAGAAGAGGGGTAATGTTATGATCCCCTCTCTCCCTCCTAGGACCTTCCCCAAGATGATGGGCTTGCCACTTGCTCTAAAAATAAAAGAGGTACAAAAGGGCCAATATCAACATTTCTCCTAAACTATGGGTAGATCCCCAAGAATGATCACATGAAATTTAGAAACTACAAAAGAGATTGCTAAAGGCTCTTAGAAAAATGTTAAGGTCTAATGTGATGAGAAATGAAAGTTTTATCATGGAATGTTAGGGGCCTAAATAACCCCAAAAAATAAAAGACTCTCTGTAATACCATTAAAAGGACCAATCCCTTTATTATGCTTATCTAGGAAACAAAATCTTTTGACTTCATTCTCAAAGCCAGTGTAACATGTATTTGAAAAATACATAGTTTATTTCCTTAGAATATACTAGTGCTTTGGGTAGTTTGGATATCTTATAGAACCTAGATGATCTAGGAGGTGACCTTTTATGGAAATCAAACAACCAAATCTTAGTCTTGTTCATTGACCTTACTAGTAATGACAAATAGATTTTAACCAATGTTTATGATCCAAATTCCACACTAGCCAGGAGTATTCTATGGAAAGCATTATCAAAATTTAAAGAGACATGTGTCAACTAGAATTAGATTATGGTGGGGGGATTCAATACTCCCCTCAGTCTCAGAGACAAAAAGGTGGACTCATTGATCTCATGAATAACATGTTAGAGTTTAATTACTTCATTACTAGTGCAGTGTTAGTGGATGTGGATCTTTATGGAATTACATTCACATGGTCCAATATAATACTGGGAAAAAAATTAATTCAAGCCTACCTCAACAAATTTATAATCTCCTTAAATTGGGACATTCTATTTTCCAATAGCCTATCTTCCCTACCCAGGATTGGGTCTAACGACAACCCCTTAGTTTTTGAAGTTGACAAAATCTCCAAGCCCAAATGTAGCCCTTTTAGATTTGAAAACATGTGGATTCACCACCTCAATCTCAAGGAATTACTAAAATATTAGTGGAAATAACCCATCTTAGGATCTGCCATGTTCATCCTCACAAAAAAACATAACTTCCTTAAAACTAAATTAAAAATTTGGAACAAGTGTTTGGGGATATCTTTCTATAGAAAAAGGCCCTCAAAGTAGAACTTTCTATTATTGAAGAGATTAATGCATATGGAAATTACAATGACCTTGTGGCTTCAAAATAAAAATACCTCTTATGTCAATTTCATAACCCAGAAGCTAAAGAGGAGGCCTTTTGGAAGCAAAAATCTAGATGCTTATGGCTGAAGGAGGGTGATAAGAACATAATTTTTTTCACCATTCTACATCAAGATATAGAAATATCAATATAATTTTATAATTAAAAATGGTTAATGGGACCATTAGTATGGACAAAGATGACATATCCTACCATATTATAAATTTATTTAGGAATCTTCTTTCGAAAGATGGAGCTCCAGAGGAGTCTCTAGTCTCTTCTACTCTCTCACACTTTGACAAGGTCTTTTTTGTTTCTGAAAATGATTCCCTCACCAAGATGCCCATAAATGAAGAAATAAAAAGTTTAGTTTTCCACATGAAAGGGTTTAAGGCACATAAACCTAACAATTTCCTTATATTTTTCTTCCAAAAGTTCTAGGATAATATTCATCTAGAGGTTAAAGAAGCTGCTAGAGAATTTTTAAATCTAGATCTATTCTCAAAGAAATCAACAACACCTTCTTGGTTATAATCTTGAAAAAATAGGGCACACTAACATCCAAGATTTATAGCCCATCAACCTTTGTAATAACACCTATAAAATCTGCTCCTCTATTTTGGTAAAATGCATGCAATCTCTCCTAGATAAAGTCATTAGGGAGTAATAAGGGGCCTTTATATTAGGTTGAAAAATCACAAACAACATTATCCTAACTCACGAAGCCATACATTCCATCTGAAAATCCTTGAGATAGGGCATGCTACTCAAAATGGACATGTCAAAAGCTTATGACTTGGTTTCATGGTGTTTCTTGATGCAGATTATGGAAAAACTTGGGCTAAATCATGATACCAAGAAAATTATCTAGACTTACATTGCCACCCCAAATTTTCAATTATTATAAATAGTGTCCCAAAAGGTTTATTTTATACTTAAAGAGGCCTGAGATAGGGAGATCCACTCTCTCCCTATATTTTTATCATTTTAGTAGAAACCTTGGGAATAAGCTTGAGGAGAGTCTACTCTTAGGGGCTTATTAAAGGCATCTCAATAGCCTAGAATACTGACCCCATCACTCACTAGTAGTTTATTGACAATACCATTATCTTAGGTGATTCTTCTATTGAGGAATCTAAACATTTAAAATGTATCTTAAACAATTATGAAAAGGTGTATAACTAATGCATCAACTTCCAAAAGAGTTATCAAGTGGGTAAGCTAGCAACAAGCCACTTGGGCATTCCTTCATTTTTAGGCAAAATGGATTCTCAACTCTAGAACCCCCTTATTGATCACATTCAAATAAAATTAGTGAGTTGGAAGGGTCACCTTCTTACCCAAGTAGGGAAATAATAGCTTCTTAAGGCCTTGATTCATATCATCCCCATATACCAAATGTCTATTTTCAAAATATAATCTAATATTATCTCTAAGATTGAACAAATAAAAAAAAACTTCCTATGGAGAGGAACTCAAGAAAAAATAATATTTAATCTTATTACATGGGATAAAGTCTGTCTTTTGAAAGATGATGGAGGTCTTAGCCTAAGAAGCATCAAATCCATAAATAGAGCCCTGTTGGCAAAAATGGTTTGGAATTTGATGAAGGAGAATAAGGAATGGGAAAAAACTAGAAAGGCTAAGTAATTATAAGGATTGGAAGAGGATGCATTTTTGTGGGAAGAATGCCCGTCTAATGGATCCATATTTTGGAAAGCCATATCTAGCTGCAAGGACCTATTGAAGAAAGACATTATGAAAAATTAAGAATGGTGAGAAAATTAACTTCTAAGTAGATGCTTGGTTATCCACCACTCCCCTCTCAGCTTAGGGGATCTAGGTAGGATAGTATAGATATTTTAAGTAGATATGGGGCTCCAAAATAAAATATTATTAGGAATTTAAGGATGGAGTAAAGTGCTAGAAATTCCTAAGAAGTGGAACTTGATTATGATCTATATTTTGACTTTCCACTTGAGATAGTTTAATGATGTAAGAAGTGGAACTTGATTATGATATATTGTAGTAATTAGGTATATGTTGAACTAATGGTGTTATAAAGATAAGAATATGTAACCCCCATGAAATTATATAAGTTTAATTTTACAAATCTTGAGAATAAAACTAATACATAGAGCTAAAAAAATACATTTAAAAAAATCACACTTCAAAAGGAGATGTAAGCTGAAAGTCATGGGATTTTGATGTTCTTTCTCACAAAATAAATCTCCACTTTTCATAAGTTTTGGGTGTTAAAAAGTTTGACTCAAAATTTGAAGTAAAAGTTAAGCCTCTTTGCATTATTTTTAACCAAGGGCTAAAATCTCATATGACCAGGGGTTAAGCTTATGTGAGTTCAAATGTAGAGATGCAGGTTGATAAATGTAGTTGAGTGGACTACATGTAATAAAATTTAAGGGAATTAGAGGTAGGGGTAGAAATGAAGGTGCATATAATAGTCATTGGGATTGGACATGTCTCCAATAGGTATTGGGATCACGGGCAGTTCTATAAGGGGTCAAGATGAGCTATGGTTTTGATAATGTCAAGATACCTTTTCCCTATTCTTTTTTTTAAAATATAAATTAGATAAGGACCCTATAAGAATAGAAAAATATTAGAAAGGATGAATCTTCAATTTTTTAGGTCAATAAATGACATATATATGGCATACTAGCTGAAACTCAACATTTTAAAACAAGAGCTATGACATTCAATTATAAAAAAACATGTTTTGATACCATGTTGGATTAGGACACAATCGTGTCTAAGTAGATATGAAGCATAAATCTATATAATATTTAAAAACAAATTATACATAAGAGATACTTGTTGTATATGTAAAATCAAGCATGAGCAATCAAAAAGTTTTAATTGCCAAAATAACTTTAGGAAATATATATATATATATATATATATATATATATATATATATATATATATATATATATATATATATATATACACACACTATAATATAAGATAGCCATGTCCTCACATCCTCATGAAAGTGGGATTATCTTTCCCAATGACCTAAAATAAAACCTAAACAAGTTAAACAAGATGTGTAGGAAAAAACCATTAAATAGAATAAAAACTTATACTAACAAGCATGTAGCCTGATTGAATTAGCTTGGGTCGAGCCATTAATTAATTTTTTTAATAATAAGAAATAAATAAAAATTATATATATACACACATATTTTGATAATAAAATATACATTGATAATCAAATCATTAAAATTAAGTTTAAATATATGTACATATGTTTTATATACATAAAAGAATACATTTGATTTTGAAGGATAGTCAAAATTGAAATTAAAGAATTGATAGTTTTGTATAGTTACTAAATTCTCAATATATATATTTTATATACACTAAAAAAACTTGTATTTATTTGGGTATTTTTTATCCTTGAGATCTTTCTCCTCCAAACCCTTCAACTTGAAAAAATGAAAAGAATAAATGAGAACAAATTTTGAAGTTGACCCTTATTTTGGTGCACAATGAGAAACCAGGGATTTTTAAAAAAAACTTATAACCTAGGGTGAAAACTTAGTCAATTTAAGGGAATATATTTAACCCACCATATTTTGAGGCAAGTGATAAATTTATTAACCTTTTTAATTTGCCCTTGAGTTAATTAATTAAACTTTTTTTTAGAAAGTGTTTTAAAAAAAGTCTTCCATCTAGATTTTATTTTAAGACATGTTAATTATCTTGAGAATGACTTTTGTTTAGTTTATAACAAAATTAGAATCAAGGAAATATTATTTTAAGAAGTAAAAGGAACAACTTAGAGGTGATTTAATAAATTGATTATTTTTTGCTTATGATGAAACTTTCAAAATAATTAAAGTTTAACATTTTGTCAAATGATTAACCTTTTTGCCTTATCTTCCCTTAAACTAGGATTAAATCCATTTTGGAAATAAAATAAATAAAATAGTTTAAATTATAGTTATCTTAAACTGAGACTTGAAACCAATTATTTTAAATATGAAATTTGCCAACAATAACCAAAACAATTTTAACCTTGTCAACAACTCTTTCTTTTGGTCAATTTTGGAGGCAAATTATAGGAGAAAATTTACTTTAGTGTTTCTTGCCTCTAAAGTCAATTTGCAATCGACAAAATATCAAGAATTATAAATTCTAAAAACTAAAAGTTTCAAACCAAATTTTATTAGCTTAAATTTAGCATCCATTCAATCAAATAAATTTATTATAAGTTATTTCTATTTTTAGTAAACTAATTTTGAAATGAGTTCACAACAAGTTTTTATAAGATAATTTTCAGTGAATAAATTCATTTTAGAATGCTAACTGAATTTATAGTTTTATTGAAAATAAAAATATTCCAACACTTTAAACATGATAATTATAGCTTAGAGAATAGTTTATAACATTTAGAAAAAAATATCTATATTTTCAGAAAATAAAACTGGGGAGATTATGTACCTAGTTTATCAGCCTTGGAGTTGATGTGTTCTATATAACTTTGAAGCCTTATTGGTCATAAATTTTTTTTTAAGATCATGTTTTCTATTTATAAATAAAATTATCTGCTATCATGTATTATATTATAATAAAATAATTGTTATGATTTTAGGTCGAGCTTTGATTTGTAAACACTTTTAATTATCTAAGGCCCTAGTTGCACATTGTTAGGTCAAAATAGGTCCTTCTAGAAATTGAATTGGAACATACACTTGGAGTAAGGCTCATATTTCATGCTCAAATGTATAAGTCTAAACATAAATAACTTCTATATTCTTGGATGTTTCCTATAATCCCTTGGTAGTGCCTTTATGCATTTAGGCCAACTAGTGGTTGGGGAGTTATTGTAAGGGTAACTATATTTTATTTAATCATGTTACTGTATGATGAAGGTTGAATGATTTCACATATGATTTAACACTCATTATGAAACAAGCTAACTATAATAGAATATGATTTTAAATATGAAGGCGATAATTATAGATATGTAGGTAGTTTGGGGAATGGGTGTGGGAATAATGAACTAACCCTTAGGAGGCTCTTCTAAAGTGAATGTTACAAATAACCAAATTAGGGTGTTCTTGGAATACATGATTAAATAAATAACCCTTAAAGAACTCACATTAGCATAAATTATATATATTTTTTCTTCACATATGCATTTTTTATAATTTCTAGTTGTGTGGTATGCTGAGATATATAGTTGTTGTTAGGCAGTGCTCTTTTTCCTTCTTTTATAAGTAATTTATTTTCTTCCATATAAATCTTGGTCACCACTAGATACCTGCTTGAGATATGGATATTCTCTGAGTAACATAAGTTATATAATTTTGAGATTTTGGTCTCATTATATCAAAGGAACATAGGTTCCTTGTCATGTTTGACTCTCATTTATGTTATTGTGTGGGAGTGCTTTGGGTAAGCACATACACTTTAGTAGTTTAATGTGTTTGTGATAAGAGACCTTTCGGTGTGTTGTTTCTTCTTTAATATTTGTCTAGAGCTTATAGAAGCTCACTTGAGTTGTGATAGCTTGTTCCTTATTGGATTATATTGTCAGCATATTTTAGTGATGATGTCTCATAGAAGAGACCCATCATAAGTTCAAGGAGAACTACATTAGACCCTGATTCGAAGGAGTGGATATGTAGGATGCCCAAGTTATGGTGGGGGCATCGAGTCTAGGTCATGGGCTAGGCTAGAGGTGGTCTCATTTTTGTCCCTTGAATTAGTCTTCTACACCATCATTGGATTAACCATGTGTATTATAATATTAAAATATGATATTCATTTGTGTAATTATTAATTTGTTTATATTAAGTTTTTTTTGGATTTATATCAGGCACTTGAGATGTGTATCATATTAAATAATCATTTTTTTTAGTGCCATTGAGAGAAAAGATATGTAGTGTTTTCTAGGGACTCTTCATTGGTGAACATTAGGGTGATAGACCTATTACGAAGATATTATTATTTTAGTTTAGTATTATTTTCCTTTGTGTGTGTTGATTTAAGATGTATGTTTGAATTTGTTCATGACCTATCAAATTAATAAAATATAGTTATGTTATACCTTATATTTAAGGCATCAATTAATGTGATTTATCCCTCTTCCTTAATAAAGACATTAACTAAATGATTTTAGAAAGCAATTTTGATCTTAACATCACTATAATGTATTTGTATTTTGCTTCTAGGAAGCCTTGTGGTGGAAAGTAGATGAAATTAAATAAATTATATAATAATTGTGTGTGTCACACTCCTTTGTAATGTTGGGAAAATTACATAATAATTAAACCAATAATCAACTATAGTTAATAAGTAAACATTATTAATTAAGTAAACAAAAAAATTACATGGGTTTTTAGATAATTTTTTTATGCATGACATTTTGGTATCAAAACATGTGTTCAACATTAGAAACTCTAGGAAAATTAGTGTTTTTGGTTGTCACCTTTTATATTCGACATGAAATAGATTATGTACTACCAATTTGGTTATAATGATTTCATGAGATTGATATACCATTTAAAAGAGATGTTATCATTACTTTCTTCAATTTTGTAACAATTGAGATTCATGATGGTTAGACATATAAAACATGCATATTTTCATGAGAGACTCTTGTTACACTAGATGCTATGTGTGGAATGACCTCTTATTTTATGCATTGATATAAGTAGTGACATATAGTTGGATCAATGAGGCCACTTTGATCCTTGTGTATCAATAGTGAAATTATGTTATTATATTGTGATGTGTTTGTACCCATTATCATGAACTAATGTAAACAATGTATTTTGAGCCAAATATATGTATCCTTAACCATTGGAGCTATCCATGTACATGTGTATATTACTAAACTTTCTAAAAAATCATCTTATTTAATGAACAACATTGGTGTGTGATTATGATGTGTATGTTGTGGTGTAAATATAATAATTGTGTTATTGAACTAAGCCATAATTTTGTGAATGTAAATATATACCTTGTGCGTAAACCTCATGTATGCTAGTGTGGTGTAAAGTAACATACATTAATGAAAACATATAATGTTTAGTGAAAATTTTGTTATGTAATGTTGTGTTGGGTAACCCTACATTGCTACTCGAGTGATTGAGCACTGATGCAATTATATGGTTTGAAGGTGGATTAAAACCATGTTTATATTGGTCTGAGTTGGGTTATGAGCTAAGAAGTGAAGCTTCTCATATGTTGAAAACCCATTTTTCCTTTTTGCACAAGGTAGCCACCTAAATCTTTTATGTGTGTGAACCATGAGTGCCATAGGTACCATGGGGTCTTCAAACATAATGGTTGCCTTATGAATGATGTGTTCTTCCATGCACCATTTAGTGGTTGTTAAAATAACAACCCTTGTGATTTACACTATGATGCAACACTGTGAACCCCTTTGGGAGACACATGGAGAGAAATGATTTTATTTTATCTCTTGGAGGTAATCGAGGCTTATAATTTTTTCCTTCTCCCATTGGGTAGATTGTTTAGCTACATAGTGTTGTAATGTGAGATTTTTGAAAAATTATTGTGCAAGATTTTATTTTAATTTATTTTTGAGACCAAAATTTTTACTTATATTTCATTTAAGTGGTGGTAAAAAAATTATTTTATGATTATTGAGTTGATTTTAAATTTAATTAAAATATATATTATTGCCATTTATGACTTTCTTTAGTGGTTACTTAGTGTTTGAAATAATCATGTTATGGAGTTATTTTTTTTAGATTTTATTTTTAATTGTAATTTGGTTTTATATATGTTCATAATGTGGATGATTTTCACCTTATAAGTGTTTAAGGGAGAGTATTTATCTTGTAGTATAGCTATAGGATCATGATGGGAACCTGCATAGGTGGGTTCATAACACAATCCTCCCCACCCACCGTATGTGGTGGTTAGAGGATATTATCCTGATTCTTGTTAGGTATAATTAGAATATTTATTGGGAGGTCTAAGAAGGATTTTCCATCTTATACATGAATTTAGATAAAGCATTTGGTTCATTATTTATTGAGTGGTATAAGGAGTATTTTCTTGGGAGGTCTAAGGATTTTTTTTAGATCATGATGATTACTCTTTTATTTTAGCATAAACATTGCTCTATTATTATGCACTTTTATTTTTCATGGTGTATGCTTATAATGGAATGATGATATACTTGTTCAGAATGATATTAAAATAGAATGATTTGGTTTTTTCACATGCTACTTATTATAATTATATGGTGGCATAAATTTTTGAGGTTTTAGTTGATTGTGATATTTTTGGATGATAATATGACAATATGACACTATGGGAACTACCTAAGGAAAATTAATAACAATTATTAATTTAAAAACCTTATTTAAAAAGTGAATCCAATACACAATAATAAAAGATGTTGAAATTTAAGAATTTTAAACCTTTAATAAGATAAAACCAAGGACATTAAAAATCTATAATTTTTAGTAGATTAAAAAACACAATTGATAAGTGTTGTTGTTACATCATTTTGAGTTGAGTTATTTGTAACTTGGTGTGCCTTTGGAAGTGTGTGGTTTTTTGACCCTTAATGTTGGTTTGATGAATTAAGGATGATGATTTTAAAGGGGGAAGTATGTAATACCACTTGTAAGGAACCCTTTTCCCCTATCAATTTGAACTATTATCCAAGTTTGATAACCCATGGTAGTGAATTTTGAATGTGTGGTTTCCCTCCCTATTACTAATGGATTAATGTTTATTAAGAAATTAAGAAAGATTAATTCAATTTAAGCTTTCATTTACTTATCACATGATTTATAATTCCTAAAAATGGTTAGTATTTTATTAGAAAGGTGATAGACCTCATAGAAAGACTATGATCCCTATCTAATAGGCTTGATAGGAAGCCTACAACCCTTAGGTCCCTAGCCTAGTTGGTAGGCTTGACCCACTAGCTTGAGTGTGTAGGAATTCCTTTAAGAGATTTGATTGAAGTGTAAGAAGACCATGTGGGAATATAATAAATTAATTATTATGTAAGGCATATTGATTGGAAGATAATCATAAGTGTGTAATAAAATAACATGAGTATTTTAAGAAAGCATGTGTTATTTTATGACATTAATATGACACTTGTAAGGAGGGTACATCTATTTATTTAATAAGTTTTGGGTAAAATAATTTAAATTCTCTTTTATATAAATTCTTGATCATTCTTGAGGGTTCATTATTTTGGTGAGAGGAAGAACATAGAGTGAAGGTGCTTGGGAAGAGATTGTTAAAAGGAAGAATAAATATTCATGGAGTTTTAGGATTTTGTTGCATGCATGAAAAATTGCAGAGATGAAGTAGGTATTGTTTTAGCACATGTTGTATAAAAGAAAGAGTTAGTTAATCAAATAAAAAAATGCAAAGTTATCATTAGTGGTTGTTGTGTGGTTGAAGTCTCTTTTCTTTCCTTTATTTCCCTCTATCTCTTTATCTTTGATAAAAGTTAATATAATTTAGAAAAATATCAATAGATAATATTCTAATGTTAAAACATGGAAAATGATGTATTATTTCTCTGCTCTCATGGTTTATATTTTACACATGTAAAAAGATTTATATTATTAATAATATGTTAATGTTATAAACTAGTAAACTTATGATATATCCTATTCATAAGTGGTTTCATGAATATGTTAAATAGAAAATGGATTGTTGCTATAATGCTTAAGATATTATGTTGTTTCTCCTTTAATGTAATGGTATTTATTCAAGAAATGAATTCCCTTATTCATTTTATGAAATCAAAATTCTTCATTTGAGTTTTTATGGTTTCCTTATTGAGAATATTAATCTATTTCTCTTCCTTTCCTTGAATTTTATATGAAATAAATATTTCAAATGGAAGTTGTTCATTTGGATTTGTATGTTGTTTGTTAAAGAAAATGTTTTTTTCCTCATTTCACACTCAAGTAATCAAGAAAAATTGTTTACATTTGATCACAAGGAAAATATGTTTCTCCCTTCCTTACATCCTTCCTCTCTTATTGAGATATGAAGATTAAGAAAGGATGAGAGTGAAATGGTTTAATTTAGGTTATATATGTTGTAAAGGAAATTTGGATATTAGCTTGTTTAAAATTATTGATCTCCTACCCTATCATACTTTGTATTAAAGGAAAATTTTTATATGTAATTCTAATTGTAAAAAATTATCCCACCCTTATTTCTACTCTCTCCATCTGAAACATACAAATTAAAATTATTTAATTTAAAAATTTACAAGTAAAAATGTAAAAATTATGTGTTATAGTCGATTTATACATTTTAAATGTGTATGGATAAGGATGCAAAATAAATAAATAAAAATAAATAATTTTGAAAATTTTAATATATATTATAAAATAATAATAAGTAAATAAAAAATAATAATAAAAATAAACAAATCTTGTTATTTTATTTTTGTGTAACTTTTTAATTATAAGAAAAATTGGGGAGGGGTAGTGGCTGAGCCGACCCTAAACCCCCTTCTTTTTAAGGAAGGGAAAAAAGGTTGGTATAGTCGACATGCCTCATAACTAACTCCCATGAGCTGATAAAATGCAACCATAGGGGCTTGTAACCTGATTGATGTTCGATAAGGGCATGCGTAGCTAGCCACAGGCTAAGTTGATATTTAAAATAATAATAATTAAATATATATATATATATATATAATTATTATATATATATATATATATATATATATATATATATATATATATATATATATCCTAAAGATAATCATAAATGATATAGCATGAAAGTGTGAGAAAAATAATTCACAAGACTCAATTATCTCTCAGGTGAAAATCATAGTAATGAGATAAGAGTTTTAAAGAAAGAAACTAATTATATCAGAGAAAAACTCACATGATCTTATTAGAAGAATTACAACCAAAATATACATAAGAGATTGAATCAAGAGTACAAGAGAAGAATAGAGAGAGCTATGAGATTATTAGTAAGGAAAAGAGAAGAAGAAGAGATGTTTTATAGAGCTAGAGGAGGAAAATGAGAGTTACATAGAATCCCATTATTACCTTACAAACCTCTTAAGTGTGTGCCACTTGTGTCCTAGTCCCTTACAAAGTGAAGTGAGGTATGTGCCATATGGGGAAGGAGTTACTTATGTAAGTAATTCCCAAATATTAAAAGGAGCACAAAGAGGTGAGTGACACTTCATAGAATCTAGATTTATGTGAATTAATAATTCATATAAATAAAAATTCCTCACACATGAAAAAAGAACTTAAGATAAAATAAATTATCTTAAATAAAGGGTAATTATAACACTCTCCCTTAAAAATTATTTAGGAGTTAAAAAAAAAAAAAAGAAGGGAGGAAACATTACTAACTTTCCCCCCTTGATTATAACTTACTTCAATCCTAACTTATTAAAATAGAAAACAAACTTGTCTTTACATAGTGTCTTAGTGAAGATATCAGCCAGTTGTTCTTTAGTAGGACAAAAAGAGAGAAGAATTTGATTGTCTTTAAGAAGTCCATACTAAAAGTGATGTTGAATCTCAATGTTCTTGGACCTTTCATGGAAAACTAGATTTTTGATAAGACAATGATACTTTGATTATTATCAAAAATTAGAGTAGCTGAATGTTGTGGGTGGCTCAAATCTATAAGAAGTCTTTTAAGCAAAATAGCTTCCATTGAAACATGATTACAAGTTTTATACTCAGATTTTTGGAAGATAAAGCTACAATAATTTGTTTTTTACTATTCCATGAAATGGAACAAGAATCTAAAGAGAAACAATAGCCACTTGTGGATCTACAATCATTACAATCACCAACCTAATCAAAATTTAAATAACCTACCAAATAGAAATTTTTATTCAAGGTATACTTGATGCAAAGAGTTAAAATACATTTAATATAAGGACGAATTATTTTAAAAACTTTAAAATGAGTAGATTGAGGTTTAGACATAAAGCAAGAAACTAATTTAACCAAAAAGGCAAAATCAAGACGAGTATAAGTAAGATAATTCAAACTACTAACTAATTGTCTATATAGAGTTAGATCAATAGTTTCTATTTCCATGTTATTAAGTAATTTAACACCAAGTGCACAAGGAGTAGAAATAGGTTAATAATATAACATATTAAATCTAGATAATAAATCATATGCATATTGGATTGAGAAATAGAGATGTTATCCTTTTCTTGAAAAATTTGAATGCTTAAAAAGTAATGTAAGAGACCCAAATCAATCATTTCAAAGGTATTATTCAAAGTATTTTTAGTGAAAGAAACCATTGAACTATTAATATCAGATATAATTAAGTCACAAACATATAAAACAATGATACCTATGCCATTTGAAGTATTTTTTATAAATAGATTAGGATCATTATAACTACGAGTAAAGCTTTGAGCTATAAAAAATTGATAGATTTTAGAGTACCATTCTCGAGGTGATTGTTTTAAACCATAAATAGATTAATTTAACTTGCATACATGATGTTCATTGCCTTGTTTAATAAAATTAGTGGGTTTGAGAGATGTAAATTTTTTCATGCAAGTCATCATTTAAGAAAGCACTCTTAACATCCACTTGATAAACAGGCAATGCATATGAGCAGCTAAAGCTAAAATAACTTTAATAGTGGGCATCTTAGCAACAAGAGCAAAAGTTTCATTATAATTAATTCCTTTAATTTATGAAAAAAGTCTAGCAACTAATCTAGATTTATACTTTTTAATTTGATTATCATAATTAAACTTAGTTATAAACAATCATTTACAACTTACCAAATGATGCCCTTGAGGTATAGGGACTAAGTCCCAAGTGTTATTATAAACCAATGAGTTATATTTATCATACATTATTTTTTACCAATGATGATGACCTTGAGCTTGTTTTAGAATTTGAGGATAATTATTATGTATAAGTTTAGACATCAAAAAATAATTACAAAATTGTTGCCTAGTTCTACGAGTATCATTAAGATCAACATTAATTCCATAATCTTCTATGATAGTCTTGGACCAATTAAGCATAGATTTAGGTGGACCAAGACTAGAATAAGGAGTTTTAAGAAAAACATCATTATGATCATTACTAAAGTTAAAAGGAAAAAAAGTAGAAATTATATCAAGAGAATCCAAATTGGAATCATAATCAATTACACCATTTTTAGTAATATTAACATCCATGTTAATCTTGATTTTGTTAGTTTTATAATAATACACCCTAAGAACTTTATATAATTCATCATAACCAAAAAATATAAAAGTTTGTGATTTATAATCTAACTTCTTACAATTTTCAATTGGAATATGAATAAATTCATCAAAATCAAAAACATGTAAATGATTTAAATTAGGTTTTTTACCACACCGAGTTTTTGTAGGTGTAATATTTAAAATAAATTTAGTGGAAGTATTATTAATGATATAAACAACATAGTACATGGCTTCTGCCCAAAATTTATAATGCATATTTTTAGCATGTAGGATACACCAAGTTATTTCAGTCATAGTCCTATATTTACATTCAACAACACCATTTTGCTCAGATGTGTAGGAAATAACTTTCTCATACTTAATTCCATGTTGATTAAAATTTTAATAAAATAATTGTTAACATATTTAGTACCATTATCAATTCATAATATTCATAAATAAAAATGAGATTATTTTTCAAAAAAGGCATGAAACTTAATAAAAGTGTCTAAAACTTGATCTTTAGTTTTAAAAAAATAAATCCAAACTCACCTAGTACAATTATCAACAAATGTTAAAGCATACTTAGCACCATTAATAAAAGGAGTTTCCATAGGGCCTAAATGATCATTATAAACTAAATGAAGCTTTCCAATAACATACCAAGAGTGATATTTAGGAAAACATTCTATATGAATTTTACTAGTCATACAACTATTAAAAGTAGTAGTGGGAGGAATTTCAGACAAACCTTGCACCATATTAAGTTTGTTCATAAATGCAATACTTTGGTAATTAGTATGTCTTAATATTTCATGCCACAAGTTAAAATCATTAGAAATAAAAAAATCATGAGAAGAGGAGAAAAAGAATCCTATAAATTTGAACAAATTATCATTGTCTAACAAGGCAGTAGTAACTACTTGAAAATCTTACTTAGTAGCTTTCTTTTTTATCTGCTTTCTTCCCTTAAGCATTATATCCTTAGGGTTAGAGCTCAATTGGCTATGAAACCTGCTAAAAAACCCATCCCCCTTCATCAAGGCCTTATTTTCTGTCTTTACAATTTCCATCTTGTCCTTGAGCCTTCTAAGGCCATTCAAATTGATAGTGGGGAAATTTATTCTAACCCTAATGCTACCACTATTGTTGAAGATCCATGCCCTTCCCCTATTTATATTAAGACTAAAGAAGTTTCCTTTTTTACTCCTATGGAAATTCCCATAGACACTCCAGGATCTACTATGAGTACGAAGTGCAAGAAGAGGAAGACATATGATGGTGAAGCAGACACTGTGGGGGCTACTATGGGGACCCAAAAAAACCCCTATAGGACCATTTTGGGTCAAGGTATCAAGTCTCATTAATCTACTAAGGCTATTAAAGAGGGTTTCTCCTTAGGAGTTAGGTGGTTGGGGTGAATTGCTGGCAAACCTGCTCCCAAGGCTAGGCTTATCAATTACTCTGAGAGCACCTCTAATGAATCCACTCAGGATGATGAAGCCAAGGACATGGATGTTCAATAAATATCTATAGATGTTGAGGGTAAGTAGGAGACTAAATAATTAGAGACTACTATTGAGGATGTTGCTAACTTTATAGAAAATGATGGCAAAGCAAAAAAGATGTTTGTGGAAGAAGCTAATGATGAAATAGAAACCGATGCTAGTTTGAGATCTAAAATTGCAGTCAGGAGGGGTTGCATTCAAAAATTGAAATAAAACCTTTCTACGGTGCTCCAGAATTATATTTTCCTTAACATTTTTGTGCTGCAGGACTTGGGTGCTGCTATTACTGCTGATAATGAGGAGAACTCTACAAATTTGGATAACCTTATTAAATCCATGTTTAAGTAAGGAGAGAATCTACCTCCTTAGTTTTTGATTCTATTTTGATACTCTACTACTTTTTTATAACTATCTTAGTTTATAGTTTCTATTTTTGTTATGTTTACTGGGTTAACTAACTATGATGTTTCTATTTTGAGGCACTTTTTGTGCTGGTTGCCTCTGTGGCTTTTCTACTACTTGTAAGGGTTCGGCCCCTTGTTTGGCCACCTTATTTTATCAAAAACAAGTGTCATTAATTAATTTCACTTTGTAGTCCTATTTGAATAATTGAGGTATAAAAATTAATTTCAATTTCAAACTAAGAATAATCAAAACATTATACAATTCACCATTAAGGATTTTAATGGTTCTTATGGCTTCAACATTGCAAGAATCATGATTTGAAAGAATTAAATGATTGTTAGAAGAATTTTGTTCTAAAGAAGTAAATAACTAAGCATTAGATGTCATATGTTTAGTAACACTAGAATCAACAATTCATTCAACAAGATAAGCATGCAAAGCACAAGTAAAAACAACTCTAGTATTACACTTTTATTTTGCTTGAGTATTATTATTATTATTAGTGCTAGCATTATATTTTAACTTAAGATTTTCACTTTTGATATCACATTTCTTTTTAAAATATTGATCTTCATCATGAGTGTTTTTATCACAATAATTACGCTCTAACTTTTTATTAGGTTTAAAGTTAGATTTTTGATCTTTATTATCATGTGCATTAGTGGACTTAGTTGTTCTTTGTCATTATTATGTTGGTGTTTGGAAATAAAAATATGTTAATTAGTCTTAAGACTAAAAAATTGAATCAAATTTTATTATTCTTGATGTAACAAAGTACAAAATAATTCAAACATCAACAAAGTAGATAAAGTAAGAAAAACTAGTTATAAATGAATATTAGTAATAAACTCTTGAGAAGGTCAAGACAAACACTTTTTCATGATAATATGAGTCAAATTTAAATATAAAAGTTTAATACCTAAAAAAACTAGTTGAGAATACAAAGAATGAACTTTAATAATAATATCATCCATAGTTTTGAAGTCATTATACTTTAAATCAGATACTTAATTTTGAATTTGTATTTTGTAAGATTCATTCAAAACATCATAAATAGATTTAATATTAGACCAAGTAGTGGATGCAAGAGAATAACCATCAATATGAATATGCAATTTAAGGGTCATGGCCATGACAATCAATCCTAAGGCCTTATCATTTTTTGCTTGCTATTTCTATTAAATTTTGGTAGAGGTAGTATTTTTATCAAGTTTGGGTTCCATGCCTTCCACTACACATACCACATATTTGAAAGTAAAAATATATTTCATATGAAATTTTTATAAATGGTAACTAGTGGATATTATTTTAAATTCAAACAATAATTGAGTCATTATACCTTGAAAGTTTACCTAAGTCCTAAAAAGTGAATAGGAAAAATCACTGAAATAAAGGAGGTGTAGAGAAGGGGAAAGAAAGCTAAAGAAAAGACTTAGCTGAAATACAAAGAAAATTTCAAAGGAGAAATAGAAGTTAGACAGGAATGAAGAATTGAAAAAAAATTTCCAAGTTGATGTGAAAAAAATATCAACAAAATTATAAGCTTATATTGAGATTAAATGTAAGCAATATTAGAGTGGGAGTTAAAGTCCACATATAATATAAGGATTTTTTTTGGTTTTAAGTATCCAACCATATAAGTCTAAAAAAACTCTTTTCTTTGTTATGAAAAAAAAAAGCAAAGGGAGTTTTTTTTTTTTTACATAAATTTGTTTTTGGGAAACAAACTAAAAACATGAGATATTTGATTGGATATGTTTTTTGAAATTAAAGTTTCATGAACCCACTAATAGAAAATAAAGGTGATTTCCACACTAAGTTTAAGAGAACTTAAAAAATATAACATTTACCCAAAGTGAAATTTTATACAAAAATAAAGGAAGGTGTATTAAAATAAATATTCTAAGTGTCTTCGGATGTCAAAAGTCACTTAAGCAAAATGCTTATGAAGAGATAGACAAGTCGTATGGCTTGAACTGAATGGTAGTTTTTTTTTGTTTAATTTTTAAAAAGAAATAAAGATGTTTTGATTAAAAATGAAATAATTTAAGGAATCAAATGAAATTTAATTTAAAAAAGGTAATAATTAAATGAATTAAAGTTAATTTGAAATGTAACCAACCAAAATAGGATGCACCTATAGTGTAGAGTAGTGGCCAACAACACACCTACAGTCTACAAAAAAATGAATTAAATAAAGAAGTGATGTGCCATGAAAAAACACTCTTGACAGAGGCTAGTTAAGTACTTAAGGAGATGACAAAAGGTTGTATGGCTCACTAAGTCCATGCAGGAGAAACAAACATTGAGCTTATCAGGCAAGTAGATGGAAAAAATAAAAAAGAGTGAAAAGAATGTAGAGACGGAGGATGGTGAATGAAAAGATAATTAAAAAATAAGAGATCTGAGCCATGAAGAGGATGAAAAATAAGGATTATAGGGAAGGATATAAATGGAAAAATAAAGAAAAAATGCCAACCTGAGAAGGGTAGTGGCCTGAGAGAAGAGTGGTGACCTGAAAAATATAGTAGTTGAGCTTCACTATAATTTTCCAAGAAGGAACAATGACCAATCCTAAATATAACTCAAAAAAAAATGACCAATATTTTTGTAGAAAATAATTAGTCAAAAATTACTAAATTGAGTAGGAAGATGTTAATATTTTAATGAGCAAAATAGTTTTTTTTTGTAAAAATAAAAAGAGATATTTTAAAAAATAATCTAACTAAATAAAGAGATATAACTAAATAGATATAACAACATATTTATTCCTAATTAAATAAATATATTTAACTAAATAGAAGTGTTAGATTAAGAAAAACTAATTTGAAAGAAAAACCAGGGAGTTAACAAAAATATTTTTTTTTAATTGTGAAAATGGAGTGCCTCTTAACTAGGTCAAACAAGGTAACAGGGCCTTGAAAACCTACAAAAATGAGTTAAATATCATATAAAATAAATTAAAAAGGAGAGGGATTTTAAACGAGTAGAAAGGGTGGATCCCTTGCAAAAAAATCCATAAAAAATCCCTAAAATCTGCATACTTTTTAAAAAAATGTTAAAAGAATAATCTTAGCTCTAATATCAAAAAGGATTTATCCCAATAATAATTATCAATAATATAAAATCAAAGTGTGATAAAAAAATAATTCACAAGACTAAGTTACCTCTGAAGTTCAAACCATAAATGATACAAGAGTTTTAAAGTGGAAAACCAAATCTATCAGAGAAAAGCTTACGTGATCTTATTATAAGGTTTGAAACCAAAATATCCATATGTATAAGATTTAATCAAGAGCACAAGATAAGAATAGATATAGATATAAGATTCTTAGTGAAGAAAATAGGAGAAGAAGGGATATTTTATAGAGTTAGAGGAGAAAAATGGGAGTTACATAGAATCCCATTATGAGCTTACAAGCCCCCTAAGTGTGTGTCACTTGTGTCCTAGTCCCTTACAAAGAGAAAGAAGGTGTGTGTCATGCGGGGAAAAATTTACTCATGAAAGTAACTCCTAAATAATAAGGAAGCAAAAAGAGGTGAGTGATAGCTCATAGAATCTAGATTTATGTGAATTAATAATTCACATAAATATAAATTTCTCACACATGAAAAAAAAACTTAGGATAAAATAAATTATCTTAAATGAAGGGTAATTATAAAAATCCCCTTTAAAATTTATTTAGGGGTTTATAAAAAAATAATAAGGGAGGAAATATCACTAACTCCCCCTTGATGAAAACTTCTTTCAATCCTAAATTGTTACAAAAGAAAACAAACTTGTCTTTACATCGTGGCTTAGTGAAGATATCAACCATGCGTAGCTGGCCACGAGCTAGGTTAATAATAATAATAATAATAATAATAATAATAATAATAATAATAATAATAATAATAATAATAATAATAATAAAATTATATATACATTAAAGGATTTATCTGAAGAATAATCATCAATTACATAACATGAAAGTGTGAAAAAAAAGAATTCACAAGACTAAGTTACCTCTCAAGTGAAAACCATAAATGAGATAAGAGTTTTAAAGTGGGAAACCGAATGTATCAAAGAAAAACCTACATGATATTATTAGAAACCTTGAAACCAAAATATCTACAAGTATAAAATTAAATCAAGAGTATAAGATAAGAATAGAGAGCTATGAGATTCTTAATGAGGAAAATAGGAGAGGAAAGTCTCTTTTATAGAGCTAGAGGAGGAAAATGGGAGTTACATATAATACCATTATTACTTTAAAAGCCTCCTAAGTGTGTGACACTTATGTCTTAGTCCCTTAAAAAGTGAAGGGATGTGTGTGCCATGTGGGGAGAGGATTTACTCATGCAAGCAACTCCCAAATCCTAAAGGAGCATAAAGAGGTGAGTGACACCTCATGAAATCTAGGATTTATGTGAATTAATATTTCACATAAATAAAAATTACTTACACATGAAAAAAGAACTTATAATAAAATAAATTTTCCTAAACAAAAGGTTATATTTGACAATTTAATAATTGACAATCAAATCATTAAATTAATTTTATATATGTACATAGAATTTATATACATAAAAAAATGCATTTGATTTTGAAGGATATTTGAAACTAAATTAAACTAATTTAAATTTTTATATATTTATTAAATGAGTAATACACACACACACACACACACACACACACACACACACACACACACACACACACACACACACACACACACACACACACACACACACACACTAAAAAAATAGATATTGAATTTAGTTGAGTATTTTTCCTCCTTGATATGTTTCTCTTCCAAACCCCTTAACTTAAAAAATGAAAAGAATAAATGAGAACAAATTTTATTTTTGAACCTTAATTTTGTACATAAAGACAAATTAGTGCAACTTTTTGAAAACCTAGATCCTAGTGTGGAAAATCAATTAATATAAGGGCATAAATTTAAACCACCATATTTTGAGGTAAGTTAATTAATTAAACTCTTTTTTAAACATCATTTTAAATAAAGTGTTTCATAAAATAAATTAAAATAAAATCATGTTAATTATCTTGAGAATGACTTTTGTTTAGTGTTTAATAAAAATCAAATCATGAAAATATTATTTTAAGAATCAAAAGGAACAACCTAGAGGTGATCTAAAAATTTGATTATTTTTGAATCATGATAATTTTTTTAAAACAGTTAAATTTTAATATTTTGTTAGTTGATTAAACCTTTTTCCTTACCTTCCCTTCAACTAGGATTAAACCCCTTTTAAAAATAACATAAATAAACTATATAAAATTCGAGTTTTCCTAAACTGAGATTGAAACCAATTCTTTTGGGATATGAAATTTACAAATAATAATAAAACAAATTTTAACTCATTCAACAATGATTCATTTTGGCAAAATTCAGAGGTAAATTGTGGGAAAAAATTTGCTCTAGTTTCTTGCCTCTAAAGTAGATTTGGAATCGACTAAAATAAATTATCAAGAAATATAAATTCTCAAAATTAAAAATTGAAACCAAATTTTAATAGATTAAATTTAAAAGTCATTCAATCAAATAAATTTATTATAAGGCTTGGTTATTTTTAGTAAAACAATTTTGAAACTAGTTCACAAAGAATTTTTGTAAGACAATTTGGTGCTGATAAATTCATTTGTAATGCTAAACAAATTTTTAGTTTTATTCACAACAAAAATATTCCAAATTTTTAAATATTATAATTCTATCTTAGAGAATAGGTTCTAATATTAAAAAAAAAAATTCTATCTTTTCATAAATTAAAACTATGGAGTTTCTCTACACAATTTATCTAACTTAGAGTTGATGTGTTTTGTAGCACTTTGAAGCATCATTGGTTGTAAAATTTTATTTAAGTGAATCCTTCCCATTTATAAATAAATTTAATGGATATCATGTATTCTATTATTTTAAAACAATTACTATGACCTTAGGTTAGGTTTTGAGCTGTAAATAATTTTAATTATCTAAGGTCCTAGTTGCACCTTGTCAGGTCAAAGGGGGTCATTTTAGTGATTTAATTAGAATGAAATATTGGAATAAGGATAAAATTTCATGCTTGTAATTAAAATTCTAAATTCACATACTTTACATAATATTATATGTTTTTTATAATCCCTTCATAGTGCTTTTATGCTTTTAGGCCAACTAGTGGCCGAGGAATTACCATAATGGTAACTATGTTTCTGTTAGAGTATGTATTTATCATGTTTTATAGACTATTTTATTTTTTTCTTAGTCTATATTATGTTATAATTTATACCACATTGCTTAGTTAGGCTAGTTCTTTGTTTTGTCTTGCTTACTTATGAAAAACTTCCTATTGTACTAGTATGTATTATTTTGGATATTGTATGAACTATCTCTTATTTTTTGGATATTATATGAAATATCTCTTATTTTCATATCTCATTCTGAATAATCATTTGACTTGAATTATTTTGCATATCATTTGTTTATAGCTTCATGTGTGATGTTTTTTATTGCCAACTCTTCAAATCTTGGATTTTTGGAATGTTTTTACCATTCCTAACATTGTACTATAGCCTTAAAGGTTTGTAACCATATATTAAGCTTGAATTTTTTTAGATATTTTACTTCTAATTCCCTTTTCTAAGCTTCCACTTCCCTTAACATAAATCTTCAACTCCTTATTCCTCTTATAAATAACCTACATTTTAGAGAGGCATTGAAGTTTTGATGAAAGTGTTTATTCAGAACTACATTCTACCTAGACACTAGAGTGATGTTAGAAGTATTTAGTCTAAGAGGAATCCTCATTTGCATAGGAGGCATTGGAATATGGATAGAGGTATGCATTATTTTTTCTTTGAGAAGCTAGTGAGGTTTGTGTGGAGAAAGGGTCTATAGAGAGGTGGGATCCTTGTTTAGAGGAGTGAGAGAATTTACATCTCATTTAGACTATGTAGTAATTTATAGTGTGTTGAAGGTGACCTTCCAAATGGCATAGAATAGATACGAGGTGATAGTTTTAAAAGAGTTGAGGTATTAGAGAGAGGCAAGGCATTGGAAGTATCTTGTTGGGGTTATGTTGGAAGTTAGAGAAACCAATGATTAAAGGATAAGAAGGATGTTGGAAGAAAGATAACATCCTTTTTGTCCTTTGTAGAAGAGAACTAATACATTAAAGGAAGATCAAACTTGCTACATGCTTTGTGGATTTTTGTTTCTTCCTTGGACTACACAATTCTCCTTGAACACTGTTTCATTAGAAACTAGTGCATGGTGCATGAAGCATTGAAAAGTGGAATTTATTTTCTTGGAAGGAGCTGAATTTTATGTGGAGTATTAGAGAGGTCTATTTTTTTTAAGTGAAGGAATTCATGGAGTATCAGAGAGATCTATTTTTCTAAGTGAAGGATTACATGGAACATCTACACTAGCTAGAAGAAGATTGATCTCATTCTCTTCTAGAGGACTATGTTTTTCTTGTTACATGTCTGAGTGATGGAGATATAATATTGGAATTGGCTCTCTCTGCTAAGTGGCAAAAACAAAAATAATCCTCCTCTCCTCTTAACACAACTACTATTTCATTATTTTATTTTATAAGTTGTATTTTTTGCCTCTAGAGGAAGTATAGTTCACTTATGAAAGCATAGAGGTAACTGACAAAGTATATTTTCACTTTGGTTGGATTTTATAAATCTGTGGTTCAATTTTGGTTCAAAAAAGTGGTTGGGATCCTACCTTAAATTCCATTTTGGTCACCTAAATTTATTTCTAGTGTATTTTTTTAATTATTTTTGACCAATTTATGAGAATTCATAAGCCTATAAATTTTGAATTACAACTCAAAATTGAGTTCCATTTTTTTAAAAGTATACAGTTTTCAATTCTCTATCCATTGGTGTCATTGATTTGTAAAAATCAAATACTTTATAAAGTGCCAAAATTGGGGGAGGGATCCTTAATACACTATTTTGGGGGTTTATCTTAGTGCCGATTTGTGCACCTTTTGCATTATTTTTTCTCTTTGGTGATTCACTAGCATGGATTCTACTTCTAGTATTGATTGTTAAGAGCCTTTGACTACACATAATTTCCATACATAGAGATCTAAAATGGAAATAATCATAGAACACAAAATATTATGGTCCCTAATGAATGAAATTCAATGATAGTTCATAAGAGAGTTTGAAATTTTTTAGAACCAATGCAAGTTTAAAGAGTGTATGGGTTTGATAAGGAATTATGTGAATGATAGTTTTTTATTTCATTTAGATGGATATGATACTCCATTCAAAATATAGGCTAAGCTAAAAGGTTTATTTGGGAAAGTAGATCACATGAGAGCCATGTAGCTTGAAGTGGATATCCTTCACTCAATCTGGATGACTTTACATTTATTGTAGACTACCTCAATAAGTTTAAGCATTTGTTGACACCATTGAAGAGGAGTGGATGAGATTAAAAAGATAGAGTGTGTGTACTTGATTTTGTCCAAGTTGAGTGGTCCATTATAAATCTTTAATTCTACCTTTTTATCTAGCATGGATTCCTTATGTGCTACATTCAAAATCCCTGATATAGAGTTGTTTTGTGAGAGACTGACCAGGGAGTAATCCAAATTATCTCACCTTGAGTCTTCCATCTCTCAAAAAGCATTAGTATCATCACATCCTAAGAACAAGGGAAAAATAAAGTGTAAGAAGAACACTCCTCTTCCATCTTAAAATGTACTTAAGCCCAACACCAACACATCTAAACCCAAATCTTCTTCCAAATCTAAGAATAAGTCTAATCTATCTTGCTCTTATTATAGGAGGACTGGTCATGAAGAGTACAGGTATTCTAAGAGAATACAAGCCCTAGAAGATGCCATCAAGAAACACAAAATTTCTATATTCACTCCTTCTCTATCTCATGAGAATGGGAAAACACTTAATGTTATTAGGAAATCATAGTCACATGTTTTATATAGTTGGGCTCTAGATTCTAGTGCTTCACACCACATGTCTTATTCTAAGGAGTTATTTATCTCTCTTGGTTTGAGTTCTAATTCCAACATTGAGGTTGGAGATTCTTCCTTTATTTTTGTTAAAGGGAAGAGTGACATAAAAAAATATGGTGGTTACATCAATGATGCATAATATGTTATAGAAATCACCACTAATCTAGTTTTAGTTTATTTGATTTGCTATTCTATTCAGGGCAAGACAGTGGCTTTCACATGATAGTGTGTTGAAGTTTGAGCTTTGTTAGAGCCACACACACTTATTACATAGGGTGTTATCAATAATAGTTATCAACTACATTATTTTGAGGGTTTTTATGATACTGCTCTTTTAAGGACATGTTTGTTTTTGTCATGCAGATTCTAAGACTAGACTTTGGCATGAGAGATTTGGACATCTCAATTACATATATTTGAAGGAATTGAGCACTCATAGTATGGAAGAGGGTCTTCCTATAGTTTCATGTCTTGATGGAGTTTACCCTGGTTATGTATTAGGAAAACAACACCAAGATATATTTCCTAAAGTTATGTCCATGAGATCTTCTTCACCACTTGAGCTTGTGCATAGTGATTTGATGGTCTTTCCTACTCCTTTCAATGAAGTTAAGTATGCACGTATCTTTATTGATAATTTATCAAGGCGTACTTGGGTTTATTTTCTTAAGTACAAGAGTGATGTCTTTGATCAATTCAAATTATTTAAGGCTTTGGTCAAGAAATAGTATTCTAGTTGCATCAAGAAGCTTCATATAGATAATGGGGGGAGTATTTCAATCAAGAGTTATTTCATTTTTTATCATCTCATGGTATTATTCACTAGCATTCTATCATACATACTCCACAATAGAATGGATTAGTAGAATGAAATAACCAAACTTTGAAGGATATGGATAACTTCATGATGCATTCATAGGATTTACCTCCTATTTATTGGGCATAGGCAATTAATTATTCAAACTACATTAAAAACCACACACCACATAGAGCACTTGAGCATTTGACTCTAGAGGAGGCTTGGTTTAGAACCAATCCTAATGTCTCATTTTTTTGAGTCTTTGAGAGCCTTGCTTGGGAGTTTATACCAAAGAATAAAAATAAATCATTGGATTAGAAGAACAAACCTTTGATTTTTTAAGGGTATTATAGGGATATAAGAGCTTATCATCTTTTAGATCCTAATACTCATGATGTTTGTTTTTTAATATATGTATAGTTTGATGAGCACTTCATATATTATGACTCCTCATATTCTTCCATGCCTTTTTATTTTTTTGATGATTCATCACCTCCTCTTGAGGATTCATTCTTTGATGAGCTAGTTTAGGAGAATCATAAGGAGGTTATAGAGGTTGAGGATCCTATTCCCACTGATGTTGATACTACGGTGGGTTCACATTATAGTTTTTTAGTTAGCACCTTTTATACATGATATTCCACCCACTCAAGATCATCATGCCCATTATATAGGCACTAGAATTTTGTGATAATCATTCTCTAAGGATCTATAGTATTTTTCATATGCTCATGGGATACAAGAGTGGGATGATGTGATGACATATGAGTATTCTTATTTGATGAATAATCATGCTTGGGATTTGGCATCTCTTCCCAAGGGAAAAAATTTGGTTATGTGCAAGTGTATTTACAACACTAAGTAGGTAGATGATGGGTCCATTGATAAATATAAGTCACATATTATTGTAAAGGGGTTCTCATAGGTCTAAGGTATCGACTACTTTGAGACTTTTATACTCATTACCAAGATGGATTTTATTCACCTTGTACTTTATCTTGCTACTTGTTGACACTTGGTTTCATACCATTGAGGAGAAGCTCAACTCTCCTCATCTAATTGGCATAATGGAGACATCTCTCTTGCTGTGGGTGACAATTTTGTTGAGATGAATCTCTAGTAGGGATATTTCCCTTGATGCAATTATTTGAAGCACTATCTAACCTATCAATTCGTGTATGACAAGGGTTAAGGAAAATAACTAAGAAACCATAAAGGTGATGCATCAATGCTTATCTCCTCTTATTTGATTGAAAATATGCTACTTAAAGACTAACAAAGTTTATCTCACACAAAACTCACAACTCCTTGTGCACTATCATATCAACATTTTACATGTTAGATTCAAGAAGGAATTCAAAATTTAGGAGAGAAATGGATGATTCCAAGAAGGAATATAGTTATAGACCACTTCTAAAACATATATACACTAATAAAATAATACTATTAGAACACTCTTTTTGCACATTTGGTAGGTAACCAAATATGACATGTTAGGAAAGATGATCTCTCACTAAACAAAAACAACATGATTTGAACCAATAATAAATATTACATCATGTGAGTAGAAAAATAACTTGTATTATTTATTCAAGAGTATTTTAAGTACAAATATAGATAGATTTTTTGCAATAACCAATAGAGGTTGCTAAAAGAGCCAAAAGAATGCATATATATAGCTTTTGAGAGGGGAATCAAACAAAAGAAGTCCAAAGGTCACTCAGGCATGTGCCACCTTGAGAATATTAGTTACAATTACATGTGAAAGAGGAGTTATGTGAGTCATGCCATGTAAGGAGGTCTAATTATCCAAAAAAAGTCATGAGAATGGTGAAAATTGGCATAAAACCTTTAGTATTGGCACAAGAAATTTCCTCTATTAGAGACCATCCATAAATATTTGAAACTAAAAATAGAAAATTTGACACATATCACTTCTCAATGGAAATGAAACTCATTGTGATAGTTAGAGAATGTGATTTATAACTTCTATCCCTCCTATGGACACATGTGTTCATTGATTTCATGGGAGCTCTTTGGTTTGATCGACTTTCAACAATGACCCGAACCATCGACCTATCTATTATTCACTTATTTTGCCTATACCAAATTATCAAGATCTTGTCATTTGTTACCTCCATATTTTACCTCAAGTTATTTCCAATATTTTTAAACTCTAATGGCTATTTTTTTTAGTTTAAAGTTGATGTTTGAGGGGCCATCACCTTCGTTATTCCTTCAGAATATTTTACTCAGACTTAAGTTTCTTTCAAAATTTTGCCAAGTGATCTTTAAATATGGAAAGTGCCCTCTGAATCATGGAAAGTTCCCTTTAAAAACCTCTACATGGGACACTTTTGATTGTAAGATGTATTTTAGGGAACTTTTTGGGGCACTTGGATTCAAAGGTGTCCTTTGAAAGATTTGTCTCAACCACTTTTCTTGAAAGAATTCCTTTAATCTTTTCAGACTTTCTCCCAAAGAAATCATTCAGAAAATATTTCTAAAAGACTTTTTGACTTGAGTAATTCCTTTTAACAATAATTTTGAAATAATTATGTCTTAGTTTTTTTTCAACGTGAACAATTTTTGTGAACAAATTTCATGGACAATTTTTTCAAAAGAATTCCTTTGAGATTTTTGTTTGGTCCTTCAAAAATCTTGAAAGTGCCCTTTCATCTTTGTGTTTGGTTCAATTCACTATGGAGGGGTACCATTCAAAAACTCTGCAAAAGACCATTTCTATGAGAAAATTACCCTTCAAAGAATTTAAAAAGGACCATTCTTCAAAGGGAAATTACCCTTCAAAAATTTGTAAAATGCCCTTTAAAGAAAGTAGTTTAGGATAAATACCCTTCGAGAAAGTTTGAGTTGGGTCATTTATTTGAGACAATACCTTTCATTAAAAATGTTAGGTGCCTTTCATAAAAATGAAAATGACCCCTTCAGCTTTCTGAAATGGCCCCTTAGCCCAAAAAAGGTCCTTCGAGGAAATTATTTTGGACAAATGTCTGAAATAATTTCTGTCACTTGAACAAAAAAACCCAAAATAATTCTTGCTAAAAAAAATAAACCTTACACTATTTGCCATGGGCTTTGAGTGGAACACCTCCTCTAAATGAAATCTGCATAATAGAAAAACTTGAAGTTGAAGACCAAGATAAACCCAAAGTGAATGACTGAGCTTGAATAACTAAGTCCAAAAATGTTTTTGAAGCAAGTCTTGAAACATGAAAAACTTTTCTTGTGCTTCAGTGAAGGACCTCAGAATTAGTACATAAGAATTTTGAACTAGGATGAGCAAACCCATTTGTTCAGTTTCCTCTGCAACTTTTGCACATGCAAGATTTAGCACTTTGAAAATGTTCTTTAAAATTTTCTCAGACATGTTAGCATGACTCAAAGAAAGTAAAAAGACATAGACAACAAATTGATAAAATCTAATAGCATTCATATTACATTGAATAAACTTGAGATCACTTTATGACATGATATTTACCCCTAAAATATCTAAAGCCCAAATTTTCATATAGGGGTGCCCAATTTTGACCTGTAGGGTCAAAAATTGGTCAACACTACTCACAAGGTTGGCCAATATATCAGATATGATTTCCTTATTACATTGAGACTTGCATGACGAAATATATATAGATCAACCTACTAGGTTTATTTGAGATTTTTCTATTGTTTATCGACTTCAAAAATATTTTTAAAATCTCAAATTGGCCCATCAAGATTGATATGAGAAGATAGATTCATTTTTTATCTCCACTAGATTTGTTTGTTTCCACTTCAATCCCACAATTTATATTAAATGATCTACTTCTCATAAGTAGCTCTTCTTCTTAGATTCAGGCTATTCAAAAGGCACTTTTTGCATGGTTTGACATGATATATCTTGGTATTTTACACTTATTCCTTGGTTTACATATTTTAAAATGAAATATATGAATTTATTTGAGTTATCAGAAACACACCCTTGATATTCTTCAACATTTGGCCATGGTTGATTGTAAGCCAAGTCCTTCTCCTTTTTAGTCTAGAGTGACTCTCACTGCCACTTGTAGTACTCCACTTTGTGATCCTACATCGTTTATCATCCTACATGGTTGGGAGTATTATGTATTTGAAAAATACTTGCCCTGAAATTTCATTTTTAGTTGAGATTTTATCTAGGTTTGCAATGCTCCTCATGATAGCCATTGGTAGGTTACCAAGAGGATTTTATGATATCTATGAGGCACTACTCATTTTAGATTACACTACACTAGGGGTTATACTTGGTTAGGTACAATGATTTAGATTGGGAAAGTTATCTTGATGATAGGCATTCCACTTCTGGCTACATATTTTGTTTAGTTCATCACTTATTACTTGGTTATGTAAGAAGTAGTAGGCTATTGAAATTTCATCTACAAAGGTTGAGTATAGGGTAACAGTTACAATGAGTCAACATATTCTTTGACTTCATCAATTATTAATAGATTTTGGCTTCACACAAGATTCACCCATTATACTTTGGTGTGACAACTAGAGTGTAATTAACATATCTCACAACCCAGTTGAGTACTAGTGGACCAAACACATTGAGATAAATATGCACTTAATTCCATAGAAAATTTAGGATGTAGTTCTTATCTTGGAGTATATTTTGAATCAACAACAGGTTTAAGAGATCTTCATGAATCCTTTTGCATCACCTCATTTCATTGAGTTTCATGGCATTATTAGGGTCTTATAAATTTTCCTTGGGGGTATTCATGAGGATATCTTCCTTCTTAATTTCATTAATACATATTATACATGAGTACCTTATTAGGCCAGTTGTCGGGACTCATATTGTGGATATGCCACTATTTATTTTTTGTCTATTGTTATCCCATAGTTTCACTTGAGGGGGGTGATAGAGTATGTATTTCTCATGTTTGGTAGACTATTAGCTAGGTATTTCATATTTTTCCTAGTTTGTCTTATGTTAGGATTTAACCCACATTACTTAGTTAGGCTAGTTCTTTGTTTTGACTTGGCTACTTATGCAAGGGCTTCCTATTATACTAACATTTCTTATTATAGATATTATATGAAATATCTCTTTTTTGCATATCTCATTTTGAATAATCATTTAACTTTCCTTGTTTTGCATCTCATTTGTTTGCAGCTTCATGTGTGATGTTTTTTATTGCCAACTCTTTAGATATTGGATTCTTGGAATGTTTTTACCGTTCCTAATAGTTTCATACAATTTTATAACTATATGGTGAAGGATGAATTCCATCACATATAATTTAACATTCATTTATGAATGAGTCAATTACATCTGACCCTAATTTTATGTATGAAGGTGATCATTCTAGATTTGTAGAAAATTCAAGGAGTGGGTATGGGCATAGTGAAATAACCCTTAGGAGCATCTTCTAGAGTTAAAATTATTAATAACCAAATTAGGATGATCTTAGAACATGTGCTTATAAAACTAACCTTTAGATCACTCACATTAGTGTGAATTATATAGCATTATTCTTTGCATATGTGTATTTTTATAGTTTTTAATTGTGTGGTATGTTCAAGTGTATAGTTATTATTGGGCAATGACTTTATTTTCTTCTTTTGTAAGTAATATTGTTTTATTCCATCTTAACCTTGGTAATAATTAGAGAGCCCCTTGAGAGTTGGAGTTTATCTGAGTAACATAAGAAATAGATTGTTGAGACTTTGGTCTCATTGGATCAATGGAATATAGGTTCCTTGTCACATTTGACTCTTATTTATGTTATTACATAGAAGTTATTTAGGTAACCACATACAATTTATGATGTTAAGGTGTTTACAAAAATTGACCTTTTGATGTGTTAATTGTTGACTAAATTTTGATCCTACAGGTAAAAATTGGGCACCCCTGTATAAAAATTTGATCTTTAGATATTTTAGGGGTGAATATCATTTCATAAAGTGAGCCTTGATATATTCAATGTAATATGAATGCTTTTAGATTTGATTAATTTTTTTTCTAGGTCCTTTTACCTTTTTTGAGTCATGCTAATAGGTCTAAACAAAGTTTAAAGAATAGTTTCAAAGTGCTAGATCTTGCACGTATAGTAGTTACAGAGGAAGATGATCATGTGTATTTGTTCATCCTAGTTAAAGGTTCCTATGTACTAAGTTTGAGGTCATTTTTCAAAGCATAAGCAAAGTTGTTCATGTTTAAAGACTTGCTTTGAAGAATTTATGGACTTATTAATTTGAGCTCAATCATTCAACTTCAAGTTTTCCTATCATGTGCAAATTCCTTCAGAGGAGGTATTCCATATAAAACCCATGACAAATGTGCAATTTTTATTTATTTTGAAGTTTTTAATTTTGTGTTTTTTGTTCAAGTGTTATAAATTTTCTCAAACATTTTGTCCAAAACAATTTCCTTGAAGGATATCCTTTTTGGTCTAGGGGTCAGAAGTCTTTCAGGAAAAATTTCCATGCAATTTGTCTAAATGAATTGTTCAAATGTAGAAGTTTTGAAAGGTGCATCCTAATCTTTATGAAGGGTACTTTTGAAGCAAGGTGCCCTATTCAAAATTCTAAAGGATTATTTTTCTTTTAAGAAGTGAAATGAATAGAAAAGCTAAAAGGTACATTTCAAAAAATCCAAAGGGTATTTTCCTTTTGGAAGGTTCATTTGCAAGAACTTCAAAGAGTCATTTCCAAAAGCTGAAGGGCATTTGCAACTTTTCTGAAGGGAACTTCAATATTTTTAAAGGGCTCTTTTTTAAATTGCTAAAGGGTCATTTGCAAAAAGCCAAAGGGGTCATTTTAGAAAAGCTGATGGTACTTTTTTATTTCCCTGAAGGGTATGTTTCCTTTTAGGAAAGGTATTTTTTAAATTATCAAAGGGTCATTCTAGAGTTCCAAAGGTCCACTTCAAGAACCCTGAAGGAAAATTTCAAAGAACCAAAGAGTCCATTTTAAAAAATTTCATTCGATAGCCCAAATAAATTAATGTAGAAAAAGGAGCCAAAGGATTTGTTTCAAGAAAAAACCTAAAGGAAAAGACCCAATGCAAAGAGATAAATGAATTCTTTCAAGAGAAATATGAGGAAAATAAGAAGTCTGAGGGAAATAAAAGTCTAACAAAAATACCTGAAAGATGATGGCCCATAAAAAGTCAATTTTAAACTATATAAAATAGTCATTGATGTCAAAAGACTTGACGAGAACATGAGAGAAAATATGGAGGTAACAAATGATTGAATCCTAAGCATCTGGTACAAACAAAGAAAACAAAATGGTTAGGCTAATAGTTCAAGTCATTGCAAGTAGTTGACTAAATCAAAGAGCTTCCACAAAATAAATAAACACATGTATCCTAAAGATGGCTAATAGTTAAGAAAAGCTTTTTCTAACTGTCACCATAAGTCCCATTTGCCTCAGTAGTGCTATGTGTCAGCTCCTCTATTTTTAGTTTCAAATGATCATAGTTAATTTTTTGTTGTGGTGTGGAGCTAAACGATTCAACTGTTTGCAGACACTAGAAGGAAGGATGCTGAAGAACCAGAGCCACCGGCATCGGCAATATGATCGATGTCGGTCAAGTGCAGTGGAGAAGGAGACCGGTGATGGCAGGAAGTCGACTGACATCAGCAGCACCAGACTTGCAGGGACCGGCGTCAGTTGCCTGTGTATTTTTAGAACTGCTGTTGATGAACAGTCAGTTAATTGAACCGAGTGTTTGCATGCTAAGGGGCTAATTTAAGTCGCAGGCTGTGTGTCTATTTTTAGTAGTTAGAATTCTATTTTTGTAAACATGGGATCTTATTTATAGACCCATAAGGCATGTATTGTAAACATAATTATAAGGCAAGTAAAGGCATTGAAGCTAGCAAGGTCAAGGAGATCTACAGGTGTAAGGTCAAGGAGATCAGCTGAAGCATTCAAGGAGGGATAGCAACTCAGGCTTTAGAGTTGTTGTGTTGAGCAAGAGAGAGAGGGAAGAAGGTCTTGAGGTGTGGCAAGCCTTTGAGGTGGAGGAAGAAGTGGCATCTTCCTTATTGTATTTTCTTCTAGTAGTATTTAATACAAGTGTGTGTATTGTCTCTCAAATTCTTTGCTGTCTCAAGTTTCTAGCTACTTTATCATTCTGGTATAATTTCGTGTTTAATTGCATATAAGATAGTAATCAATTGTGCTCTAATTGGTAGAGCTATAGATCCCCTGACAAGTGGTATCAAAGCTACGGTTTGCAGGAAGCAGGGTATTGTTTTTGATTACAGGTCATTCACAGGGTTTTTTGATTGAGTGGGAGTTCAGCAATGGCAGGAGAAAGTAAGCTACGAATGGAGAAGTTTAATGGCAAGAATTATCAACACTGGAGGATGCAAATTGAGGACTATCTGTATTAGAAGGATTTGTACTTACCATTGGGTGGGGTTGCATGCAAGCCCACAGATATGAAGGATGAAGAATGGAACGTTCTTGATCGGAAGGCTCTCAGTTCCATAAGGTTGAGCCTTGCATCATCTGTGATTTTTAGCTTATCACAGTGTAAGACAACAGAAGAGTTGATAAAGTCCTTGGCGAATCTATACAAAAAGCCCTCAGCTTTTAACAAGGTATACCTTATGAAGCAGCTATTTACTTTACAAATGTAGGAAGGTGGATCGGTACGTACTCATCTCAGTGATTTCCATGGTTTGGTAAACCAACTAGCTTCAGTCAATATTGTTTTTGATGATGAGGTAAAGGCTCTCTTGATTTTATGTTCTTTGCCTGAAAGTTGGGACGGTATGGTTATGGCAGTAATTAACTCTGCATCTGCTTCTAAAATCTTAAAAGTTGATGATGTTGTGAGTGTGATCTTGAATGAAGAAATACACAGGAGAAGCACAGGTGAATCATCAGGGAATGCTCTAAGTGCAGAAAGCAGGGAAAGGCAAAGGGAGAAGGTTGAACAAGGGAAATCAAGGTCAGGAAGGAGATCTGAGTCCAAAGGTATTACCTGCTGGTTTTGTGGAAAGAAAGGACATACAAAGAAGGAGTGTTGGTTGAGAGATAAAGAGAATCAACATGCAGGTATTGGAGAAGCAAAGGATGAAAATATTGTGATGCAGGATGCTCTCATACTTTCTTCAGATAGTCAGGTAGGATCATGGATTTTAGATTCTGGTTCATCTTTTCATGCATCCCCAAACAGAGATTTGTTCTACGAGTATGAACAAGGAGACTTTGGAGTTATTTATTTAGGGGATGGTACGCCTTGTTAGATAGTTGGCAAAGGGAAAGTGCAGCTGAGATTACAGATTGACAACACGTGGGTGTTGAAAGAGGTCATGCATGTTCTGATTTTGAAGCAGAGTCTAATTTCTGTAGGAAGGTTGGGAGATGAGGGATGCATAATAACCCTTACAACGGATTCTTGGAAGGTTACCAAGGGAGCACTTGTTCTAGCAAGAGGTAAGAAAGAAGATACTCTTTATCTGTCTACTTGTATTACTGATTCCACTTCTGGTGTAGATTCGAAGATGTGGCCTAATAGGCTTGGTCACAAGAATAGGAAGGGAATGGAAGTTCTTGATTCAAAAGGTATGTGCATAGATACAATTCATTGCAAAAAGAGGAAATTTGATGCTTTTGATAGGAACAAAGAAGCCTTGGTGTTTTTGGAGGAGATGAAGGACAGAGATCAGTCACAGGGGCTGAATAACTCTGAGCAGGGCAGCATGGATAGAGGTTTGATCCAAGAAGAGCTCACAGATGAAAATTTCATCACTTACAAGAACACACAGACACCGATGTCGATAGCTTGGCACCGACGTCAGTCATCCAGATACCGACATCGGTCATGTGCAGACCAGTAGGGTCGGTAGGTCGAACAGGAGAAGTCTGACGTTGGTCATAAGGACTGACGTTGGTAGGAGGGACACTGGCGTCGGCCAGGGAAACGACGTCGGCAGTCAGGGTTAGTGCAGGGAACTAACATCGGTCGGGAGCAGACTGGGAGATGGCCTAGATCGGTCACTGGAACGGATGTTGGGTGAATTATTAAGTCTCAAACACCCATGTGGAGGTCAGGAAAGGTATGTGAACCTCATATTCATTGTTCACCTTCTTTATATTGCTTACTGATAGTCATGAACTAGGAAGATGGAAGAAGCAATGTAGGTAGAATCTAGAAACAGTGGGAGCTTGGCATGGATGAGGAGTGTGAGTCCTTGGAGAACCAAACAAGTATTTGTTGGTAGTGTTGTCAGCTGGAAGAAAGCACTGGATAGAGGGATGGATTCCTATTTTAGAGAAGAGAGTGGATGGATACATGATACAGAAGGCTATGGTATATGGTCTTGATTATGCTACAGAATAATGGAGGTTTGACCATTGTATTTTATCTTTACCAGGTTGGATAATATTAGCTACATTATCCTGTTACTGTATTGTGTTACTTATTGTAGGGTTTCATATACAGGGAGTTTTATGAGTTAAGGGTAGAGTTGGTTCAGAAGTATGTCATGGAGAATTTGGGAGCAACAAAATTCTTATGGCATAAGATACAGGGATTACATCACAGGTTTACGTGGTGGTTGGTCTTCAAGAGTGACATTGAAGAGGGATACAGAGCCTAAGGAACAAAATAGATGGTGTATAGGTACAGGTACAGGTACAGGTTGCAGCTGTTTATCTCCAAGTGGGAGATTGTTGTGGTGTGGAGCTAAACGCTTCAACTGTTTGCAGACACTAGAAGGAAGGATGCTGAAGAACTAGAGCCACCGGTGTCGGCAGTATGACCGACGTCAGTCAAGTGCAGTGGAGAAGGAGACTGGTGATGGTAGGAAGTCAGCCGACGTCGGTAGCACCAGACTAGTAGGGATCGGCGTCGATCGCCTGTGTATTTTCGGAACTGCTGTTGACGAATAGTTAGTTAGTTGAACCGAGTGTTTGCATGCTAAGGGGCTAATTTAAGTCGCAAGATGTGTGTCTATTTTTAGTAGTTAGACTTCTATTTTTGTAAACATGGGATCTTATTTATAGACCCATAAGGCATGTATTGTAAACATAATTCTAAGGCAAGTAAAGGCATTGAAGCTAGCAAGGTCAAGGAGATCTACAGGTGTAAGGTCAAGGAGATCAGCTGAAGCATTCAAGGAGGGATAACAACTCAGGCTTTAGAGTTGTTGTGTTGAGCAAGAGAGAGAGGGAAGAAGGTCTTGAGGTGTGGCAAGCCTTTGAGGTGGAGGAAGAAGTGGCATCTTCCTTATTGTATTTTCTTCTAGTAGTATTTAATACAAGAGTGTGTATCGTCTCTCAAATTCTTTGTTGTCTCAAGTTTCTAGCTACTTTATCATTCTGGTATAATTTTGTGTTTAATTGCATATAAGATAGTAATCAATTGTGCTCTAATTGGTTGAGCTACAGATCCCCTGACATTTTTGATAGAAACCATTTCCTGTGTCTATTATGAGGGTCTTATGCTACTTTTCACCATTCTTATGACTGGTTTTGAATAAGTAGACCTCCTGACATGGTATAGCTTGCCCCACCTCTCTTCCACATGAAATTGTAATTGATTCTCACATATAAACACATGTCCAAGTGACTCTTGAACTTCCTTGGCTTGACCTCTCTCTCAAAAGCTATATATATATGCATTATTTTGGCTTATTTTAGTAACCTCCAATAGTTATTAGGAAAACTCTAGCTACATTTTTACTTGAAGAACTCTCAAAGAAATATACAAGTGTTGTTACCACTCATATGCTGAAATATTGAGTAATGACTTGAATCTTGTTGGTCTAATCTAGTGAAATATTGTCTTTTCTATCTTGTACTCTTTATGGTCTACTAATTTGCAAAAAGGAGATTATTATAGGTTTTTGCTAGTATTATTTTTTAAGTATATAGATATCCTAGAAGTGGTCCATGATTGTATCCTTCTTTGAAATCATTCACTACCTTCCCAAGAATTGTATACCTTCTTGAATCTAGCATATGAAACTTCGATGTAGCAATGAATCCTAAGTTGTGAGTCTTGTGTGAGAAACACCTTGTTTGTCTTTAACTAGTGGTTTCAGTCAATTGAGAGGACATCATACATTGGTGCATCACTATTTTTTTGTTTTAGTTGTTTCTCTTGATCCATTTTCATATCCAAAATTTTAAGTTAGAGAGAGAGATTTAAAGGTGCATCAAGGGGAGTTAGCCCCTTATCTAGAGATTCATTTCTCAATATTATCACCCATAACAAGAGAAATGTCTCCACGGTGCCACTTGGATGAGGAGATTTAGGAATCTCCTCAAGGGTGTGAATCCAAGGGACAACATTAACTATTCTTGAATAGTCATTCAAATATTTTAGAAGTTTTCTTGAGTTGTGATAGCTTGTTCTTCATTTGATTAGATCATCATCCCCTCTCAGTTATGATGTCTCATAGAGGAGACCCATCATAATTTCAAGGATAACTACATTATAACTTGATTTCAAGGATCATATATGTTCATTGATCAAGTCATGGTGGGTTAATTGGGTCTAGGTAATAGGATATGCTAAGTATGGTATCATATTCACCCATTGAGTTAGTATTCTACACTATCATCAGATTAACCTATGTATTATAATATTAAATATTTGAGATTGATCTATGTGTACTTGTTAATTAATTTATATTAAGTTTTTTTTGTCTTGATATTATCCCCTCTAGATGTGTATCATATTAAAAACTCCCCTTATTTGAGTGCCCTTGAGAGCAACAATGTGTAGTGTTTTCTACGGAATCATCCTTGGTGAGCCTCAAGGTGGTAACCCTAATATAAAGCTATTATTGTTTTAGTTAACTATTATTTTTATTTGTGTGTGTTGATTTAAGATGTATGTTTTAATGTATTAATTACCTATTGAATTAATAAAATATAACTAAGTTAGACCTTCTATTTAAGTCATTAGTTAATATGACTTGCCCCTCATCCTTAATAAGGAAATTGCATAAATGATTTCAAAAACCACCTTTTATCTTAACCTCACTCTAATGTATTTGTATTCAACTTCCTAGGGAAGAATTATGGCTGAAAGTAAATGAAATTAAATAAATCATATAATAATTATGTGTTTCACATGTTTTTGTAATGTTGGGAGAATTACACAATAATTAAATCACTGAGCAACTATAGTTAACAAGTAAACATAATTGAATTAAGATAATAAAAAAAATTACATGGATTCTTTGATAATTATTTTGGATTGACATTTATATACCCAAAAATGACATTTAGGTAGATGAGAATGATGTTTTTGTAATGAGTGGCATTTTTATACTAAAATTGGTGTTTCTGCACTACTAAATGCAATTTTTTTACAATGTTTTATGTCCTTTCATGTAATGGCATTTCTAAACTAGTGAATGACATTTATACATTGAGGAATGATGTTTTTACATAGAGTGGTATTTATGTTTAAATAGTGGAATTTTTGCAAAGAATAATGACATTTATGCATTGAGGAATGACATTCTAATCTTTTAAGGTTTGTCTTTCAAGTTTTTTCATCCCTAATCTCTTAGTTTATAACATGCATATTTGGTATTTTTTGTTTTAAATTATACTAACCATATTATGTAGAAAAAATCATATATCAAATACTCTAAACATATCAAACTACTAAAGTGTGGTCTACAACCCTACTTGTCAAAGCATTGGAATCAAGAAACCTTAATCACATAATCATTTAATTTTAAATAAATAAATAGTCTTATTTTTTCATTTATATTTGTTTTTGTAATTGAATTTTTGTATGCCCTTTTCTCATGCTGAAAGGAGATATTGATAATAAAAAATGATTTAGTTATTTGTGTCTCCCCCCATCTCTAAATCTGTGTATATTCTTTCCTTGCACTGAAAAGTGATCTTGGAAATAAAAAATAATATCAATTTTTTATTTTTTTATTTTAGGTGTTTAATGACTTTGATTTCATCCCCAATCATTAACCAAAGTCCATGCTTCAATAGACTCTAAATACTCCTTGATGTAGATGTCTTAAAGGGATACTATTGATGAAAAATCAAGTGATATGAGATACATTTGACCATAAATACCCATGATTAATATGACATACTAATATCACATAATTTGGGCTCAATTAGCATAAGGTATAATGAGGACTTCCATAGATAAACTTGTTTAAAATTATAATAAGAACCATTCAATCATAATCACATAGTGGTGTTGAGAAAACAAAATTCCTTGAGATGACCCATAACATACCCTTCGAGGTTTCATTTTTGGGACACTATCATTTACATTCCCACTTGATTAGTGTAAAAATTTAATTATGTGTGTGTTTTCATCTTCCTCTTGTGTGAAACCAGTTTTTCAAAAAAAAATCCACCTACATCAAACCTAAACATAACCTGTTGATGTGGTTTTCATGCACATCACATATTAAATGAGGTAACCTCTAACATTTTAGGATATCAATAGAGATACACTCTACTATAGGGCATGATTTTTAGGTATGGGTTGAACAAATAGGTGGTGAAACAACAGGTTGAGTATGTATGTTCTTAATTGGGTGTGAATAGATGAGTGAAACCTAAAAGAAACTACATTTTACTTGATTTGGATGGATGTAACCTATGCTAAATTGGGTAGATATCAAATAAAATTCCAAAAGAGGGAAAGATAGGGTAGAAAAGAAATATCTATGATTTTAAGAGGGATTACTTCTAAACTAGTCTCTTTATGGATAAATGTTTTGAAATCAATGCTTGTAGCTACTATTTATTGCTCACACACATACAAACATAGTAAATTGTCAAAGGAAAATATGATATAACAAAATATAAAATCTCAATTAAATGTCTCTTCTATTTAGAGTATCTATTTCAAACCCTTCTATCAAAAGATTATATTTCACATCAAAAATTTATCTAAGGTATCTATTGCTCACTCTTAGAAAAATATATTGATGAAAACACTTCTACACACTTAGATAATTTAAATAATCAACCTAGTTGCATATAGTTAATGATATATACTAATAATATAATATCTATTGCACATATTATATCAACATACACTAGTAATAATAAGAAATAATTGTTAGTAGCTTTTGCATAATTTGAATTTATGAATCAACCAAATAGAAAAATAAACACAACTATCTACATATAAGTGGAATACACAAACATCAACATAGTTGCATGACAATCAAAAGAGATTTATTCCTAAATTGATAACATTTCTAACCCATGAAAAAAAGAGGATTAAAAGTATAAATAGATTTGGGGAGGGGTCACCTCATAATCCAAATTCATTTAAAAACTCTAAAATTACATGCTAATGATAATTATAATGAGAGTTCTAATTAATGTACATTATGCATGTAAAATCAAAGATAATCAAACTATGTCTTCAAAAATAGACTCACTCTTACAAAGTATGTAAAATGCACATACTTATAAAATTATTCAATTAACTACCACATGTATTAGTGAAATAAAAATAAACTTTAGTTTCATCTATCAATTTTACATGCAAAATACATACAAAATCAATCTCAAAAAATTAAGGTTTACTTGAAGTTAGATGTTGCATGGATGAACTTGTAGTAGTCAGATGAATTAAAGTAGTCACATGAGATGAAATAAATGAGGAATTTAACTTGAATATATAGACATAACCTATTTATTTACTTCTAAATCTTGATAATGTTCTTTTTAATTCAAACTTTTAAACTCACTTTGGTGGGTGTGCCATGTGGACTTTTTGGATAAGTGTCACACTGTCGCTAATTTTATGCAAAATTAGTTATGCCACACAATGTGCCTTTAGAATTTGGGTGTTAGAACTTACATTGAGACTAAGTTAGATAATTCTCACAATGTATCAAACATATGAAATATGAAGACAAATGTTGCAAAGAAAAAAAATTTAAACAAAAATCTTGAACACACCTCATGAACAAAAGTTTTGAAGACCAAATATTGCAAAGACAAATCTTATGAAAACTAGAAGGGTAGATGAAGGTTATAATGAAAAAATATTTTGAAGAACAAAATTTTTGAACAAATATTATTAATGATAAAAATTATAAAGATGCATAACTTGTGAAGAAAAAAGTTCCAAACAAAAGTTTTAAAGACCCAAAAGTCCAACTTTATAAAAATTATGAAATGACAAAATATGCAAAGGGACAAATCTTATGGATAAAAGTTATGAAGTGTAAAATATATGAAGGAAAATTATATGACGGTAAAAAATTATGAAGAATCATAAGTTCAGAGATACTGAAGGTCATTGGTGACAAATATTGTGATGAACAAAAGTTATGAAAATAAAACTTTTAATGAACACAAGTTTTGAACAAGAATTTTGATAACCAAATCCTAAAAATAAAAATTGTGAAAAACCAAAATGCCAAAGTATGTGACTTGTAAAATCCAAGATTTGTGATGAACACAAATTTTGAAGACCAACTCATGAATAACAAAAGTTATGACAACAAAAGTTGGAAGAATAAATCTTGTGAAGATAAATCTTGTAAATGAAAGTTTTGACAATAAAAGTTGTGAAGACAAAACCATAAAATGTACAAATTGCGAATTGAAAAATATATTAAGTCTAAAACATAGGATTCCCAATAAGTAATTATTGCACATATTGGAAAAATGCATGTATTTAAAACACATAAAAACCATTAATACGTTAGTTATAATAAACCACACAATAAAAACCTAGATAACATAGAAATGCCAGTTACATTTATATTGACTAACATACTTAACAAGAATCATACATGTAAGGAATATGAACTTTGAATTATTTTAATCTATATAAATACACATATTAATGCCAATGAAAAGGTTGTTCAAAATATAATTGGACCTCTCAAACTTTAATGGGTCCCTACTCGAGAAAAAAAGAGTGGGGGTGTGTTGAGTAAGACAAATGGTGACTCATAGGGAAGATATTACTGAGTATTCAAGAACACATACTATTTGGTTAGAAACCCCAAATAAGACATGAAACACATAAAAAAGAACAATTAAATTAGAAACATGAAAGAGACTCGTAATTATTTCATACAACATACTAGCCTTACTCATACCTTAGATCTCTATGTTATGAAGTGTATTAAAAACTAGGAAAGCTTGGGCATTGCTTTTGTACCAATTAGATGTCCATAACACTGATAAATATACCTTTGAAAACCTCCCCTTTCTCCCTTCTTAAATTTTCATGAGGTGTGATAAATTGATCTTATTTCATCATGTAAGTCTTCTATCACCTTTAGATTTTCTTTAGGTTTATTAATCACTCTTTAGGATGCATTGATCCTTCTTTTTTTTTAAGAATACAAATAAAAGGATGGTATGAATCACTATGAGTTGGTGCATGTGAAAAATTGATTTACCAGAGTGTCCTTGCCAGCTATATCCCTATCAATGGTTATTATCTTAAACAAGTATTAACATGAAAAGTGCATTTAATCTAAATAAATGATAAATATTTATAAATTTTTATGGAGTAATAAGATTATATTTTACATACCTAATAGGATTATTCAATTGTGATATAACCATGGTTAATTTTTCATTGCATACCTAAACTCTAAAATTCTCAGACACAAAGGTGTAAAACTCATAAAAAAACTAGTTTGTGTGCTCTATTATATGTTTTTTGCGCACTTTTAATCTCTTTTGGAACCTCCCTCATGGATTTTTATAAAATCAAGCATGGATGGGAAGTCTAGTGAACTAGATACTAGTTCGGTCATACTAGAAGAAGTTGATCATATTGTCACAAAATAAAAGACACCTACTATATAAAATAGGCAACTAAACTATGGCAAGTAAAATGCTGAAAACATGAAAGACTAATCTAGAAAGCATGATGAATACTCTAATGAAATAAAATGAGAAAAAAAGAAATATAACCTACTCTTATTTGTAATCCTACTCTAAAGGAAACTCAAAAAATATGGGGGATAGATTTGAAACCACCATTTGATATGTTTCTCAATCCTTGGTAATAGCAGGGTTTTCTCCATTAAAGTTCTAATATAGGCAAGAACATCCTTGTATTAATTAAGTATAATTTTGAGACTTTCCATCCTATTATAAAACTAAAAATTATGGTTACTCATGTTAATCCTTTTATACCTAATGCTTCACATCATCAATAACAATATAACAATGAACCATCCAAAAGATGATGATACAATTTCAATTAGATCCTTGGGTCACCTAGATATAATTTTATCCAACCATTGTCCACACCACTCAATGGTACATCATTTTCCCAAGAATTCAAGCCATGAAGGATACACTCCAAGGATAATAATATGGTAACCAAAATAAAAACTTGAATTAAAATTTTGAGGAGTTATGTCTTTACCCATTTGATCAAGGCATGATAAGAATACCTTTCCCTCCTTACTTCAAACTACCAAAGTTATAAAATTACAAAGGAAAGAGTGATCATAAGGAACATGCTAATTAATTTTTCATGTTATTCCAAGAGGTATAATTTATTGAAATCTAATTTTTCATATTATTCCCTTGGAGCCAAGGCAACCAAGACCTAGAATGATTTTTACATTTACCCAATAGATCTATCATGAAATTTGAAGTTATCTTCAATATATTTGTAAAAAATATCTCCTATATTGTATATCATGAACTCAAAATGATGTATTTGTGTAATTCTAAACAAAGAAATAGATAAATATTTTCTTCCTTTTTGAAATGATGGAGAAGCCTATCTATTAGATTCCCTTGATACATTTCTAAAAAATAATTGATTAGTATCTTTATCTCCAACTTAAATCAATAGATGGATTCTAATTTACAACTAAATTATGCAAAATCATTTTAAAAAATATTGATAAGTAAGTTCAAATCAAAAAGGCCCTTATAGTAAAAGGACTAGTGAAAAATTTCAATGAGGATCATCAAAATCAAACAAAATATGAAAAAACTAAGTTTTATAAAGCAAGAATAAGAATGTATTTGCTGATGGAGTGATTTATTATAAGCACATTAATGTCAATAAAATCACCCAAAACATTACCATTCCTACGGGCCAACCCAAACATGAAATAAAATGAATAACCTATACTTATCTAGGGGAATCACTAGAAGCAGTCTTTCATAAACTGGTAGATAAAAACATGATTGTATTCCTAAAAAATAAACCCTTTGATAAGAACCAATCAGAACCCACACAGTATAAATAAAATGAGCATTGTGAGTTTCATAAAATCAAAGGGAATTATACCATAATATGCATGAAATTAAATAATGATGTCCAATATTTGATAGATCATGGAGATATAAAAGTATAAGGAAGTAAATCTACATTAAATAATAAAAAATTACGTATATACCGAGATCCATTTACAAAACAAGACTAACCTCATTCAAAATCAAGACATGGTCAAAGCCAAACCAATAACATAAATTAAAAATATTCCCCATCTGTATGATGTAATTATCAATTACATTGAATACATAGACAACTATATCACTACCATCAAAGTTAAATACATATATTGTGTGGTTACAATTAGGCAAGCCAAAATCACTATCCAAAGGACTCCTCTACCTATCTTGAAATAAAACAAAATCTTATTGAATAATTTTATAAATACCTACCTAGATTTATATTTGGGACTTTCTCAAAATATCTACTATTCATAAAAACATCTTATATAAAACCCTTCAAGAGTTAATATTCCCCACCGATATTGATCCATCATAATTTTAAGTACTCATTGGTAATTTTAATTTTTAGTCACCAACTTACCTTTAGATAAACTAAAAAATCTCACATTGGTCCATACCATAACCTACCCTTGTACATTGAGGCCTACATCACTAAACACATTAAAAAGGGTGTTTGTAGACAATGGATATAATTTAAACATTTTTACTTTGACCCTGATTAATCATCTTAGTTATTACATAAAAACATTATATCTAAACATGTTCACCATCAAGGCATATGAAAATACATAAATGGAATCGAAAAGAACCATACATCTTCCTATCATGGTTGGGCCTCTCACATAACAAAATCTGTTATATGTCATTGATCTTGATCTTATTTATAACATCCTCCTCTACTGACCATGTATTCATGCCATGAAATCCATCTCATAAGCCCTTCACCAATGTATCAAATTCCCACATTCAATAATGGAAGTAACTATCCCTAGTGACCCTAAACTCTTTCAGTATTGTAAAATGTTGGAAGGGAAATATTGAAAAATAACCTACTATCTTATCAATAAAAATACTAATGAATTACCAAAACCTTATTCATCTATCCATCTAGATGACTCCATCTTCCAAATACCATTTCAATATTATTGACAAAATCTTAGGAGAATATGAAATCCAAGATGCCTTCCATGTATAAAAATTTCATGTTTCTCCAAAAATATATGGAAGGCATAACATGAGTAAGAAGAAGGAACAAGTATGACATCAGTTTGGTTAAAACTCATTTGTTAAAGTAGGCATTCTTTCATATGTAAATATTGAAAGTTAAAATGACTTCTATCCCTATAATGATGGTCTAGCTTCTTGTTTTTACAAAGCAATGAATATCCCATACCAAAAACAATTATGTGTCTCTTAATGATTTATTAAGGAAAATTATTATAAACTCATGAATAGGTAATCAAAGATCCCATTCAATCTCATTAAAATAAAAAATATCATGGCATTGGCTAAAAACCTTTAGGTGATAAATATGAGGACGTCAGTGATATTACTATGATGTCTGAGGAAATTGATTCTAACATTAAGACAGGTTCCACTCACAGCCTATACAAAGACCTTGCCTCAACTAACCTTTTCAATGACACTATTTCCCTTACATTAATCCTTAACCTCCAATATCCCAAACTCATTGATTAGGACCAAGAAGATCACATACCACTCAAATTATTAAAAAATTATGACGCTATTATAGAGTTCATACGACTTAGAGATAAAATTCCATAAGGGGATCATAAAAAAGGTTTTGAAATTGACTTGGACATATCAACATATTTCATGGAGGATGAATGGTTCCTTAGTCATAAACCACATAAAATTTAAAAAAATAAATAATTCAAAAAAAAGTCCCCTAGTGAAAACCTCTCTGAGGCACTATCAGGCAAGGAAAATCAAAATAAAGAAAATAAAGACAAGTCTATTAGTGAAAACATTTTTGAGGTGCTAATATATGAGGAACTCAACCTTACCTATGAAACAACATAATTATAGGATGAATTCGAATCATTTTTTGAGGATACCATTGACATCAACATTGGAAAAAATGATACTCGCATAAGCATTAAGCTTGTAACAAATCTTAGTGTTGAAGAACAAAAAATACTTATTTCTCTACTAAAATAATTTGAAAATATATTTTCTTATAAATATACTTATCTACCTATATTTGACTCATATCCTGTGGTACATCACCTAGTTGTCGATGGAGATGAAAAACCTATAAAATAAAATATCATAAAGATGCATCCTTAGGCGTCCCTTCTTGTCAAGGAATAACTATAGATGCTCTTGGATGTTGGATTCATAATATCGATTCATTATTCATAATGGATATAAAAAATGTATAGTTAGTAAGAAATCATTAGGAATATGAGTGTGCATGGATTTTGATGACATCAAAAAATCATGCATGAAATACTAAGGGAATCTAAGGTTCATATAAAACCTAAAAAGTGTATCTTTGGTCTCACATCAAGGAAATTATTGGGATTCACTATATCTATAATAGGTATTTAATTTTATCCCACAAAGGTAAAATATATTACAAAAATGCCTCCTCTTAAAAACCTCAAAATGTTACTCAGCTTTTAAGGAAAAATCCAAGCAACTGAGAGATTTATTTCACAATTTACAGATAAATGTCATCCATTTATTTAAAAACACCATTATCTTTCATTAGAAAGAAGGATGTCAATAGGAATTTGAAAAACATAAATAATATCTTTTAAATCCTCTAGTGTTAATGCCACCTATTCCATAAAAGACTTTGTTACTTTTCATCTCTGCCATAAAATATACCTTGGGATATCTCTTGGCACAACATGATGATAAATAAATGGAAAGATTAATTTAATTTTAGAGTTTAATATTGGTAACATATAAAATCAATTATAATCAAATTGAGAAATCATGCCTAACTATTGTTTTTGCTTCTCAAAATCTATGACACTACATGCTCAACAATGTAGTATCTCATGATAAATCTCAACTCATCTAACAGCCATATATATAGCATTAATAGCATTGAGTATTTAACCAAATGGGTGGAATCCATTCCCCTCACATATGTAAATGGAAAAAATATCCAAATTCATCCTCAATCACCTTATTTTCAATTAGGACATCCCCTCTGCTATCAAATCTAACAATGGTAAATACTTCAAAAAAAAGACAACAAATCACTTTGTGCCCAATTTCACATTAATAATAAATGGTACACACCCTATTAAACTCAAGGTAGTGGCCAAGCTGAGGCATCCAATACAACCTTTATTAATATTCTTAGAAGGATTGCCAATAATGATGATCGATAATGACACCTTCAACTCTATCTAGCCTTATTAGCTTATTGAACCAACACTATACGCCTATGGGGAAAACCCATTAATCTATTTTATTTGGATTCAAATCTATCTTACCAATTTATATTGAGTTAACTTCTTTTGAAATTTCCTTGAAAGATATAATTAATGTGAGAAATATAGAGTTGCATGACTCCATGAGCTATAAATTCTAAATGAGAAATAGTCACATGCACTAGATTATTTGAAGGCATATTAGAATAGGTCGCACTAAAATTATATAAAGAACATAAAAGCCATATAATTTGAAATTAGTGACCTTGTTATGAAATAAAATCAAAAGAACATCAATTAAGAGCATGAAAAAAGGGCAAGTTTGAACCTAATTGTTGAGGTCCCTATGTTGTCATTACAAATTATGGATCATGAGTAGACAAATTTACAACACATGATGTTGATGATATTGATTAAATAAATAACATCATGCATCTCAAATTATTTTATGTTTGAAATAGTTAATGCTACTAAATAAACCAAAAAATCTCAAAAATACAATAAAATAAAAATTAAAAAATACAATAAAATCCATTTTAAAAAAATACCAAAAAAATAAAAAGAGAAAGATAAAAATTGTATAAATTGGAAAACCATTTTTATGGTTCCTTGGATAAGAAACATTATGAAAACTTGTTTATGGTGTCATGCATAAATACATTATCTACATGTAATTTAAACTTGGGGGGCAAACCCATTTTATCCAATCCTCACCATCCCAAACTAGTAATCACACCATCATCCTTATTCCCATGTTATACCTTGATAAGGACATGAAATAGGTTTTGAAATATGTTTTGGAAAAATATTGTTACATCCACACTTCTATAAATAACTTTGTAGCATAGTGTCAACATGGTATGAAGAAGATTGGGCACATGATTCCTACATGACTTAGTCCTTGGAGATACATTCCTCACACATTCCATACACTATACCATACATACCCAATGCTATAAATGGTTTTATATTTGTTTACATATTTTTTTTCAATTTGAAAATCCAAAAAATATAAATAAGTAGAAAATTCCAAAATCCAAAAAACCATTTATCCTTAATTCATTTAAAATACTTATTCCATTTAAAAAAAAATCAATGCATCTTTATCAAGATATATCATTCCAAATATATCACCCTTGTATATATAATTTCTTGGAAAAAAAACAAATCTATCATTATAACCAATTCCTAAACATGGGGTTTCTAAAGTTTATCAAAAGACAAAAATAAAATTAGTTTGCTTATTTGTTTCTATGTTATTGTTCAATGTTTCTTATTATTAAGTAATTTGTGTTTTATTGCTTGTTATGTTTGTGTCAATCCAATTTCATATTAAAACAATGTCATTATGGTTCTTCATATCATGGTTCATCCTATTGTATGCTATTAAAAAATAAGTGCTCAAACATTTTAAGTTATGTGGAAGATTAGTAATATGAACCATCAAATCGACAACATCCATTTATTCTAACTAATTTTCCATAATTAACATCCCTCCTCACTAAGTATGAATCATACATAATACAATATGAGTGTGAAAATATTTATCAAATCATCACATACATCAACAAAAACATATTAAATCATTGATATCCATACACAGGAGCCTTCATCCTCACATAATCAATCCATGTAATTGGTTAACTCCTTGATTTATGATTACACATACAAATAGTCAACAAAATATAATATTGATGTTTTATTGGGACATATCATTCCAAATCTAACCTAATTGCATACATTGTTACTTAGGGCACATCAAAGATCATAACTTTATTAGGATATATCATTCCCAATCCACCCCCCTCACATATATCATTACTTAGGGAAAATAAAAATAATTAAATCATGAAAGCCTTATATCAAGTGTGTTAATATAATACATCCATAATATCCACCAAAAAACATACATCCATATCCTATACTATACATGAGACCCAACCCTTTTATTTATTTACCCCACACCACTTCATTTTGACCATTGATCCTTTTATTTCATCCCCTTTATTCATTTCAAGAGCCTATCTATGTATTTCATCCCCACATGTCCTATTGAGGGGGAATCATATCTAACCAAATAATCACTTGATTTTGTATATATCCTTAACCATAATACCACTAAGGGAATCTTTAAGTGCCAAATTTTCTTCTTCTACATTCTTTGAGAAGTCATTGCTTATTTTAATCACAATTCCCATTCAAAGAGGTGAAAATTTAGACACCATAATTTGACCACCTTAGTGTCATCAACAATTTAGTGTCATCAACATTAGTCATTCATGATTTATCCTAGGTGATTCTCCTTAACTTCTCAAACCCCTAATGTCATCGCATAAAATCAAATCATCACAATGACCTTATATCAAACTTACTAATATCACTCCATGATTAATTAATTACTTAATTAATATTAATTAATTAAATAATTACTAAATAAATACATTCACAAAAAAATAACATAGATAAATAAATAAATCATTCAACCAAATCATTTAATCCATCCAACCACCTCATTAATCCCTTCAACAAACTCATTAATCCTTAACCAACTCATTAAACTAGTAAAAAAACCTCCCTCAAAAAACTAATTAATTCCATAAGGTTCCTCAACCAACTCATTAAACATTAAATTACTCATTGAATTAAGATCAAATCTTAACCATCCAAAATGAAATATTAGAATTAAATTCATAATAATCCTAATGATCCAATCTCTCATCCAAAAATATATAAGAACTCCCTCATTTCATCATTTTAAACCATTGATTATCATCTCATGAATCCATTATCATCCATTATTATCTCTTGCATATACAAAAAATATGAATAAATCCAACCATTAAGTAATAAAATAATTGAAGGTACATACTACTGGAATTCTTACAATAGAAGTATTTTGAGCAACCACAAATCAATCAATTATGAGCTAGTCTATGTCAACAAAGGAGTGTTTTGCACATTGGTTAGTGAAGGTAGGATATTTTTTCTCATTTATTTATATCAATTAGAGGGTATGTTAAGTTTAGAGTAGGAACTTATAATGTTCTAAATTTCTATTCAAATTTTAGATATTCACATATTACACTATCAAAATCATATATAGTTTTCGATAACTCATACCTTAAGAGCTCAATATCCATTTGTGCATCTATATCTCAAAGTGTATTAGTACATATTGTGTAATAAATTTTTCACATTCTGGTAACTATCATTTTTATGTATGGTGCTTACCAATTTCAAAAGGTTTGTCAAAGCCATAACCACTCCTTGTAGGATTTACACAATCAGTACATACATCTGGACATTTTTTATTTTAAGATATCATTAATTCACATCCTTATACTATATCAAAAATAATAATTGGTATGCTTCATTCATTAAGAAATTTTACCTTTTAGGATCTAGGTACCTATCTTCTTACACATTCCTGGTGGATTTCTATGTAGGCATATCTAAAGGGGGAAGGCATTACTCACTATGTTAATTTCAAGTGACAAATTATATTAAGGATTGCTTCTACGATTAGGTATTCACCATATTAATGTTGTGCATTATTTTTTCTTTCCTCTATTTTCCTAACACTATATAAAGTTTCATGTTATGATGTGTAGTAATTTTGTAGTAAACACAATATGTTTATTTCTATGGATTACATGATTAATTTCATGAAAAATGGATAATATACCCACACAAATAGTAAGTTATGGGATATTGTGGTTGTATGTTCCCCTTTCTATGACCCTGGTAGTCACCTTAATGTTCCTCTTATCTCTATGGTGATTCCCATCCTTGTGAAGGATTAGAAAATACCATATACTTGGTTTTTTATGAGGTGATATTAGAGACCGTACTTTTTGAAACTATGGTGATGGAAGCACCACCCTAACTAATGATACAAATATGGTAGAATCACTCCTTGTTTATATAATGGTGATGGAGGGTCCCAACGTAGGTGAGGCTATGTTAATGGTAGAACCCATACTTGTTGTTGGAAATATTGTCATTGATGTCAAAGGTCTAGCATTATTGGTGATAAAGGCCCCATTGCATTTAATGATGTTTGTAATAGATATATCTTGGCTAGTGTGAGTTAATATTTATTTAATATTAATGAATATATTTTTAGTTATATATGAGACAAAAGAAGGGCCCATGGAGAAGTCAAAGAGCCATGGGGTAAAGACAAAAGAAGGATGGGATGCATTTTACCATGAAGAGTCATCTTGGGGAATTCCAAGAGTCACCAAGTGAAGACAAAAGAGGAAGGGCACAATTTATCATGAAGGGACACATTAAAGAATATGAAAAGTCACCAAGATAAGGACAAAAGAGGGAAGGACGTTTTTGCTCATGAAGGGTCACCACTTGAATTTTCAAAGGCAAGGATATGAAGGATCATACAAGTTTGGTGCCATTTTCCATGAGGATTGAAGGGTCACAAAGGGGGAAGGCCAAAGGTCATTTGGAAAGCTATAAATAAAGGCTTGAGAAGTCATTTGTAATAAGTATGAGAGAGGTTGATTTGATATTGTAATATTTAGCTTAGAAGAGTAGTTGTGAGAGATGAATATGATTTGTATTTGTTATATCTAGATTAGAAGAGCAAAGGTGAGAGAGAGGAAAGAGATGTTGTAATGAACTATCATTTATTGAGATAACAACATTGAGAGATAGTTGTGTGGTATACACAAAGGGGTTGGTGCTCTTATGGGTTGGTGCTCATGAATAGTTGCTGGGTTGGTGTTTAACAAAGGGATTGGTGCTCTTGTGGGTTGGTGCTCATGAATGGTTGCTAGGTTGGTGCTCATGAATTGTTTCTGGGTTGGTGCTCGGTAAAGGCTTTGGTGCTCTTATGCATTGGTGATCACAAATTGTTGTTAGGTTGGTGCTCGACAAAGGGGTTAGTGCTCCTGTGGGTTGGTGATCACAAATTATTACTAGGTTGGTGCTCGGCAAAGGGGTTGGTACTCCTGTGGGTTGGTGCTCATGAATATTTGTTGGGTTGGTGCTCACAAAGGGGTTGGTGCTCCTAAAAGTTGGTGCTTGCAAATATTTTTTGGGTTGGTGCTCATTCATATACTTGAGATTGTTCTTCATGGTTTTTTCCACATTGGGTTTCCACATTATATATAGTGTCTCTCTCTATCTTGTGTGGTGTTTATTGTTTGAGTTTTATTACATATCTTGAATGTTTGATTAAGTGGAATTGGGTTAAGGGAAAGTTTTATAAGATAGATGATATATTGATTTACCCACCCCCCCCGTGCCCCTCTTAGTATATCCCATGCATAACAATTGGTATTAGATCAGGTTCCTTTTGAATAGTTTTACAACTTGAAGGTAGATTAGGAAAACATGATGGCTAGATCATAGGAAGTATTTTCTACAAATAAGGCACCTTTGTTTGATGGGATGAATTATGATTTTTGGAGCATGAGAATGAAGATTTATTTGATGGCCCTTGGATTCAACATATGGCAAGTAGTGGTGGAGGAATATGAAGAGCCACAGACATTTGTAATTACTCCAACAAAAAAGAAGGCAAGTGAATGTGATGGAAAGGTTCAACAAGCTAAGCTTTAGACTTTTATAAGACAATTTGAAAGTTTAAAGATGGAACAAGAAGAAGATATAGAAATTTATCTTTTGTAAGTTCATCAAATCATAAATTAGATTCAAGGTCTTGGAGAAACTTTGGATGAGTCAATGGTGGTGCAAAAGGTTTTGAGATCTCTACCAATGAGATATGATGCAAAGGTTTCAATAATCAAGGAGATGAAGAATTTAGATAAGCTAAAGATGGATGAGCTTTATGGTATTCTCATGGCATATGAGATGTGGATAGAAAAAGATACACCCTCAAAGAGAGAAGTGGTTTTCAAGACATCAAAGAAAGAGAAAGCTAAGATTCAAGAATCAAGTGATAGTTCTAGTGATGATGAAGATGACAACGGAGCACTTTTCATTTGCAGGCTAAAAAGGGGAACAGGTAAATATCAAGGAAAATTACCTTTTAAATGTTTTAATTATGGAAAGATTGGACATTTTTTTAGCTAGATGCCCAAATAAGGGTAATGATGATGATAAAGAAAATCCTACATATAAGAAGAATTTCAAAGGCAAATCCAAAAAGGGATTTGAAAAGAAGAGCTTGTATTCTAAGGATCCTAGCTCAGTCGAAGATAGTGGAGTCACTGATTCAGAAGAAGAAGAGATTCTATTCATGGCCATACATGAAGATGATCAAGAAGAAGAAGAGGAGGAACCTAAAGTGAATATGGAAGGAGAACTCATTTGTGCCCTAGAAGAGTTAAAAGATGTTGATAAGAAGAATATAAGATTAAAGTGCCAGATCAAGAAAAATGAATAAGAGTCAAAGGAAATGATTGAAGATCTACAAGCACACTTTGAAGAAGCCAAGAAGAATGAAGAAGATATCACAACACAATTGGAAATAATAAGAAAAGAATGTGAAAGGTATGTTATTAAAATTGCCTCTTTAAAAGAAGATATTAAGAAAGCAGTCAATGATAAAGTAGTTAGTGACTCAAAATTTGAGGATAAAACTAACATATTGAATAAGATATTAGAAAGCCAAAAGGCAAATTCAGATAAAATAGGTATCAGATTTGAGAAAAAGAGCTATGCTGAAGATCTTACAAAAGAGGAAACAAAAAAGGGAGAAGTGAAGAATATAGAGGACATTTCAAATAGAGAAGGCTGGAAGGAACAAAGCTACAAAAGGCAAACAGGTCAGAGATATACAGACAGGTCTTATTTTTATGGCTATTGTTTTTATTGTAATGGATATGGTCATAAGAAATTAGAATGTAGAAAAATAGATAATAATTTTAGAAATAAGGAGAAGGAAAGTCAAGTAGAGTCAAGCAGAAGCCACAACTCTTTTGATTCTCTATCGAGCTTTGATGAAGAGACCATAGTATGCTACAAGTGGAACAACTTTAGACACATAGCTCAGTATTGTAGAAGTGTGTTTGAGTCAGTCAAGAAGGATCAGTGTTTCAAATATCCATTCATCAAGAAGAAGGATCAGAGTTTCAAAGCTCCATTCATCAAGAAGAAGGTTTAGACATGTTCATGGTAAAAGAAACAACCTGAAGATTCTATGATGGTTCAGACAGCTCTACATGTAAGAAATAAAGATCAGCGATGGTTAATTGATAGTTGATGTTTGAGGCATATGACAGGAGATAAAAGTTCATAAATCTAAAGAAGATCAATGGTGGTACAGTGAGATTCAGAGATAAAACCACTATTAGGATAGCCAGAAAAGGTACTTTGAGTTTGGATTATGGTAGAACTAAGAATAAAAATGTTTTGTATGTAAAAGGTCTTAAGAATAATCTATTGAGTGTTAGTCAAATATGTGATCAAGGATACACATTAAATTTTCATGCTAAAGGTTTTGAGATTAGAAGAAAAGATTCAAATGAGCTGATTACAGATGCTCAAAGGACAGGGAATAATGTGTATGTATTATCAGATATCTTCTCAAAGGCATGATCAAAGGATACATTTAAAGATCTAAAAGAGGAGTTGGGAGTAATTTCGATTACTTCTTGCCATTGATGTTTAGCATCAGTTGAGGGGGAGCTAAGTGTTAGCTCTAGGTAGGCCCTTTTCCATTGATGTCAAAGGGGGAGAATAATAGGTACAGGTATAGGTGTAAAAATAGGTACAAGGAATAGGTACATGTTGCTACAGTAAGGGGGAGTTATTATATGTTTTGAGATGACAATATGTGTAGGTGACAGGATATGGCAGTTTCAAGATTGAGGTTGCCATCAATGACAAAGGGGGAGATTGTTGGAAATATTGTCATTGATGTTAAAGGTCTATCATTATTGGTGATAAAGGCCCCATTGCATTTAATGATGTTTTTAATAGATATATCTTGGCTAGTGTGATTTAATATTTATTTAATATTAACGAATATATTTTTGGTTGCATATGAGACAAAAGAAGGGCCCATGGAAAAGTCAAAGAGCCATGTGGTAAAGACAAAAGAAGGATGGGATGCATTTTCCCATGAAGAGTCATCTTGGGGAATTCCAAGAGTCACCAAGTGAAGACAAAAGAGGAAAGGCACAATTTCTCATGAAGGGACACTTTGAAGAATATGAAAAGTCACCAAGATAATGACAAAAGAGGGAAGGACATTTTTGCTCATGAAGGGTCACCGCATGAATTTTCAAAGGCAAGGATATGAAGGATCATACAAAGTTTGGTACCATTTTCCATGAGGATTGAAGGGTCACGAAGGGGGAAGGCCAAAGGTCATTTGGAAATCTATAAATAAAGGCTTGAGAAGTCATTTATAATAAGTGTGAGAGAGGTTGATTTGATATTGTAGTATCTAGCTTAGAAGAGAAATTGTGAGAGATGAATATGATTTTTATTTGTTATATCTAGCTTAGAAGAGCAAAGGGGAGAGAGAGGAAAGAGATGTAATAAACTATCATTTATTGAGATAGAAACATTGAGAGATAGTTGTGTGGTAAACACAAAGGGGTTGGTGCTCTTATGGGTTGCTGGGTTGGTGCTCGGCAAAGGGGTTGGTGCTCTTGTGGGTTGGTGCTCATGAATTTTTGTTGGATTGGTGCTCGGTAAAGGGGTTGGTGATCCTATGGGTTGGTGCTCTTGTGGGTTGGTGCTCAGCAAGGGGGTTGGTGCTCCTGTGGGTTGGTGCTCATGAATAGTTGTTGGGTTGGTGCTCAACAAAGGGGTTGGTGTTATATAAAGGGGTTGGTGCTCCTACAAGTTGGTGCTTGCAAATATTGTTTGGGTTGGTGCTCATTCATCTTCTTGAGATTGTTCTTTGTGGTTTTTCCCACATTGGGTTTCCATGTTATATATGGTGTCTCTCTCTATCTTGTGTGGTGTTTATTGTTTGAGTTTTATTGCATATCTTTAATGATTGATTAAGTGGAATTCGGTTAAGGGAAAGTTTTATAAGATACATGATATACTGATTCACCCCCCTCTTAGTATATCATGTGCTTAACATTTGTGACATCTTGGTGTCTTCTACTTTTTCACTTGGATTTAGTGGAGGAGGTTGATACCAAGTGACTAAAAATTCATTTATAATGATATCATATTTTATCTCATTTAAATATATGTAGTTATTACTATCACACATGGTGGACTTATAAAAGCTACAACATACATTCTATAGTTTTCATACATAATTTGTTAATATATGAATATTTGAGGGAGCATGATCCCATATAGAACACAAATCACATAATTAATTTTTAATGTGAGGACACTTATTGTGATGGTGCATTCATATCTATACCAAATACATCATATAGTAAGATTTAATAGCTTTCCACCTTAAATATCATCCATCTTATGAGTACACCATATAATTTGGCATCAAATTTTATATTGCTTACAATATACTCTCTACAAACCTCAATCTATCCTAACCTTATTACAACTACTTTGGCCTCAATTTTGGTTTGAATTATGCTTAAGCTATCACAAACAAAATATTTATTCATATCCATTTGATGAACCACATGGTGTTATTTATGTCTTGAAATTGGAAAGTTACCTTATTTATTACTTTGAAGAACTTATGATTGCAATCAAATATAGTCTCTCATGAATTATATGTAATTTATTTTAGATTATAAAGTTTTTGACAAGCCCACTTCTAAAAATTTAATTCTTTGATCAATTTGGATATGAAGTCATTAAATGTTATAGTAATTTCACCATTCTTGAAAATTAATTCCAAGGCTCAATCGATCAAAACTCTTTTGAGCTTCCTACTATTGGCCTCACATTTTAGAACAACCTTAGATTTCCACTTCATCTTTCAAGTCAATAAGTATTGATTTACGTATTTAGACATGTCATAAAATTGTAATGTTACAAAATATCCAACATGGAGTCTCATTATCCCTAAAAGAGGAATACATACCTTTGGTTTTATAGGTTATTTCACTATTACATGCTAGCTTATTACAATGCTTATAGTTATTATTGATGTAATTGAAATAGGCACTACATTGGATTGATTTTTAATTTCCTTCTTATTTTTAGAGAATGTATATGAATTTTCCAAACCAATTTCTTATTACTACTACTTCCCTATATACTTTTTACTTGATAAATTACATAATTTTTATTGGTGTATGGGATACATCCCTATGGAGTGAATGAAGTAAATTTGGGGTGATTATAATAACCAAATCTAAACTTGACTTGGACCTTTATTCAATTAGTGTATTATGGAAGGGCATTCCTTCATATTACAAATACATATTCTAAATTTTAAGTTACTCACTAAAACTACTGATAATATGTTTTATCTCCTCTATGATATCCTTTACATGGGTTCTCTATTTTCTATCCCATTCCCATCCTAGATTAGTCTCTTCTTCTCGATAGATCTATTTGATCTTTTTGGTTTCCTTTAGATCCATCTAAGCTCTATAATTTGTATATTTTAGTGGAGGTTTACTTCTTCCAATTCTCTTCAAAGTTCCTCACTTACTCTTATTCACATCTATTTTAGTCATTCATCTTGAAAAAGGTTTTGATTACTCCATATTTTATATTTTCATAGTTCACATTAAAATACCATAATATTCTTGGTATATTATAATCTATTGTTTTCCATTTGTCTTCTTTTATTTTAGGCTTATCTGTTCTAGTATCCTAGGTTATCTTATACTTCATTCATATATTTATGGTTTGCATTCTTATATTACCATATCTTATTATTCCATATCAGCTATAATTAACACCATGGACTTTTCCATAGCCAATATATTCAATAATAATGAAATTTATGTCAATAATTTACCTCTTATTATTATTACAAACTATTTGTGCATAGTCTTGAATAAAACATACTCCTACAAAAAAATTTAGATACGTTTTCATCAATGGTGGTTATTACCCAATAAACAATAAAATATGTCTATTTAGTATTCATATTTCATAAATTTTTAAGATTATATTAATTCCACTAAAAGTGTTCTACTTGTGAGGTTGGAAATAATATTTTTCAAGCCTAAAAAACCAAGCTTCTATGGTTCATGCAACTCACACTAGAATATTTCATAAATGTGACAATATATTACATACACTTTTAACCTAATAAAATATTATTTTTTTAATTCACATATCCTCAATTTTATCCACATCTCAAGGTCTCTTTGACTCAAAATTAATATTAACATATTGTGGTCCTGCCAACATAACCATTATTAGTAGTGGTCCATGGAAATTCTCATTAGGAGATGGTATTGTTGTAGTATACATGCTAAAAAGGGAATCACAAGATATTAAATTTTACACTATAATGCATACATCCTTATTAGGTTGATTGAACACACTAACATATTCCACATATAACCATAAATAAATCATAAACTTCATGATTAGTAATAATAGTCAATTACAACAAGTGAAATGGATAAGAAACATTAATTATCAAAGGAGATATAAAAAAATGTAAAAATTATAAATATGTAGTAACTAATAATTATATTAAATTTAGAATTTACTAAAAGAGTTCATCCTTTTACAAATTTTATATATTTATTGAGTCAAAATGACTTCAAATTATTGACTCTTCATTTCTTATTTTTTAGCCTAAGGTAAGCATTAAACCTTCCATTTTTAATTTTTAATTACATGAGCATTTATAATATTAAAAATATACATTTATTGCACATACAAATGATACAAAAATACTTGCAGAATATCATTCATAGTCTCCAACTAACAACTCTAGGATGGAATGTTGTTCAAGTTCAAGGAAATAACTATAAGTAATGGATGTAATAGCTTTGTTATTCTAGATGTTAAAAATGAATTAGAAAGGAGCCTTATGTATCCTATATAAAATACAATTTTTTTAATCAAAGGGTGTAACATATCAATGAAAAAGGCCTTCAATAATTATAAACTAAAGGTATGGCTAAAGGAAATTTTTGTTATCCATTAGATTTTAATTTTTATGAACATTGTATAGATGGTAAACATGATAGAGTAATTTTTTCCACTAGTGCTACAAGTGCATATGGGAATTTTTAGTTAATACATTATGATGTGTTTAGACCTGTGAAGGTTCCATCATTACAAAAATATTTGTATTATGTTTCTTTTAGAAAATTTTTATCAAGTAAAAATAGATATATTTTTTCAATAATAAATTTGAGATTTTTATTAAATTCAAGGAGTTTTAGGATCTTTTAGAAATATTAGATAGAGAAAAAGATAATTTTTTTGAGAACTAATAATAGTGGGGAGTACTACTAAAATGCATTTGAGAAATTCAGTAAGTAGTGTATAATATAAAAGAAAAAGAAAACTCCATATATATCACAATATAATGGATTTGAAAAAAAATGAACAAGAATATAATTCATAAGGCTAAAAGTATGCTTAGTGGTGTAGGCCTAGAAAGGAAATTTTTGATAAAATTAATAATAGCCACTTTTTACCAGGTAAATAGATCACCCACATCAACCATAATTTATAAAAATCCATAATAAGTATGGGATGTAAGGAAACCCTATGTTTGAAACATTATTATTTTTTTGTGTGATGATTATGTGCATATTCTAAAGCTAAAAACGCCTAATATAGAATATTAGTAATTCAAGTGAATTTTTAATGAACATAATTGTGGTGTAAAAGGATACAAACATTATAATCCATAAATAAATAATATTGTTTACAATCACAATGTTATATTCAAAGAGCTTCATGGGGATTTAAAACAAGAATGAAAACCAAATCAAGAATGATAAAATGTCCTTGTTGAGTTTAAAGAGGGATGATTCATATTTGAATAGGAAATAACATATAAAGATGATCTAAAAATGGATTTTATTGAGGAAAATTGAAATGAAGTAGAGGAAGATGAACTAGAAGAGGAAGGATCTAAGATTCTAATCTTCAAAAGATTAGATTGAATTAGAAGGAAACCAAACAGGTATAGCATACTTTATTTACTCTTTGTATATGTTTTATTATTGTTATGTGTTATTGATGAAGATCTTATGACTGTGAGGGAGGTCCTTGATTCAAAGGAAAATAAATTCTAGAAGAAGGCCATGGATGAATAAATGAAGTCCTTGGAAAAAATATGACACGAGACTTGGTAAAATTTCCCTCTAGAAGAAAACCTGTTCAATGCAAATGGGTGTTAAATAAAAAGTTTAATGTAGAAGGAAAGTTTGATAAATATAAATCTCACATGGTGGAAAATGGATTTCACAGGTGGATGGAATTTGTTTTGGTGATAATTTTTCTCTTGTTGCTAAATTAACTTCTATTAGATTTATTCTAGCCATCTCCACTTATTTTGATATTGAATTATAATAGATGGATATAAAGACAACATTTATGCATGAGGATTTTGAGGAGGATATATACATGGAAAAGGAAAAAAGTTTCAAAGTTAAAAGAAATGAATACTTGGTGTGGATGTTTAAAAAGTATTTTTATGACTTAAATAAATCACTAAGAATGTGGAATTAGATGTTTGAAAATTTTACGTTTGTACTTGGGTTTATACAAATCAAATTTGATAATAATGTGTATTTAAAACATGTTGGTGATAAATTTTTTATCATAGTTTTGTGTGCAGATGATATCTATTTTTGTAACAATAAGGAAATGATCAAACATGTTAAATCTCAATTGTCATCTTAGTTTTATATGAATGATTTATGTTTTTTAAAATTAATTTTGGGATTGGAAGTTAAAAGGGATAAACTAAAATAGAAAATATAGTTGAATTTAATAAATTATGTTGAGATGATATTATATAGGTTTATAATTCAATAATGTAAACTTATAAGTACTCAATTTTTTTTGGGTCTAAAATTATTTTTTAAGAAATACCCTATGACACAAGAAGATGTTGAGGACATGTATCAGTTTAATTATTTAAGTGTTGTTGGAAGCCTTAAATATGTTATTATTTATACCAGACTTAGCATTTCCCATGCAATAAGATAAATGAGTAGATATATGTCTAACATAGGAAAGAAAACATTAGATTATTGTGAAGAGGATCTTTAGATATTTGTGTGGAATTTCATATTATGTAATATACTACCAAGGACCATTTGAGGAGAATAAAAAAATAATTATAAATGGTTTTTTTAATGTTGATTGGATTAGAGATATTCATTATTCAATATCTATAATTGGTTGTGTTTAACATGTTATTTTACCAAATAGTGATGCTATAGGTAAATGTCACCATGTAAAATCGATAAAACTATGGCACAAGGGAGAAATACATAAAATATAGTAAAATACAAGTCTAAATATTCCCTAATGCCTAAATATATGACTAATAGTATAATGAAATGATTAAATTAACAAAAAAATTGGAAAGAGGGAAAGAATAATGAAATTAATACATCTAGGTAATGTAGTTGAAATCTTGAATTAGGACCCAATCCAAAACTTGTACAAAAGATCTCCTCAAAAATTAAATTTTATCTAGCAAAAGGTTAGACTTTATTGTGTGTAATTTCTGTCCAGGTAAAAATTAATAGGTGGCTAATTATGTCCTTTACTACTTTTTAGATTTTATGACTATGTATAACACTATGCAAATTGATGATGATATAGATTCTAAATTGGATTCACTAAATTTATGGGTAGAGTGGTATGATTTCATTTTCTTTTGATTTTGGTCCAACCCTCAACAATGTTTACATAAAAGAGTGTGTAAGTTAGTTAGCCCAAAAAACCTATTGAGGAGATGTAATTACATATTAAAAAGACGTGAAATCATGGCTCTTTGTAGTTTTAGTACTTGTGAGTGAATCCAAACAAAATGAGAAAAATGGTTTCACATACTATCCCTAGATAATAAAATGTAACTATATACTTGGTTATCAATTTATTCTGGTACAATACGTTTTGCCACAAGACTTGGAATGATGTTGATAAAATACAAGCTCAATGTGTAGACTCCTTGCACAAATGTGTATAACTCTTAATAATAATTTATGATTGTGTGATAAAAATGTCTTGTAAGAGATCCAAATTTGTTTACTAGTAATTGATCAATACTTGATGTTTTACTTATGATATATTTTCATATATAGAGCTCTCTAGGAAACTTTGTAAATAAGCTGACCCCAGAAGACAACAATAATCAAAATCATGAAATAATAAACCATTATCATTAGATTGAATGTTTAAATACCTTAATATTTAGATTCATTAGTATAGGTAAGGTCATAAGACCCATATTTTAAAATTTTGGCATCTAAACTCTTAATTTCATAGTTTCAAACTATATGGAAAAGCTCATAGAAATATTGCTAAGTGTTAAACATAACTTTGTCTTTGAGTGGTTAAAGCAAAATGTTGGAGATTTTTTTTTAAAACTTTATATCAAGTATTTGGTAAGACATTTTTATAGGTGTGGTATTGAATCAAAACACATACTCACTAACATTCTCATTAGGCCCTATTTAAATTTATGCAAGTTGAGAAAATGAGACATTTTGGCTAATGTTGATATAAAATTAAGCTAAGAAGATATCAAAATAATAAATAAGTTGATACATGGAGCCTATTATTAAGGCATATATCCAATCCAAGACATGATACTTAATACTTATAACCATTTTTTTGAATATATCATCATGAGCAAAACCTCAACATGAAGAAAAGAAATATCAAAGGTTGTGAGAATGATCAACCTTTCCATTGTATACTTGAAATTTATGCACTATAAAACATATAGGAAAAAGGTATGTGAGGATATCATAAGCCAATGGGTTATGTAATATATCTTGAGAAGTGACCACATGGCTACATTTTTTAGATCCTTGGGAAACTTACCTATTTGTTTCTTGCATATATTGAATGATTTGTTTGAATGTATGCTTACTTAGATGTATTAGAATATGTATGAGTCAACACATGATTAACATTGGTAGGGTTGAATGTTTTATCACTAGGAGAAAAAGGTAAATCATTATAAGTGGGTTGAGATCATGCATCAGAGATAGAAGTTACAAAAGTTTTAGTGGGTTTTGTAGGAATATATGTATAAACCTAAAGAGGAGTAAAGTTAGGTGGAGGCATATATGTATTAGTAGAATCACTAGCCTTAAAAATTGATGTATAAGGAGAGTTTCCAATAGGTAAATTAGAAACATTCAAAAAATATATGGTAACATTCTTAGGTGTATATTACTTAGCCTTAATTATTTTATTTCTTTATTTAGTAATCAAATAAATCATAATATCAATTTTTAGGGATAATCCTACTATAGTTTTCAAAATTCAATTCAAACATAAGATCAAAGTTTGGGACATCAATATCAATTAAAGAATTATCATTACAAGCATTGGAATTATTATCAAAAGTAATATGATTATGAATATAATTTAAATCATTTAAATTATTTTATTCATAATTAGTATATAGTAAGGAGAAATATCATTAATTTTAATTATTTGATTTTTCAAACAAGCACAAGTACAAATAAAATGAAGTTCAATCAAATAAATAGGAACACTACTGTATCTATCACTTCACCTAGTAGGGATTGTAGATCTAACCTTATCAATGGGCATAATATGTAAGCATGTAAAACAAGAATAAATTTAGGGATAATGATAAATAAATGAATAATGCACCTAAATATGAAATCAGATCTACATACATCACCCTAGCAAGATTTGTAATCTTCAATATTCTCTCCCACTATCTCTATCTGATCCTAGGAGTTAAACCAACTCATCTCTCTCCTTTGAGATGAATCTAACATAAATTTCCTCTCCAATTGATTATTCTTAGATCTTACTAACTGATCCAAATCTCTTCAATAATCTTAATAATCTATTGTGACTCTTAAATTTCCCTTGACTTAGAAAATGACCCACACATCTTTTTTTGATCCTAAGAATTTTATTTTACTATTTCTCATTTACATATGAAACCAATATTTATTTAGTTTCCATGGTATTTTATTAAAAACTAGTTAATAAAGACTAATAGTTTCAAAGCTATTGTCTACTTAAGTAGTGTTTTCATCATCTAACCAAAAGGGGTCATTTTTACTTTTAGGAGATGAATAGAATTGAAATCCATTTAAATCATTGATATGATGGAGTATTTATGACATTACTTAATCTATATTCAAATAGTATGGAATTATTACTACTCAAAACTTTAAAACACTATAAAAAATAAATGGACTTCATAAATAAGCTTAACTTATTATAAATAATCTGTATCCATCCAATCTATTTGTAATTAGTCCAAATTATTTCCAACTCAGGTTAGTATTTTTTGAATGATTTAGAACAATATGTACTTATATATAATTTAAGTTCAATTATTTTTTTGAAAAAAATTGGTCTAATTATAAATAAATTGCACACATCTAATGTATTTGGAATGATGGACAATTATTTATAATTTTAAAATGAGTATATTTGAAATAAATTGGACTATTATTTTTAAAAATGGACTATAATCAAAACAAAGTAGACTCTATTAAAAATAATTTGGACTATATTTGGATGAAATTGATGATAATTTTATTAAAATAATAATTTATAATCAATCAATACACTTTAAACAATCATTCGATGAAGTTATATCCCTTTTTAATATCCAAATTTTACAAACAATGTTGCACAACGACTGAAATGTATTTTATGATTGCTCCAAAGAATGTGATGATAGCGCTAATTTGATTATCCAAATATTTTGTGTTTTTTAATTAAATTTTTTATATATCTACTTTAATAAATATAACTTAGTTTAAATGTTGGTAGTTAAAAAATAATTTCCAAAGGTCCCTTTAAAAATACATCATTTAATTTCTTTATATTTCTATTGAAGGGCTTGAAATATTTTTGTCCCCAAAAAACATGAAATCTGAAGATGTGGAATCCATGGTTTTCATTAGTAGTCTCAAATTATTTTACTCTACCATTGACCAAAGGCCAATGAGAGAAAAATATTTTAGTGTCACATTCAAAATTTCCTCAGCATGTTCTATGTTGTAGTAGGACATATTTTTTTATAATAAAACATTTTTAATTCTATTTACATATATTTTCACATCTATTATTTTATTATAAACAAATAATAATTCATCCAAACCAAAAATTAATTATTTTTAAGAATCTATTTTTAATTCCACCTTGTTCAAAATGTTTGAAATTTGTTGCAAAAGAAAATAGTCATTTTTATACTCCTAAATTATAGTCTAATTATATTTTTAATAAATATTAATTTTTTTACTAGGTAATGAGAATTGGAGTGTCCCTAATTTTTTTTAAATGAAATAAAAAACATTACAACATCCATTATTATATGTAACCAAAGGACCAAACACCATATAAAACTTAAACACACCCCAAAGGGCAAATTGATTATAGCTACTAAAACTAAATATTTATAGCGTCTCAATGTTGTACATTTGAAAAATATTAATCTAGGCTCTAATTTTTAGTTATAGACCTCACTACTACTAAAATTATTTCATTTTCCATCTAAATATGCCTAAATTCTTATCTCTTAGTCTAATCTATATCATTCTAACGACCCAAGTCTCCTGCACTACATAAAAAGCTTAAAACCTGATAAACATCATTAAATATTAGTTTTAGATTTGTAACTATTTTATATCCATATAGAGACTAGTAGCCATATAGGGATACTACCATCGATGGTAGTGTTCATATCCTTATCTAGTGTCTAATTTCTAAAAGTCATCCAAATTGGATTTTTTTCAAAACCATCAAGTTAGCCTATTTATCTTATTAATCCCTATCGTGAGATATTTTCAAAAGGTGTGGTATAAATATAAGTATAAAAATTATCATTAGTCATCTAGAAAATACCAATAAAAACTTACTAAATCTCAATAAATCAATTTCACAACTGATATATTCTTACCTATTCATCCCTATTTACATATCAAGCATATGAGCAATCATATTATAGTTATGAAGCATTAAAAGAGTATTGCATGAGTAATATTTGTCAAGTTACAAGCTAGATCACTAAATCATATAGTATATTGCACCCTTGTATAGATGCATTCCCACACATAGGGGAGAACTACATAAGTATAGGCCCTCCTTGGAGTATTGGCTATGTAGGCAATGCCCATTGATAGAGGGGTCTTTGAGGTTATCTTGGCACCATGAACCCATTAACCCATTTTTAGAAAAAATCATTCTAAGGGTAAAGAATGGTGAAGAACTAGGGTATAATTAATTGGAAAAGAGTGAGAACCTATATCCTAGATTTGAATACATCAGTAGAAATGTAATATAAAACCCATAACAATAAAGTTTGTCGCATTGAGATCGATTCACTATTATGTACTAGATACCTACATCATAGTCAAACATTAGCATTGATGGTAGTGTATAGTTTATATAGTGGTGTTCACGACCACAAAAGTATAAATTATATAATATGATGACTAATCAAGAATATCGATCTTACATACTTTTCACAATTTTCTAGTCTAGATTTGAATGTGCACAATAAAACCTAGATAAGTATCATTTATCTTTAGTATTTTAATAAATCGAACATATTTCAAATTTATTAATTTTTATATTTATCATATCTATGTATTATAATTTAGAATATTCATTTATCTAATTTTAAAATTAATTGGATTGATATAGATTAGTTTATCACCCCTGTGCTTTAAATATTTATATATTCTTAACCCTATCCCACATTTTAATTTAAGGTTAAACATTTGGTGAACTTGACCTTTGGTATCCAAACCTTAGGTTGATCTAGGGTTTCTTGATTTACTATTTTTGTGATCTTTTATTTCTAATTTTAAACTATTCAAAACCTAAAAAATAGATTTTATTTTCTTAAAATCATGTTTAATATGGATACATCTACCATTTATTTCATGGCACAATATATGATGGTCTCGCTTGCTAGTTATTAGACATACATTGGCAAAAAAATTAAAGATATAATAAATAAGAATAATAAAATTTGTCAATATAAAGAGAGTGTTTCAAAAAAAGATTAAACTTTAATTTTTCTTAAAACTCTTTTTTTAATAATAATGAGCCAATTTATAGACACCAATGTGCATGATCCCAACCTTTTGTCCCTCCTAGATACTATTCAAGTGACAACTACCATCTCATTCCCATTATTCACCCAAGGCTTATATTATATCACATGGTCCACACTGTCACTAGATAAAGAGGTAAGGATGCCCAACTTGTCCTACCACCTATTAACATATAAAAAATCTCTCCTAAGCATAAACTAATAATAAAAAATAAGGATATGATCTTGTTAACAAATTAAGTAATAGACATGCTAAGATTTCAATCCTTGAGTTTTTAAAATACTATAGTACCTATAAGGATACCTTGTATGAAGCTCTATGTGAAATACAAGTACCAAGTGATATATAACCAACTTAATTTATGAATATTATGAAATATATCAAAAACAATTCCACTATAACTACTTTTGACCCAAACTATTTACCATTAAAATATGTTATTAACTAAGACTTAAATTTATCCATATAAGTTATCATGCATAAAAAATGAATAAAAAGAGTGATAATCGACAATAGATCTCGTCTAAAATTTTATGGCATGGAATTTTTAACAACTATGGGAATTAGTACCAATATTATATAAAAATCAAATGCACATATCAAAGGATTTAATAACTTTTGTAGCTCACAAATTGGTCAAATCACATTAGATGTGACATTGGGACTAAAAACCATATTAACTACATTCCATGTAATCTAAATCATTACATTATAACTTACTCTTATATAGGTATTGGATACACATGATGTATATTTCCCATGTACATTATAATGATGTGTTAAATTCATACATGATGGGGCATTATGGACAATGCCTGCTAATGATGAACCCTTAAATGTTTTCTAAATGATAAATTCTAAAATATAAGGGGTTCCTAAAATCATACCACTAAATAAGTATATCCCAATAAAAATCATACCAACTTATGAGATGGGTTAATCAGTAAAAATAACTCATTTACCTCAATATGTTTATAAGGTACTAACCACTGAGGTTCACATGAATGCACACTTAGAATAAGAACCATTATCAAAGGAGCCAATGATACCAAAAAAATATGAAAATTTGACATTTAAACTTCCTTTATTTATTAATATAAAGCAACAAGATGGCAAAGTTTTAGATTACTATCATGGTTATGATGAACTTCCTCATACTATGACTAATGAATAATTGCAAACACTAAATCTTGATCCATTTGAGCATCTTTTTCATAACTTATTCATACTTATAAGTCATGGTACATATAAGCTAAATCTATTTCAAGAGGATACAAAATCACATTAAGATAAGGGTAAGGCAAAATTATCATATGAACTTGTAAATTATTGTTATTAAAGCCATCCTTCTTGCTTACTAAAATTAAGTCAACGTTATGAGGGAAAAATACAGATGTCATGTAAATAACATAGAGTTCTCTTATAAGACATAACAATAGATTTTATAGATCATAGTAAGAAAATAAGATTTGAATACAATACTTTCTATGTTATTTGAGCATAAAATGATATCCTTACCTCTTAATAGACACAAATAAAAAAATAGAGTCATTCATAAAGAAGGATCACCATACTATAATTATCATTGGATCACCAACCATAATATAGATCAATGTGAGACATTACAAAACCAAATTTAGAAATACAATAATGAAGAATGTATAATGATCATACCTAAACCATGGAAAATGCCTCATATTTTCAATATTTCAAAGGTAAAACATGTAATGGGGCATTCTTATAAATGCCCATGCCTCTAATATCTAACTATTATTATAAATATTAATGAGGTCTATTATTAACATCTTAAGGTTGATATAAATAATTGAGTTATAATTTATAGCACCACAATTTTCCAATAGTTGGAACATAATATCAATGAGTTAAATTACTCTCCAATTCTCTAATACTCTCTAGGGTATATCTTACTACCCATAACATGTGGCTCAAAGGTTGTTTATACCATCATCTAGGTTTTGAATCTGAATCCAAACTTCACCTGTCATCTTGGTCGATATTAGTTTTTTGAGATGAATACAATGATGAATATTAAAAATACCTTCCTCAATTTATAATTCAAAAATAAATAAATTTATGTCCCACAAGATGGATATAATGATAATCCTATATCAATAACTACGGACACTAAATTACCAGAAAACATTAAAACTTTGGTAATGCAAAAACATAAACAATGGTGGCAAGAAAAAGGGCCATGATGACATCCAAATAGTCCTTTATATTTTGATTTGGAGGAATTCAATCCTTTCATCTTGGTTATACTTTGAAATTAAAAAAACTATAAAAAAGTTAAATATTCTAAAAAATACAAAAAAACAAAAAATCAAATATTAAAAAAAAACATTCAAATAATTCAAAAAATATAAAAAATATTTAGAATTCCCATGTTCATTATCTCTTTGGGATTTATGTTATTTTATTTATGTTAGTATATATCATATCATTTGATTTATATACACATATATTTCACACATCTTTGAGTGTCATATAGGTATACCCAAACACATGATATGCACTTACAGATGTTGGATCACTCCTCTACCTACATCATATAGTATATTGGGTGCATTTTATTATTTGATCAAAATTGATACATGTTACATATCATTTAATTATTTATACATTATCATGTTTTATATTATATACTAATGCTTACACATGTCTATATCAATGCTCATATTTTTTAGTGTACTTGATATGTTATGTTAGATAACATTTTTGCTAACACATATATGTAGGGACTAGTATGATATTCTCATGTTGGTTTCTTATGCTTCATATTATTTTCACTTCCTTTATTTAATTCCATTGATTTATATTATCTTTCTTGTGGAACATTTGAATATGTTATTTTCTTGTTGGCCCCTATGTCATTACATGGTGATTGGAAATTTGAATATGTCATCATAGAGACATTTGAATATGTAATTTATTTTGATTGTGTGTAATTTGAACATGCCCATAGTATGAGGTATCCTTGTACCATTATTTTGCATTACATTGAATGCTCTTGTATGTGTGCTTGATTGTCTATTGAGCTTGTCTTGTTACTATCTAGACATAGCCATGATCTATATCATGCATATTAGGACTAAATGTGATCATATACTACAAGATTCATTAATACATATACTTTAACATGTTATCCCAATTATTTATTACACAACATGCCTTAATTTTTTCATGTAAATCATGGTAACTCTATTTACTTGGGATTCTGGTCTTTTCCTTCAATCTAGTTTGTGTCTTAGGCCTGTTAGACTTGTTGTCTTGATTTAAAAAAGAGTCCTTGAGGTGCTATGATCTAGGATTAAATTTTACCTTGTTGTTATAAGCAAGTTTAAAATTTAAAGGTTCATTATGTATTTGGTCTAAGAAAGATTTCATATTTAAGATTACATTGATTTGGTTATCCAATTTTCTTAAATATACTAAGTCTTGGTCTATTCTAAAGCATGTTGTGGGTACACTAAGGTTCCTCTTTTAGATATTTTTTCATTGTATTTATGAAATTTATTTAACTATGTCTCTAGGTCATGGCATATTTTCATTAATTAGTTTGGTATAATGTTGATTCTTTCCAAGTTAATTGACTGAGTGCTTGCATGGCTTTCTCTTCGGACTCAATCACTCTATGGATTATTAGACTGAATTGGTTTCAATTTTTGGCCAAATGGGATCATGTCATTGAATTTAATTAATCTATATTTAATATCTTTTATTCCTTTTAGTTTATTTTTACCAAAAGTTTTCAAGGTTTTATTATAAAATTTGGCCATTTTCCTAATGATAGGTCAAATATAGCTATGGATTTTAGTAAGATGTCTATTTTTGTTCATTAAAACTTACTACATTTTGCCTTTATCTTTTATCTTCAATAGTAATTTTGGGAAAAGTTTAAATTATAAATTATAATGGCTACTATCCTTTTTCAGAATAATGGTCACTTCACCCTAGGCAAACAAGAAGCTTCCACTTGTATTTTGCTCACTTCCTCAGGTCTCTTCAAGACTTAGTTGATTTACTTTGATCTTATAGATGCTCAAGATGAGGAGACATGATGACATCCTCTTTCCTCAATTTTCTAGGCCCTCTTAGATTCTAAGGTAGGCCAAAGATCTTATAGATACATGGAATCATTCTATGTGGCATAATCCTATTTCCTAGGGCCCTCAAGATAGTCAGTATACTTCTAAACAATATTCAATCTCTCAAAGGCCTAAGATCATGCCACATGGCATGATCCTATCTCCCCGCTCCCCAAGGTGGTTCCATATATTTTAGACTTTGGCAAGGCCCAAAATAAGGGGGATTTTGACAAGTGTTAAGATATCACCATACCAAGATTACAAAGACAAACAATATAGGTTGAAACTCAATTAAGTCTCAGATGAGAAAATGGTGGACACATGGCATGAATTACCAACTCAAGGACATGTTTGCATCCATGTCAACATTCACTAAACTTAAATTTGATAGTCATCTAGACTGTCAAAAATGTCAAAATTATAATGCATTCCTTTTAAGCTAAAGTGTTTAAATTTTATCAAATCTATTGAATATTGATCATCTAAGTCCATTATAAATTCTTTGAAATGATATTTTTGAGAAAAAAATAATGAGGACTTCTGTAAATTACGTAGTCACTTCAACATTTTTTCTAGATAAATTTTACCTACTTATTGGTTTTTTGGTCAATTATATATCCTATTATAGTTAATTGACTAAGGGCTTATGGTTGTTGCATATGGTATACATAGTCTTTTAAAGTGAATTTTGGGTTAACTTGGATAAGATTTTGGCAAGTAGGGTTGTTTCTTCTCTAACTTAGTTTGGTTTTAGTCCCTTTATAATTTAATTTGGATTAAAATGGATAATGATTTTTATGCTTAACCTTTTTAACTTAGTTGTTTGATTTAAGAGAACTAACCTTCCTTTGTTTCAACTTTTTGACTTATCCATTTACATTTAAATATTCAAATCTAACGGTTGTTTTTCCTTGTAGCTCCACTAGCTTCTTAATAAACAAGATGAGGATGCATGTTAACATATAGTTTCCCCACTTCATTTAGGGTTATAGATCATTGAGATAGTAACCCTAAGCCTTTAGGTAAGTAGGTTGATGTCGTGTGGCATAATCTAGTTTTTGTGAGCCTTCAGAGGTATAATGGGAAAAATGGTGAAACCTCCAAGTGATTAGGATATAACCATGTGGTGATATCCTATTTAATATATCTCTTAGGATGGTCAAAATGGTTTATATAGGCAACAATGTGTTTGATGTTCAAGATGGGGCCATGTGTCAAAATATCAAGGCATAAGAGTAGTCAGAGCTTACAAAACATCAATCTAAGACTAGGGAGCTCTAGGTGACTGATATCTCACCACATAGAAAGATTTTATTACATAATATCCAAAAAATATTCTATGGACGTGGATCCTTGTGTAAAGTAAATGAACAATGGGAAGCTTCCACATGATGCCACTTGCCCATGATGGTTAGTTTATGATATGTAGGCTGTAAAGTCCCTAAGGCTTGAGATGAGGCCACACATAATTTTTTTATGGATCTAAGGTAGTTAAGGCACATTGAGCCTATAATAGGGACCAATAAGCTCCAAAATGATTATATCTTTCCATGTGGTGAGATATTGTTCCACTAAATTTGGAGAAAATTCAGAAGATGTGGGTCCTCAAGGCAAGTAGAAGAGTAGTAGAAAGATGCCACATGGCACAACCTCAACATATATAAGACACATATGCATGATGGAAAAATGGGAAATATCAACCTAGAGTGGATTTCCAATGTGGATAAGTGAATGTCCATAAAAATAATTTGGGCTTGAATTTTCCAACCATATAGGCTTGCCAAGGCCATCAAAACCAAGAAATTAGGTTGTGGGTCCAATATGATCAAGGAAATTAAGATATGATTTATTTATTGGAAATAGAGGGATCATGGGATGAAAAACCCAAAGTATTCAAGTGGTGGATTTGAGCAAATAATAGCATACTCATTGGGATTATAGGTGAGCTACAAAAGATAAATTCTACATTAACAAGACATGGTATTTGACTACGTATAATGTGGCCAATTGGAGATCCCATGAAGGATCCCAAACAAATTCCATTTCTTGGTATTATACCCAACATAAATTAGTGTGGTCACCCAATAATTATCATCAGAGAAAAACCCAATAATTATCATCAATTATGTAGCATGAAAGTGAGATAAAAATAATAATGCATAATACTAAGTTACCTCTCAAGAGCAAACCAAAAGTGATAAGAGTTTTAAAATGAGAAATCAACTGTATCAGAGAAAAACCCATGTGATCTTATTATAAGTGTTTTAATCAAAATCTCCAAAATTACAAGATTGAATAAAGAACACAAAATAATAATAGAAAGAGATATAAGATTCTTAGTGAGGAAAATAGGAGAGGAAGGGATATTTTATATATATGGAGGAGGAAAATGAGAGTTACATAGAATCCCATTATGACCTTACAACCCCCCAAACTGTGTGCCACTTGTGTCTTAGTCCCTTACAAAGATAAGGGATGTTTGTGCCATGTAGGGAAAGGAGTTACTAATGTAATTAACTCCCAAGTTCTAAGGGAGCATAATTAGGTGAGTGACACCTCATGTAATCCATATTTGTGTTAATTAATAATTCATATAAATATAAATTCCCCACACATGAAAAAGAAACTTAAGATAAAATAAAGGTTAATTTTAAAACTCCCCCTTAAACTTTATTTATGGGTTTAAAAACAAACAATAAGGTAAGAAACATCACTAACTCCCTACTTGATGAAAACTTCCTTCAATCCTAACTTGTTACAAAAGAAAACAAACTTATATTTAAATAGTGGCTTAGTGAAGATATCAACCATTTGTTCTTCAGTAGGACAAAAAAAGAGAATAATTTGATTGTCTTCAATAATTTCATGATGAAAGTGATTTTGAATCTCAATGTGATTATAATTTACATGGAAAACCAGATTTTTTGCTAAGGTAATGACACTTTGATTATCACTAAAAATTAGAGTAGTCAAATGTTGTAGGTGGCCCAAATCTATAAGAAGTTTTATAAGACAAATTGATTCTTTTGTAGAATGATTATAATATTTATACTTAGCTTATAAGGAAGATAAATATACATTAGTTTGATTTTTAATATTCGATGAAATAGTGCTAGAACCCAAATAGAAGTAATAACCACTATTTGTTCTATGATCATTAGGATCACCAATCCAATCAGAATCTGAATAACCTACCAAAGAAAAATTATTATTTAAAGTATAATTGATGCCGAAATTTAGAGTACCTTAAATATAATTAATAATTAATTTATCATATTTAAAAAAAGTAATTTGAGGTTTATACATAAAGTGATAAATCAATCTACTAGAAAATGCAATATTAGGATGAATATGAGTAGGATAATTCAAACTACCAACTAATTATTGATAAAGAGTTGGATCAATAGTTTTTGTTTCCATGTCATTAAGTAATTTAAAACCAAAGTCACAAGGAGTAGCAACATGTTTGTAATATACTTATTAAACCTAGCTAATAAATCATATGTATATTTAGATTGAGAAATAGACATGCAATCCTTTTCTTTCCAAACTTGAATGCCTAAAAACTAATGTAAGAGACCCAAATTATCCATTTCAAAGGTATTATTTAAATAATTTTTAGTGCAATAAACCATTGAACTATTACTACCAGTTATGATTAAGTCATAAACATACAAAACAATGATAACTAATCCATTTGGAGTATTTTTGATAAATAGATTAGGATCATTATAACTATGTGTAAAGCTTTGAGCTATAAAAAATTGATAAATTTTAGATTACCATTCTCTAGGTGATTATTTTAAAACATAAATATATTTGTTTAACTTGCATAAAAGATGTTCATTGCCTTGTTTAATAAAACTAGGGGGTTGAGACATGTAAATTTATTCATGCAAGTCACCATTTGAGAAAACACTCTTAACATCCATTTGATAAACATGCCAATGCATGTGAGCAGCTAAAACTAAAAAAAATTTAATAGTGGGCATCTTAGAAACAAGAGAAAAAATTTCATTATAGTTAATTCCTTAAATTTGTGAAAAAACTCTAGAAACTAATCTAGATTTATACTTTTCAATTTGATTATCATAATTTAACTTAGTTTTAAACAATCATTTACAACTTACCAAATGATACCCTTTAGGTATTGGAACTAAGTCCAAAGTGTTATTAGAAATCAAATATTTGTATTCATCATGCATTGATTTTTATCAATGAGGGTGACCTTGAGATTATTTTAAAGTTTAAGGATCATTATTGTTTATAATTTTAGACATCAAAGCATAATTACAAAAAAAATTTATAGTTCTATAAGTATCGTTAATATCTACATGAATTCTAAAATATTCTATAGTAGTCTTGGCCCACTTAGGCATATATTTAGATAAAGCAAGACCAGAAGAAGGAGAAGGAATTTTAGGAGAAACATCATTATACAACACATCGTTATGATCATCACCATTTTCTAAATAAAAAGAAGCAAAAACTATATCAAGAGAATGAAAATTGGAAGCACAATCAAGTACACCATTTTAGCAATGTTAACATCCCTTTTAATATTTATTTTTTTAGTTTGAGGATCATTCACCCTATAAAATTTAGATGATTTATCATAACCAACAAATATAAAAGTATCTACTTTATAATATATCTTATTATCCTTTTCAATTGGAATATGAATAAATGCATCATAACCAAAAACACATAAATGTTTTAAATTAGGGTTTCTACCTCTCCAAGCTTATTTAGGTGTAAAATTTAAAACATATTTAGTATGAGTTATATTAATGAAATAAAAAACACAATACATGGATTCAACCCAAAAGTTATAATGTATATTTTTATCATGCAACATACATCTAGAAATTTCAATGATAGTCCTATGTTTACATTTAGTAACACCATTTTAATTAGGTGTATAGGAAATAATTTTCTCATGCTTAATTCTATGTTGCTTAAAATATTCAATTAAATCACTTTTAACTATTCAATACCACTATCAGTACATAATATGCATAAAGAACAATGAGATTATTTTTTAACAAAGGCATGGAACTCAATAATAGTGTCTAAAACTTGATCTTTAGTTTTCAAGAAATAAATCTAAACTCACCTATTGCAATAATAATAAAAATTAAAGCATACTTAAAAATATTAATAAGAGTTTGCATAGGGCCTAAAAGATCACTATGAACTAAATGAGGCTTTCCAGTAACATGCCAAGAGTGATTTTTAAGAAAATATTCTCAATAAATATTAATAGCCATACAACCATTACAATTAGAAGTAGTAGGAGAAATGTCAGACAAATCTTCCACCATATTAAGTTTTTTCATAAGTATAATAATTTGGTAATTAATATGTCATAATATTTCATATCAAAAATTAACATCATTAGAAACAAGTAAATCATGAGAAGATGAGGGAGAAGAGAATCCAATAAATTTGAACAAATTATCATTATGTAGAAAAGTAGTAACAACTACTTGAAAATATTATTTAGTAGATTTAACATAACATGTATCATTAATGAATTCTAATTTATAGTCTTATTTTCATATTTGAGGTATAAAAAGAAAATTTAATTTCAAATCAGGAAAAAGCAAGACATCATGAAATTCACCATTAAGAAATTTAATATTTCCTATGGCTTAAACAATGCAAGAAGCATGATTTGTAAGAATTAAATTATTGTTAAAAAGATCTAGTTATAAAGAAGTAAACAATTGAGCATTATATGTCATATCTTGAGTAGCACTAGAATAAAAAATCCATTCAATAGGAGAAGCACACAAAGAACAAGTAAAATAAGCTCTAGTATTAGACTTTTGTTTTGCTTGAGTCTTATTATTATTATTATTATTATTATTATTATTATTATTATTATTATTATTATTATTATTATTATTATTATTATTATTATTTGTGCTAGCATTATCTTTGAACTTAAGCTTTCCACTTTTGATATCATGTTTATTTTTAAATTAATGATCTTAATCATGAATTTTTTTATCACAATAATTACACTCTAACTTTTTATTATGTTTAGAGTTAGATTTTTGATCTTTATTTTCATGTTTATGATTAAACTTAGCATATTATTTACCATTCTTATGTTGGTGTTTAGAAACAAAATCATGTTCATTAGTCTTAAGACTACCAAATTGAATCAAATTTGTTATTCTTGATGTAACAAAGTATAAAATAATTCAAATGTCAACATAGTATATAGAGTAGGAAAAACTAGTTGTGAATGAATATTAGTAATAAACTACTGAAAAGATCGAGGCAAACACTTTTTCATGATAATATGAATCAAATTAAAATCAAAAAGTTTAACACCTAAACCAGCTAATTGAGAAGGTAAAGAATAAATTTTAATCAATAAATCATCCATAGTTTTTAAGTTATTATAATTTTTTAAGCATGCTAATTGATGTCTTAGGTTATCATTGATGTCAAAGAGAGCATATGGTTCTAGTGCATGAATGACAAAGAAGTAATGTTTAATAGCTTGGAGAGATATAACACATTTTCAAGTTTGTAAGGACAAATAATAAGTTATGAGGCATTCATATATGTCTTGGTGAAGTTTTAGTGTTTCACTTGATCATTTAGAAAGAGAAACATGAATCTTCTAGCTAAGAGAAGCTATACCTTCACTACACATCATGTAGATATGAATGAACCAAAAAGTTTTTGCATTTAATGTAGGTACTCAAAAATTCAACTAAGGTCAAAGGTTTTCATGGAGATGTTATTTATAGTACCAAGATAGTACCTTGAAGATTTGGACTCTTGAAGTGTTGTTTAGCTCAAGTTATAAGCCTTCAAAGTTGATCGTATAGATTGTGATGGGTCAGAGACCATCAAGTTTAACTACATCGAAGTATGAGGTCAAATAGTCAATTAGATATAATGGTGACCATTCATCATCTAAATGGTGCACATGTGTCTCAATCTCATTGAGTTGATAGCAAATCTAATAGTGAGTGTGAAACTTATCAGATATAGATAGACAGTGAGCATGTGATCATTTAGATTATAATCCAATAGAGCATATTGAGTTAAATAGTCAATATTTCATGTAGGGTTTCCAAGTGGTAGAAGTTTATTGGATTTAAATAGTCAAATGTGTAGAAGGCATGTAGAGCTACCAAGTGGCATGATTTCGAAAGCAAGGATCTAAGATCAACGATGAGCATTGTAAGGTAAAAAACATGATACTTCCTATGAGATCAATAGAGAGTGTTTGATCTAGATTCTAGGAGAAATGAGATATTGACACATGGCTGATGTTTTGTATTTACATAGTGACTGTTAGAATTTGAATATTCAAATTAATGAAGGATAACCAATCTACAAGTTTTTAGCTATAACTTTTGATATATGTAGAATTTTAAAAAAGTGTAAAAGGAAAAGTTATAGAGAAATTCAAGGTGCATCTAAATTTTTTTATTATAAGGTAAAAGTGTTTTTATAATCTATGTTATTAAGCTCCAAAGTTGATTATTTATTCCCTCATGGTGTTATTCTGTAAAAAATATTGTTTAAGAAATTTGTGCTTTAATAGAAGAGTGTTTTGGTGGGAAAAATCACTTGAATATGTCATAGAGGTTATATGGAGTAGACCCATGTAGTTAAAAGTGATCCTATGCTCTTAATTTTCTTGATAAAGTGATAATGGGTGAATAGGTCTCCATGAGACCTATAAGGTCTACTAAAGCCTAATTAAAAGGCATAACTACTTAAGTATGACCCATGGATGCTATGGATGACTTGTTAGGATGGTATTGAGCTATTTTTTAGCATGATATAGGTCTTAAGGGTTAAGGAAAGTATTATAGCTGATCTATAAGTTGATATTCATGAAGACTCTATAAAAAGTGGAGACCAAGGCAATAGTTTCTACACTTGAATGAGAGAGCAAAAGATAGAGATGAAGGAAAGAGATCAGAGGGAGTGTGCTCAGTGGATGGACTAAATTATAGAGTAGATTGAGGATGAGAAATGAAGACTAGAGAGATTCAAAATGGGTGTTTGGATTCATTTCTTGTATGAGCAAGTTTGAGTGTGTGTGGTGAGTTGAAAGAAAGGTGTTATACATTATTTATCCAATTAGATTGAAATGAAATTAGAGTTATGGAGTTTATTGATTTCATAAAGTGTTATGCAGGTTCTCAACATATATAATAAGTGGGTGTTTATTCATACATAGGGGTGGGTTCTCCTTGTGAAGTGGGTGCTTCACTAAAAGGTCTCGTGTTTGTAATCATATTATAGGATAACTAGTCCATATGTTTATAGGCTTGAAAGTGGGTTTATTCTCCAAGAGGGTTTCCCACATAGATTTTGTGTTATGTGTATGATCTTACACCATATTTATTATTAGTTTTTATGAACATATTATATGATTTATGAATTCTTGTGGTCATTGATTAAGAGTTTAAAAGGATTAAAATTGAAGTTTGAAATATCTTACATCATTGATTCACCCCCTTGAGTGATTGTACCTCTAACAATTGGTATCAAATAAGGACCTTCATTGCAAGTTTAACCACTTGAAGGTGATCTAGGGTATAATATGCCAAGTCAATAGAAGCAAGGTTTCTCTATAAAGTAAGCATCATTTTTCAATGGATCAAATTATACTTTCTATAGTGCAAGGATGAGGATGTACATCATGTCTCTAGGGTTTGATACTTGGCACTCTATCATATATGGTTATACTACACCACTTACTCCTCTAACTAGTGTTGTTGATAAGAAGTTGAGTGATAATAATTCTAAATCTATGAATGATATCACTTGTGGTCTATCCAAGGCTAAATTCACCAAAATGATCTATTATAAGTCTACCAAGGATCTTTGGATATTATTTATGAAGGAGACTCAAATATAAAATTAGATAAATTATAAACCTATCAAAGGAAATTTAAAAGTATCAAAATGAAATAAGATATTATGGCATCCTATCTTCTAAGGATTTATGAGGTAGTAAACATGATCAAAGGTTTGGAGAGGTGATTGATGAAGCTACTATAGTACAGAAGGTATTGAAGACTCTTACACTCAAGTTTGATTCAAAAGTTTTTGTTGTAGAAGAAAGTAATGATCTCACTCAGTTGAAGATGGATGATTTACATGGCATCCTTACTACCTATGAAATGAGAGTTGATGAGAATAGACCACTTAAGAAGGAAGCAAACTTCAAGGTGATCAAGGAGATAAAAGACAAGAATAAAAATTTGAGTCTTTAAGATTTTAATCTTAATGAAGATCAAATTGAAGCCATGATTACAATAAAATTGAATGTAGGATCAAGTAAGTATGAAGGAAAACTTACTTTTAAATGATTTTCATGTGGTAAAGTTGGTTATTTTGTAGCTAGATTTCCAGGTAGAGACAAGTTTGGACACAAAGAAGCTTATAAAGAATATCATGAGGATGAACCCAAGAAATTTAAGGATCCTAGTAATTACAAAAACTTCTTCAGTAAAAAAATGGAAATAAGGAATCATATAAAGGTAGTAATAGCCTTTACCATGAAGAAGATAGTAACTCATCTATAGAAAAATAAATAAAGAAGTCTGAAAAGGAGGATTCTTTTTATAATAAAGATATGGAGATAGTGTTCTTAGATTTTAGTGATGATGAAGGTGAATGTTCTTTAAGAAGATATTTTTTTGGCAAAGATAGCTCAGAGGAAGATGAGAAAGTCACTCTTGAAGATAAATAACTAGATACTATGTAAGAAATGAAGATACTACAAAGAAAGAATAGAAAATAAGATTCCTTGATCAAATCCTATGAGGAGGAAATTGGAATTTTTAAAGGAATTTTGAGTAGTGAAGTCAAGGAGCATGATGAGATCACACAACAAATTAAAAGTTAGGTTTGTACTCTTAATGAAGAAGTAAAGAGTAAGGATGAAGAGTGTATCATGTATCAATTAGAGATAGAGTCTTTGCAGATAAAACTAAATCAAGATATGAGAAAAGATACAATTGATGATTTATATAATAAGTATGAATTGATGAATGATCTTGAAGATCTAAATATTGAGAAGAAAAAGAAAAAGAAGATGATGTCATAAATCAAGGACTATGAAGATCAATTCAGTGTGTTTGAATCAAGAATGAATGATGACACCAGGGAACATGAAAATACTATCAAGCATCTCAATAGTCAATTAAAAACTATGTCTACAAGCTTAAAAACCAAAGAAGATGAGAACTTAAGGTATGTGATTGAAATTGAGACATTAAAAGCTGAGTTAGAAAAGACATCTTGTAAGGTGAAGTCATTTGTGAAGTTTGAAAAGAGCTCAAATGATCTTGACAATATTTTGAGTAGTCAAAAGCATGCAAGTGATAGAATTGGTCTTGGATACAAATAATAACAAAAGCATGAAACTCAAGACAAGATAAAGGTTGATATGAAAAAAAGACAATCAAAATTTGAAGATTAATCATCAATCAAAGAATCAAGTTATTGGCAGAATGAAGAAAACTTAGATCAGACAACCAAATGTTTTGAGGTATGCAAATTTAATGGTTATTGTTACTCCTATAATCAATTTGGTCATAGGTCAAAATATTTCAAAAGATCCTCAAGAAATGAATTTTCATGGAATTATGATCAAGACAATGGCAAGCATGAAGAACATAATCACTCAAGATAGTTAGCATGTTCATAAGAAAAGAATGACATCTTTTGCTACAAGTGTCAAGGATTTGGTCAAATTAAAAAGTTTTGTAATATCTTCATCAAGAGACCAAATGATCAGGTACATGGATGAATTCATGAAACTTTAATGAATCATCATATATCTCAATCATAAGGTATATACAATCTAAGAAACCTCATTTGTTTTAAATGTCACGAGAAAGGTTACATAACAAGGTTCTATAAGAATGATCAATATTCTACTTCAAATATTATCAATCATGTCAAGAAGAGAAGGAGTCATAGAGAATAGAGGCCTAAGTAGGTAAATGAAAAACAAGCTTAAAGTAGATTATTTGCCATGGAAAAATAGGGAAAAAGTTCAATTATCAAGGAACAAGCCTTATCTTCCTAAATGGACAAGGAAATCAAGTAGGATCCTGAGATAAAATAAGAGAGTAAGGTTGAAAACTAATTCAAAGTCAATATAAAGATAAGGAAGGACTGCAAGTCAAGTAAGAGCATGGAGATATGGGAGTCTCCTGAGTTTTGGGATCTTTAGTCCCTTTATGACAAGTGGGTGTCTTTACCTATGATTTTTAGGAGACATCTTTCATGTGTGGAAAAAAGTGTGTGTGCTCTAGGTAATGATCAAAATGCTAATCAGTACAAGGGTATGTTCTCTTCATTTTGTTAATATGCAATATGTGTTTGTCTAAGGGGGAGCTAACTAAATTATCTTGAATGGATTGAATAAGATGTGAGTGATATGAGGGGGAGCATATGTGAATATGCTTTAGTCATGATAAAAGTGTGAAGATGTCTACTATAGTTGTGAATTCACTAAGTTTAATATGATAAATTGATCAAACCAAGTCATGTATTTTGACAAGGTATTGAATCTTCATGCATGAAAAAATAGAGCTTGTGAGTTTTATAGGAAGATAATTCCAAGGATAAGAAAATCCTAAGTTCATATTGGTGTATGTCAAAGAATAGATGACATAATATAGAGTTTGATGTTAGGGGGAGATTTCTAAGATATGTGAGCAATTTATCAGGTCCAAGGTTCAGATAAGTCCAAGTTCATATTGGTGCATGTAAAAGGGGGAAAAATTGATTCATATTCTTAAAGTTTTTAAGTATCCTAAGCATCTTAAATAAAACTTGAATACATACATGATGTTGAGGAATGATTATTGACATAAGGAAGAGACCCTTTGTCATTAATGTTAAAGGGGGAGAAAGATCAGAATGAAGAAGTTCAAATGAGTAAAAAGACATTCTGAGGGTGTTTTTCCATCAATGACATAGGGGGAGATTGTTGAGCATGGTCATTGATGTCTTAGGTTGTCATTGATGTCAAACAGAACATATGGTTCTAGTGCATGAATGACAAAGAAGTTATGTTTAATAGATTGGATAAATACAAAACATTTACAAGTATATAAGGACAAAGAAGTTGTGAGGCATATATACATGTCTTGGTTAAATTTTGGTGTGTCACTTAATCATTTGGAAAGAGAAACATGCATCTTATAGCTTAAGAGAAGCTAGACCATCATTGCACTTCATGCAAATATGAATGAACTAGAAAGTTTGTACATTTAATAAAGGTAATCATAAAGTCAACTAAGGTCAAAGGTTTTCATGGAGATGTTGTATATAATTCTAAGGAGGTACCCTAAATATTTGGACTCTTGAAGTTTTTACTAGCTCAAGTTATAAACCATTAAATTTGCTCTTGCAGACTATGATGGGCCAAAGACCGTTAAGTTTAACTACATTAAAGTCTAAGGTAAAATAGTCAAGTAGATATAATGGTGATAATTCATCATCTAGATTATGATACAATGGTGTGTGTGAAGTCAATTTGTCAAAGGTTATTGATATTTCATGTGGTTGTGACATGTGTCTTAATCTCGTTGAGTTGATAGTAGATCTAACAATGAGCGTGAAACATCTCAGATAGAAATCAATGGTGAGCACATGATCATGTAGATTATGATACAATGGAGTGTATTGAGTTAAATAGTCAAGATTTCATGCAAGGATACAAAGTTCTAGAATTTCATTGGAGTTAAATAGTCAAATGGGTAGAAGGCACACAAAGATGCTAAGTGGCATGATCTCATAAGCAAGGATCTAAGATCAACAATGAGTGTTGTAAGGTAAAGATAAAGATACTCCCTATTAGATAAATAGAGTATGTTTAATCTAGCTTCTAGGAGAAATGAGATGTTGACACGTGGTTGATTTTTTTTATTTACATAGTGACTATTGCAATTTGAATATTCAAATTAATGAAGGATAACTAGTCTACATATTTTTAGCTATAACTTTTGATATATGTAGAATTTGAAAATGGTGTAAAATTAAAAGTTGTAGAGAACTACAAGACACATCCAAAAAAGTTTATCATAAGGTCTAAATTTTTTTATAGTCAAAGTTATTAATCTCCAAGTTGACTATTTGTTCATTCATGGTGTTCTTATGTAGATAATATTGTTTAAGCAATTTATGCTTTTGTAGAAGAGTGTTTTGGTAGGAGTAATCACTTGAAGATGTCATAGAGGTTATATGGAGTGGACCCATATAGTTTAAAGTGATCCTATGTTCTTAATTTCCTTGATGAAGTTCTAAATAAGTGAATAGGTCTCTATGAGACCTATAAGGGATACTAAGGCCTAATTTAAAGGCATAACTACTTAAGTGTGAACCATGGATGGTATGGATAGCCTGTGAGGATGGTATTGAGATGTGTGTTAGCATGATATAAGTCTTAAGGTTTAAGGAAAGTATTATGGCTGACCTAGAAGTTGATATTCATGAAGACTTTATAAAGAGTGGATATCAAGGTAATGGTTTCTAGACTTGAATATGAATGTGTTGAGAGAGAAAAAGATAGAGACTAGTGAAAGTGATTAGAGGGAGTGTGCTCAATGGATGGAATAAAGTACATAGTAGATTTAGGATGAGCTAAGATGACTAGAGAGATTCAAAAGGGGTATTTAGATGCATTGCTTTTATGAGAAAGTTTGAGTGTGTGTGATGAGTTGAAATAAACGTGTTATATATTGTTTCTCTAATTAGATTGAAATGTAATCAGATTTCTAGAGTTGTTGATTTCATAAGGTGTTGTGTGAGTGCTCAAAATATAGAACAAGTGGGTGCTCCTTATGAAGTGGGTGCTTCACTAAAATTTCTCATTTTTTTTATCATCTTATAGGACAAGTAGTCCATGTGTTTGAAGGCTTGAGAGTGGGTTTCATTCCCCAAGAGGGTTTCCCATGTAAATCTTATGTTATATGTGTGATCTTGCATCATCTTTCTCATTCATTGTTATGAACATCTTATATTATTTATGAATGCTTATGGTTATAGATTAAGAGTTTTAAAAGATTACAATTAAAGTTTGAAATATCTTGCATCACTGATTCACCCCTCCTCCAAGTTATTGTACCTCAAACACTTTAAATCTGATAATTGATCCTAAATTTGAATTTTAGGAGATTCAATCACAATATCATAAATAGATTTAAGTTTAGACCAAAAATTGGAAGAAAGAGAATGACCATCAATATGGATATGTAATTCAAGGGTCATGGCCATGACAATCAATCTTAAGGCCTCGTTAGTTTTTGCTTGCCATTTATTTTAAATTATAACAAGGGTAGTCTTTGTATCTGGTTGAGGATTTGTGCCATCTACTATATGCACCAAATGTTTGAAAGTGAAAATATATTGAATATTAAATTTCCATAAATAGTAATTAGTGGATGTGAGTTCAAATTTGGGTAAAAATTAAGTCATTGTCCTTGAAAGCTCACCTAATGATTAGAAAGTTAATAGGCAAAAAATCACTTAGGCAACAAAAGGCATAGCAGGGGAAAGAATACAAGGGAATGAATTTATCAAAATGTAAAAGAGATAGTGAGAAATAAATAAGAGCCAGAAAAAGGATAGAGAATTATAAAAAACCTTGCCAAGTTGATATGAAACAGATAATATCAACTAAAAAAGGTCTATATTTTTTAAAATTAAGTTTAATGAACAATTTTAGGCATCCTTTGATAATTGAATAATTGGATATTGGGGGGAATGCTTTTATTTAAATTAAACAAGCACTTAGAGCTGATTTGTTTTTTTTTAAATTGAAAGTAAGCTCATAAAATAAAAGACATGCAACCTAAAAATTAAAAGTTGGGATTGTTTTTAAACAAATATCATTTCCATATAAAATAAGATGTTAAGACAAAAAGGAAATGTCTTAAATGTATTTTTTAAAGAATTTTTTTTTCTGTTAATTATTTTTTTAAAACAAGATGTTATAGAAAAATGTATTAAATAATGGAATTGAAAAACAAAAAATATTTTTATGAAACAACTTTAAAATGTCAATCAAATATGAATCACTTGGTAAATAAAACATAGAGGTAGAGAAAATTATACCTGAATAAATGATTATGGAACTATAGGGAAGGAAACCAAGTGGAAGTAATTCAAAATTTGGAACAAAGTTGCTTCAGAGTGACACAAAAGTATAAGTAATTAAAATTTTTGTACAAAGAGAGATGATAGCTAGAAGAGGGATGAGGGATGTTAGCTAGGGAGGGAGACACCTAGCAAGTGGATCAGAAGAAAAAGATAAAATAAATAAATTCCCAACAAAAAGGGGGAAACTGTTTAATATTAGAACTAGAAAAGTAAGTGGTAGATAGAGACACATGTTAGTTATAGAAGGAGGTGCACCTGTAGGAAGGCTATACATATTTTTATAGAGTTTCCTACAAGGTAAAATAATAGAAAATTAAAAAAATTAGGAAGGAATAAGAGGACACCAAGAGCTAGAGGGGCACTACTGGTAAGAAGAAGACAAAAAAAAAAAAGATTAGTTGCCAAAGAATGTTTGAGGACACCAAGAAAGGAGAAAATGACCTGATAATGGTGGTGCCAAGGAAAAAAGAGGCAAGCAAAAATAAAACTAGAAGGATCATATTTACAGAGAGCTTCACACAAAAAATTCTACTTACTTAGAGGTTGAAGTGTTTTAAAAAAATGAGAAATGGTTGAGCACTAATAGATGAAAAAAACAACCATAGTCAAAGAATAAAGTAAATAAATGATAAAAAAAAATATAACATATCTGTATATAAAATAGGTATATTACAAGTTGTAATGCTCATAAAAAAACAAAACAAACTAAATTAATACTTATTTCCTAAAAAACATTGATTTTTTTTAAAAGGTTAGAATTTTTTTTTGAAAACTTAAAGTGGCTAGAAACCTAAAAAAAAGAGTTAAAAACCACTAAAGTTAAACAAGGAGAAAGAGGTAGATCCAAAATAATTATCAAGGGTTAGAGCCCTTACAAAAAAATCTAAGAAATTTCCTTAAAAGACCTATACACTCTTAAAAAAAATGTCATTAAGATGACCATAGATATAATACCATGAATTATTTTAACTCAAGAATTATCATCAATGACATAAAATGAAAGTGAGAGAAAAACATGAATGCACAATACAAAGTTACCTCTCAATAGTAAACCATAAGCGACAAGAGTTTTAAAGTGGGAAACTGAACATATTAGAGAAAAATCCACATGATTTTATTAGAAGGATTGCAACCAAAATATCTATAAGTACAATATTGAATCAAGATCACAAGATAAGAATAGAGAGAGCTATAAGATTCTTAGTGAGGAAAAGAGGAGAGGAATGGATATTTTATAGATCTAGAGGAGGAAAATTAGAGTTACATAAAATCCCATTATGACCTTACAAGCCCCCTAAGTGTGTGACATTTATGTACTAATACCTTATAAAGAGAAGGAAAGTGTGTGCCATGTGGGGAAAAGAGTTACTCATGAAAGCAACTCCCAAATCCTAAGGGAGTATAAAGAGGTGAGACACCTCATGAAATATATATTTATGTGAATTAATAATTCACATAGATATAAATTCCTTGCACATGAAAAATAAATGTAGGATAAAATAAATTATCCTAAATAAAGGGTAATTCTAAAAAAAACTATAAAATAGAGGAGTTATCACAAATTCAAAGTCCATTGAGGGTGGCTTTGAGATATTACAACTCTCAATACATATGATAATTGAGATTTACAAAGGGAAGTCAAAGACCAAACAATTTTTTTCAACTAGTACCTCTCTTATGAGTAGTGTCCCTTTTATCACCCCCTTTATCTCCCTTAGAACCCAAAAATGGCCAATCCTACCTGGTTAAGAGGATATATTTATTTTATGAACATTATAGGACTTTCTCAAAAATATTGATAAGTTCTTCCCAATATATGTTCATGGTGGGGTAAGAACAATAGAAGAACACATACATAACTCAAGTATGCCTTGATTAGAACTCAAGTTCAACATGAATACATCACTTGTAAGCTATTCTATTACACTTTAGATGAGTCAATGTTTAGATGGTATTTAGGTCTCCCAAATGGATCTATTACTTTTTAGGCTAACCTTGAGATTGTGTTCATTAACCACTTTATGATATCAATAAATGCTACAATGCTCTATCATTGGTTTGAAGCTACCCATAGAGATCCCAGTGAACCCATGAATAATTTCAATACTATTTTTCACAAGTTGTACAAAAGGTTGAAATACCCCTACATGTAGATCAATATTGATACTATTAAAAAATACTGGAGGGCCCTAGAACCCATGACTTCTATGTTATTTAGGAAGACCCCAACAAATCTTAGATCTTTGTCCTTGGAATATAGTGAAGCAATTAATATTAATCAGTAGATGGTACCTTAAGGATATGGTACTAGTTATTTTCCCTCATTAGGATAACTTAGTGCCTACAACCAAATTCTTATGGTTAACTAGGCCTGTATGTAGAACACCCCTTTAATGAATCTAATCTCATGAGATATGTATGCAAGTCTAGATATAATATATAATCTAATGCCTTTGAACTATATGCCTAATAATGAGCCTATTATCCACCAAATCATGTATTAAAATATCTAGTGAGTCAAAAAACCATTCTAGTTACCTATAATAACACTAATAATATGCCTAGTTTAAGCAGTTATGTTACACCTAACAATAACCAATAGGCTATCCTTTCATTTCTAAATAATTAAATGTCTACTAATAGGACCCATAATGTAGTGCATCCCATTATCCCTACATTTTTAAAGTCTACTACACTGGTGGATGACCCACCACCTCAATTAGGAAGTAACTAAAGTGCCCCCATGATCCTTGAGGCATCTAATTTAGAGTATATGTTCTAGTGATTGACCAATGATATGGTCAACTTATACAAATAGGTGCCTCAAAACACCAATAAAGTTATGAATAACCCACCTTAGAATATAAATTACAACTTTTAGAGTATTAAAATAGTGGAACACAAGACACAATAATGGAAATGTACCTAGTCCCCTCGATAACACCAATCAAAGTAACAATAGTTCTTCTAATTTAGTAAATATGGCATACCTAGCCTTACCCAGTTGGTGTAGATTGTATAATACAATAAACCACACTAAAATAGATTGTGTTTAGTTCACATTGGCCTCAAACTTCTTATAAAATGAGATGTATAACCTTAAAATAGTGCCTATACCTAAAAATGTAAAACCACTCTTAATTGGAGATAACCTGAACACTACCATGGTCTTAGAGACCTATGAGTTTCTATTTGAAAGTAATAATGAGCCTAAGGGAAACCTAGATGAGGTCCATGATTTTGAAAAGTTAAAAAGAGGGAATAATTATCAATTGAGGAGTAAGTTTCAAAGTAATTTGACCACCTCTACCCATTCAAACAACATTTAGGTCCCACTTGATGAAAACTCAAGTAATAACCCTACTCCCCCCAAAAAACCTACTACCTCATATTAGCCTACGATAGTTTTGCACCTTCCCAAGCATATAAACCATTAGAACAATATATACCAGGATATAATATCATTGAATACCTAAATAAAATTAAGGCCAACATAAAAATCTTGAGTTACTTTAGATGTCCAACCAAAAGGCTTATTGGTAAAAGAAATGTCTGCCCCAAGAGGAAAGAAGCTAATAGCATAGATGATTCTCATGTTGTTGTCTATAAGGAAAAAATTGAGACTCCATATTTTCTACTAACAATTAATATTTTTGGTTAAAACTTACACAATTGTTTTGTGGATTCAAGTGCTTTTATAAATATGATGCCTTGCATAGTTTTCCAATAGATGGGTATGAATTTTGTAAAATCAAATATAAAATTTGTTTAGTTGGACAAATCAAAGGTTAATTTTTTTAGAAATTTGAATCACATCCACATGCAATTTGGACTTCGATCCTAGGGTGAAATAGTTCATTGAAATCCAAGTGATGGATATACCTAAGGCATATGGGATGCTTATTTACTAATATTGGTCCATGACACTTAATTGGCATATGGCCATAGATTTCTCCACATGTGGCTCCCATGGTGAGGCATGCCCAGTCAGATCGGGATTTAGAGAGTCAAAGATGGATCACATGATTATAGAATACAATAATACCGATGAAATCCTATATGAGGAGTCTAAATTATGGGTCTATGTACTTGACAAAGAAGTGGAAGATTATGGTATATTATCCATTAACATGATTATTATGGAAGAAAAACCTAAATCTAAATAGTTGGACCAACTAGATGAGGAATATCTCCTCTATGCACTAGAAGTAATTTAAACTCACAATGCTACCATAACCCATGAAAATTACAAGCATGATTATCCATGTGAGAGAAAGGGATTCAAAGGCCTAGAGGATGCATACATTACCATTCTAAGTAATTTTTTACCAACACCTGCTATCAAGGATCATACTAGAAGGTCATTAATAACTAAAGAGAAAAGTATGTCCATGACAAGAGCTAGATAAAAGAGAAAATAAGTGAACATAATGGCAACACCCACCTTTCATAATGCACTAGGCACAATTAAAGATCATAGATGGACCCTAAAATTTGATGGATCTAAATCAAAGAGTGGGTGAAGTGTTGAGATAGATCTCATCAACATAAGAGGGAGGTCATATTTGGTATCTTTGTGATTATAGTTTGCCTACACTAATAATTTGGTTGAGTATGAAGCATTAGTTCATGGTTTTTAATTCACACTAATAAACAAGGTGAAGAATTTGTAAGTCCTTATGGATTAAAAAAATTTGGTTAGGAAAATCATAAGCCATTATGCTTATCATGATAAGCATCTTTATAAATACCATAATAGAGTGGGGAACCTGATTGAGGAATTCAATGCATTCAACATCTAGACATTACACCAAAGAAATAATTATATGGTAAATGCATTGGAAATGAATATAAGTACCCTGAAACTCATTGCTAACTCTAGATTGAGGAGATTATTAGTAGAGATGGTCTCTAATCCCTATATTCTAGACAATGTTATAAACTTCTAATTATTCAATGATGACCAACATATCATTGAACTCATCACCAACACCAATATATTTGAGTCCTAGATCATTTATAAGGATGATGTGGAGGAGTTTAATATATATGAAGAAGGGGTCATAAACTTGAAAAATAATAACATACTGAAAGGTATGGTGTCATTAGAGAGACTATTCAACATGGACTATCATGATGAGAAAGACAAAGCATCCCATGCCAAAGGTATTACTTGTGAGCATTATGTGGGATATGCAGGCGAATCAAAACATGTGATTTTAGGCACAACTTGCACCCAAGATGAAAAACAAAGGATTGTGAAGGAATTGAAAACCTTTGGTGACACTATTGTATGGATCTATAAATATTTTAAGGTATTTGACACCTCTGTACTTTTGCATACTATTCCTATGAAATCATGTGTCAAACCATTCAACTAGAGATAAGGCTAGTCAATCATTATTTGAAGCCTTTAATTTTTGAAGAAGTGTAGAATCTACTTTTTCTAAAGATAAATTATCCTTTTAGGCACTCCACTTGGGTGAAAAACTTGGTGCCCATTCAAAATTATAATGGGTAAATAAAACTCTATGTAGAATTTAAAAAATTTGAATAGAGCCTCTAAAAATTATAACTACCCATTGTCTTCACTGGATGAAGTCTTATAGATAGTGAATGGTTCTCAAATTATGTCATTTCTTGATAGATATTCAAGATACAATTAGGTAATGTTCAACTATGAGGACAAGATAAAGACAACATTTATAACTAAGTGGGGTACATTCTCATATAAAAGGATTTCATTTGGCCTAATCAATGTGAGTGCCATCTTCCAAAAAACATGGATATTATATTCAAGGACCTCATTGGTAGATGTATAATCATAAACATGGACTACCTAACTATCTTTTCCAAGAACATAAAAGACCACATGAAAGACTTGAGAGTGGTATTATAAAGGTAAAGAGACCATGTAATCTCCTTAAAATTAAATAAATGCATATTTAGGGTCACAAAGGGTAAAATGGTGGATCACATCATATTTGAATGAGGTATTTAAATTGACCTAGAAAGAGTGGAGTAAATTCTAAAAATATTCTTATCTATTAGCAAAAATTAACTTTATTCATTCTTGATAAAATCAACTTCATAATGAAGTTCATCTCGAATTTTGCATAGATAGGCTGAATGCTAAGCAACATACTAAAGAAGGATGATAAGATAGAATGGATGATTGAATCACAAGTGGATTTTTCTTATATCAAGACATCAATTGTAAACACATAATATCTTATTAATATTGACTACATGAAACCCTTATACATCTATTCATCTACTTTAGAACACTTAAGTGTTGACATCCTAACACAGAGAAAATAAGCTGGGGATGAGAGACCTATATCATTTATGATCTCCTCACTCAGAAATGCTAAGATTAGATATTCAACCAATGATAAACAAGAATTTTCCTTGATTAAAATTTTCAAAAGGTTCATGCATTACATCTTGTACAACAAAATATTTGTCATTGTGCCTGATCCATCTATCAAGGTAATATTAATGTAGAATAATATAGGTGAGTGACATGGGAAATGTATGACCATACTATAATAATTTGAAATGGATCTATAGTGAATGAATATTTTATAGGTCAAGGGATTAATAAGACCATGGTTAAGGTTGATTTATAATTTACTCACCAATAGTATACATTACAAAGCATTACAAATAATCACTGATACATGATGTAGTCTATTATTTGATCAATAATGAATGCACAAGTCACCTGAAATCCACTCAAAGAAGATAATTATTTCTAAAATACAATAGATTCATGATCAAGTTAGGCATATTATATAGAAGGAATTACAAAGGCATATATTTGAGATGCCTAAATAAGGAAGTGGATGGAATAATTATTGATTTCCATGGGAAATATGGGATTGACCAAGATTTAGGGAGTGTTATAGCTCATCAAATACATAAATAAATTTATTACTAGACTCATGTTTTCAATGATGTACATTCTCATTTAATAAGCTTCCACATTTGTCAAATAGTTACACATAGAGAATGCACTCTATTCATGCAACTATAACTAGTTATTGAGGCTCATCCATTTGAAAAGTAGGGACTTGATGTCATAGGGGCCATTAATGTCAATTAATCCATTGGACACAAGTTTATACTCACTATAATTTATTATTACACATGCTGGATTAAAGATAAAACATTTAAGGATTTCATAACTTAAATGATGATCAACTTCTTTGAGGATCACATCATTGCCAAGTCTAATATGCAATTTATTTTGGCTATGAAAATATCCATACCTTCTTCTTAATGAAATTTACTAAGTGGTCTTATGACAACCAAGTATTTGTAGAGAGGATTACAAATCAAGTTAGTCAAGCATTAGTCTATAAACAATGAAACATGTATAAAGAACTAACTAACCAAGCCTATCTATTCCTATGGGAATTACAAAGGATAAAAAGAAACAAATGAAAGAAAGCAACACCATATTACCTTCCCAAATGGATTCACCATACCCATGTGGCTCAAAAAACATGTTCTCCCTTGATCAACCATCCTTGTCTTTATCAACAATGGTGGTAAGCTCCTAAAATGCCTCAAGAACACTCCATAAAACCTAGGCTCTTGATTGTAAACCACTAAAATAGCCTATTAATGAAGCTTTATGGAAATAATTTATAATTATAACTTTTCAATGTTCAAGCTTTGAACATATTTGAGTATAATAACCTTGCACCAAAATAGCTTATAAATGATGTCCATGGCCTCTCTATAAATAGATTTTTGAGATTGGTCAGGATCAACCTGAACCATCCATTTTGAGATGAAGATGTGTGGTTGAGGATAATCCTAACATGTGAAATTAAATCCATAATTATCTTCATCATGACCTTAGAAGAAGGGCAATTGAAGAGGCATGAGAGGAATTAACTAGGCATGGGTGACCCATAATCCTAATATTTTATGCACTTATAGCTTGATGGATGCCACCCCATAGATGATGTCACTAGGTTATGTAGATAATAGGAATCAATTTTCAAAAAGAAATATTCAACAACTCTCAAGGAAAATCCACTTAAGCTCTTGATTTGGATTAATTATCCTTAAACAAGGTTAATCAATATTTATGCAATTATTTGAAAATTGACCCTCAACTAATAAAAATGGTTAGGAAGTCATATTATGAGGTCATAGTTTGATTGGAGAGGAATTAAAAGGTGACATTAAATGCATTGGAACCATATTTCCATTTAGGATGTTTCCAAAATAAAATAACAAAGGTACATGATATGTACCAATAAATTAGAAGAAAAGAGTGATCTAGAGCACTAAATGGCAAAATGATCATTTTGACTCGAACTAACCTGATCAAAGTTTCCTAGCCCATAAAATGCATTACCCTATTTAGGGATAATTTGACCTAAAATGACACTTCTAAATGACCTAAAATGTGCATTTGAGTGCAATTCATGTAAGATTTATAATTTCAACACAAATGGTGTTAGGATTTAGATGTCTACATTTCCCCCCCATTTGAGAAGGTGTAGTGAGACATTGAGGTGAAGCAACATCATTTTAAAGAAAAGAGTTGTCAAGAAGAAATTAGAATATACCCATGATGTCCCCATGAGAGGGCATACTAGGATGAAAGAGAATGATAAAATCTCTAAAAGAGAAAGAAAGTGAGAGATTAACCCAAAGAATAGATCACATCCAGATGAGCTAATGCTTGCACACATGACTACCATCAATGATCAAAATATAATTAGAGGTATAATAGCCCTAGAGATGGGGGGAATGGGAAATATATAATCCATAAATTTAAGGGACACACTATAAATGTACCTAATTTGAGAGTACAAGCTACACACTTACGACATTGATCAATCCCAAGACAAGTTACACATTAAAATAATTTCCATCATAGGCTTTAATGTGGAGAGCTTGGAATTATAGGAAAAGAGATAATGTTCTACTGTAGTAAGGGAAACACAAATAGAATAGGGTCTCTAAAGAGAATATAATAATTACTCTAGTAGAGTAGATTTGATCGTGATAAAATAGTTTTACCCTAGTAGGGCAAATTTTGGTCATTGATAAAGAATAAATAATGATTTTCCCCTATAGAGCTGATTTGATTCAGATGGTGTTTACATGTTGTGCCCTAGCATGGGTAATTAGAAATCAAAATATCTCAAAGATATAACCAAAAATATAGGTTAAAGTGAGTGGGTACAAACATACATGTGATGGTGTAATGGCTTAGAAAGCCATATAAAACAAAGCATATGAGAATGCATAAAGTGATGAGAGAGATGAAAATAAGAATGGAGATAGCTAAGCTGACCTCAATAGAAATTAATCAATGTTTGCATAGTTATATGGACTCATGTTAAATCATGAACTTCAAGCTAATCTAGTTCACCTAAGTTTGGAAGAGAATGGAATGAGGAATGATGAAAAATGACCAAAAATTGATTAAAATCACAATGTATGCGAAGAGATGCACATATAAGCATAGAAAAAGAAGCTTGAAATGCATCCTACCTAGAAACCTAATTCCATATCACAACCCTAGGTTTTATAGAGTGTTTTTGAGAATCATTTATCAGAGCTAATGTTGACATTAAGACCTTGAGACCTGAGCACATAGTGTTTGCTATAGCAAAAGAAATTAGGCATCATAAGTATGAATAACTTAAAATGACATAAGATTACAATTACACTAAGCTAGTTCAAATGTGAATATCTATAACTAAGGATAATGGTAAAACAATGACCAAAGCTAGAGTTATAGTGATTTACATTTAAACAAAAAAGCAAAAACAAAGAAAAAGATAAACCTAAATGAACCTTATTTTAAAACAAGATATGATCTATCAAGACTTAACTAGGAAAAAAAAATTTAAAAACAAAAATCAAGAACATATTAATGACATGAGACCAAGATATGAATAATCATGATCCATGTGGATCATCAAGGTATTCTCAAACACAAAAGAGAAAAGCAAGATCAAACAAAAAAACAAGACACAAAAAAGAGACAAGAAGTAATAAAAGATAAAAAGATAAAAAGAGAAGAAATAAAAGGAGAGGTGCAAAATCACAACAAAACACCAATAAAACACAAAAAACACCAAAAAACCCAAATAAACACACACAAAAAAAAAAAACCATGTTAGTGCAGTTTAAAGACAAATGTTAATGTATGTGCAATAGAGGTGTTACTTTCCACCACATCATAACAAAGAATAATGACATGATAATTATTCCCTAATTAAAGAGGAACAATGATAGAAGAAATGGGTGAAGAGAAGAAAAGGAAGGGGTTGGTTGAGTTGAATCTAGATGTATAAGACAAGTCGATACTACCTACATAGTTCCATGGATGCATGTTCCAACATGAACTTCAAGCCAAATGTAGTTCTCCTAGGAAATGGAATAGAAGGAAAATGATGATTAGACCAACATGATATATAGAATAAATTGAAGAGATGACAAATAGATGAGAATGGTCTGGCAAATAAGAAGTTGATGAGATGAGAAAGAATGATCTTTCAAAATAGCAAGTACATGGGATAAGATGAAATGAACTGGTGTTTTTATGCTTGCAAAATGATAAGAGCATTCAAACTTAATAGTTTCAAACAAAATGGTCAGAGCATTCAGACTTAACAGTTGCTCACAAAATAAAGAGATCATTCAAACTTAATAGTTGCTCATAAAATGGTGAGAGTGTTTAAACTTAATTGTTGTTCACAAAATGTCAAGAGTGTTTAAACTTAATAATTGCTCATAAAATGGTGAGAGCATGGGATGGTGGAACAAGAATGTAGAAATGTATAAAAGTGTGAAATAATGTTTTTGTTCTTTTATGCATCATGTTCTAATGTTTTTAGTATTTTCAAATTATATCTAATGTTTTTGGGATAAAATATGTACAAGGTGAGACCATCTAGTTGAGGAGATGCATGTCTTGAGAGTAAAGGTTCCACTAAGACAACTAAGCTAGCTGTAATGGCCCATGCAAAAAAATTAGTGAGAGTGAGGAAAGGGGGACTAAGGTGACCTCAACATGAATTGAGCATGACCTACATAGTCCCTAAATGACCTCAAGTCATAGTAATTCCATCCACACGAAAGGTAGGGAAAAAACAACTAGGTCTCAACAAGTTCTCAAATTTGGCAAATGGCTAATCAAATGAAAATAGTAATGGCAAGGTGATACAATATTGTATGATAAACAAGTGTTTCCCCTAGTTTTCCCATATGTGGTTATAAATAAGATACAATGACACAAGTCAATCATATTAATTTGCCCATAGGTGGTTATAATTAGTAATAAGATTGGTGAAACATTGATTTACCCATAGGTAATTATAATCAAGCTCACATAAACAAACATGGATATAGGATGAAAGATATCTTGCTAGATCAGATATCACATTATTTTCATAGACTATCATTATAAACATCGATTGGATTGATTATTGAAACTTGAATAAAATCTCCTCACAAAAGGTATGAGAAGAACCAAATTAACCAAGATCGAAATAGTATTAGGTAGGATGACTAAAATAAGGCTTTATTCTAGATAGGAATGGAAATGGTATAATGAAATGATCAAAATAAAATTGGATATAGTGGTGACAAAGTTTCCCCTAAGCAATGACTAGATCAAGTTGCTCACAAAATAGTGAGAGTATGGGAAAGGGGGTGATTGTGTTGAACTCAATAAAAATTGAGCACTACCTACATGGTCCTGAAGGACCTCAAGTCAATGTAGTTTAAAAGGCATGGTTCATGGATCTCAATGGTATAATAATGCCTAAAAGGGGATATAGGGTTGTACCCAAGAGATGATGCATGGTAATGGTAGATGGGTGAATGGTATTTGAAAAATTGTTTTTTTCTCCTACTGACAGGGAGATGCACATCCTAGTCAATATGTGATACAAAAAAAATGATTAGCTATATAAGTTGATATCCAACACCATTTCAGAATAACTACTTTGTTAAGAACTTGTTGCTAGTCTGGATCTCAATATTTTTTTGTGATTTTCATATATTTTTGATTCTAATTCCTTCAAACATCGAGATAAGATATCCTTATAACCTCAATAAAAGAAAGTGCTACCAGTGATGGTAAGGAATGATAGGATAAATGAGATAAGTGGGTGATAATGGAATGTATAATGGATGGGAAATAAATAGAGATTAAGAATTTTAGTCACACGTAATGTTTTTGATGTCAGATTCAACATGATTTTGGTTGTGGCAGGGCCAAAGACCTCTGAAGATTCTCTCGATAGGACCATCAGATTGTTTTGTTGCTTGATCTTGAGAGTATCTACCATATGATTATGCTATAGATTGGAAGATATTTAGATTTGATATTATCTTCAATAAATAATGAATAATTTTTGTGTTCAGCTATTGGCACCTCAATGAGGTTTTCACCAATGAATTTGTTTTGATCATCCCATAACACCTCTGAGAAGGTTTCACAAAGAGATGTTAACATTTGACTTTGATTATCTTCTAATGCCTTTAAAAAGGTGTCACTAAAAGATGTTGAGTTTGATCTTTGCTTATCCCCTAACACCTTCAAAAATGTTTCACTAAGAGAGTGTTCTTTTGCTATACAAATGTGGTCTTCACCTCCTTGCTCTTCTTCAACTACTATGTCACCATGGATGCAATTCAACAAAGTGTGATTCTATCATTCCTGATCGACACTTATGGGAGGTGAAATGTAAATGATAAGGCTATTTTGGGTGGTAATAATGGGATGGTGAAAGTTAGCACAATCCTCATATGAGATACTAGGGGAACTTTTGTTGATGATGAAGAAATCATCTTCACAAAGGATCACAAATATATTCAAATTGATCTGCAAGGCAATTGTAACCAATGTTATAATAACTAATATGATAATCTATTTCTAACTCTGATTTTGAAGCAATGTACTCTGAATCCAATGTCACAATTGATGTTGAGTCTATTTTTGATGCTAAATCCAATGTTAGTTAAAAAATGGAACCTGACTCTAATATTGATTCTTTATCTGATATGATTGTTTTGATAATGTTCTGTTGAATTCTAAATTTTTGACAAGTAATGACCTATGATGGCATAATAGGCTCAATAAAAATTGATTCATTTTAGAAGGGTTCAACATAGACTGACTCTTCTAAGTGAAGCCCTTCAAAAAGATGGAACTACTTAAGGGATGTCTTGACAAAATCATGCCTATCAAAGTGAGACTCCTCAATGAGTGGGAAAAGATCAAGAGACAACTCTATTGAAACTGGCTTGTCAAGAAGATAAGGCTCTTTAAAAATAGGTAACATATGAATAGGTAACTTATCACAGTTTATCTTCTCAAAAATGGGTGTTTCAACAATAACATGCTAGTTTTGGTTCATAATTGGCTACCAAAGATCAACTTTTAACACATTTTGATCCTCATAAGATGGCTTTTGAAAAGGTGATGGTTCTTGTTTAGGCTTGAATATCAGCACATAATTTATAAAGTGGAGAAAATTTGTTTTAGTGATAACTTTTGGTTTAGTAGGAACTTTTGGTTTAGTGAGAACTTTAGTTTGTGGTTCAATAATGGACTCTCTAAAGATTAGACTATTGAAGAAGGGATAAAAAACAATTAGTTCATCAAATGGAGGTTCTTCAACAATAGGTTCATCAAACACTGGTGATGGGCCAAGAATGGTAATAAATGGATGTTTCTTAGTTTGGTTTCTCATGCCAACTAAAGGAGGAGGTCCTAAAATGGTAATGAATGGATTCTTCTTACTTTGGTTGCTCATGCAAACTAAAGGAGGAGGTCCTAAAATGGTAATGACCAGATGCTTCTTAGTTTGGTTGCTCGTGCAAACTAATGGAGGAGGTCCTAAAATGGTAATCTTGGTATATTGTGGAGTTTGATTACTTACACAAGCCAAAACATCTAACTATTCTTGATAAACCCAATCATTTTGATTATGAGTTGGATCATAAGTTGGAACTTGGTTGTGTTCCCATAACTAATTTTTGTGAGGTGGATAGAAATCTATCTCACAAACCATATTATCACCATAGGGGTCTTGACTAAAGTCATAAAAGTCATTTTGTGTGGCCATTATATCATAAGTTGGTTTATTCATGACTACACCATAGGTTTAGCTAGACATATTTTCATTTAATGAAGAAATTTCTAAGAACAAAATGACTTAAAGTTTTGCAAACCCTGAAAAATGATCCAAAGGATAAATGGTTCAAAATTGGTTCAACTTGGTCGAAGGGGTAGAACTACATCTCAAAAGTAGTTTGTGCCAAGATTTGGTAAACAACCTAAATGCCAAATATCTAATATCAAAGGTTTTTAAATAAAGGTTGTGTTTTCCCAAACAAAGTCACAAAAAATGATGAGGATAGGGACTCAAACAAACAAACAATCAATAGTGTTCAAAATTGGGTAACTAGTTAGCTGAAGCTATGCAACCCAAAATAAAAATATCTATGTACCAACCCCAAAAATTGAGGCCTAAATAGAAATCAATCAATGTTTGAATCTAAACTTGACAAGGCTAATTGAAAATACAATGTTGAAGACTAGGATTGGGCCAAACAAGCTAGACAAGATCAGACAACATGATGGCACAACATAAAGGTCCAAATGGTATATACAAAATGGTTTGAAACAAATGGTTTTGATACAATGGTAAACACGTCTTGAAACAAATTGAGCAGCCTAACGGCATAAGCATACTTGACTAATGTGGTTAATGGTTATGTTTCAAAAACTCAAAGGCAAAAAAGATTTGACATGATTTGGGCAGCATAATGCTACCCTTGTTAACTCAAATACATTATTTTGACATGGCTTATGAAAAAACAAACAAGTTTTAACCTCAAAAAATACCAAACAAATAATGACCAAAAATGTACTAAGTATAATCACCCAAATCCTAGAAAGGGTATGTCGTGTGGGGTTAACTATACTAACAAGATTTTGATTGTTCTAGGGGAATCAATTACACAATGACCTTAATGCTAAACAATGCAAAAGAAAAGCATGGATTTTAGGTTTGTATCACTTAGATTATTGCAAAAAGGTCCAGTCCTTTATGCAACCACTACATCCTACTATTCACTCAGTATAGTGTGATATCAAAAGTGCCACTATGTCTCATGTGAAACTCTAAAAGAGTCAATGAAGTCAATGTTGGGAGATGAAACCATTGGTCAAAGCTTCCCTAAAGAACTTTAGGGAGGTGATGAAGTCCCCCTCACAAGCCAAAATGCATAAAAATAAATAAAGCATAAAATTAGAAAGACTTTAGGGTCATTTTCAAGGTCACCCAAACTTTAATGAGTTTTTGGGGAGTGCTTTAGGCAACATTTTTTATAAGCCTTGGACTAGGATATTTGTAATAGAAATGACACTTTTGATTCCAAGGGTTCCCTATAGGGGAAAAATGGAAGATCATACATTCAATATACCTCTTTTTTCTAAACAAGATTAATCTAATCAACTATTTCAAACAAGAATTAATGGGTGTGTTCAATTTTAAAACCCAAATGAAATATTTGGTGGTATTTATTTGACCCCTTGGTCTTAGTTGTAAACTTTGAAAACATTCACCAAAAACACCTAAATTCTTTGTTAACACCAAAACAAGGTTCCTTGTCAATTTTTTTAAGCATGCAATGGTGATTTAAACATGTTTTAAGCAAATTTTAAACTTGATCTTGTAGCAAAATTTTTAGCATGTCCTTTAGCTTTGAATCTCTTTTGAGTTTGAAATAATAAACTTTGGAAAAGTAGGACTCGAGTCTATGTTTTTTGAAAAAAATAGTGACTAACATTGGTCAATACCACAAATGTTAGTTATGCCTAACTAAGATCTAACTGATGTTAGTCTTGCTAATTGATGTTGGTTAAGCAATTAGCCGATGTCGATATTTATATCAATGTCAGTTACTGTGTAAAAACCATAGCAACCAAAAATGGCAAAATAAAGTTAGAAAATCAATTTTTAAGAGTTTTAAGAGCTCAAATAAATATTTTAGAGCTACAAAGTGATCTTCTTTAGATGTAGGATGTGTCTTGTCCTACTAGGCATGCCAAGATGTAGAGAGGATTACAAAGCAAGTTAGTCAAGCATTAGTCTATAAAAAAATGAAACATGCATAAAAAACTAACTTACCAAGCCTATCTATTCCTATGGGAGTTATAAAAGATATAAAGAAACAAATTAAAGAAAGCAACACCATATTACCTTCCCAAATGGATTCACCATACCCATATGGCTCCAAAAACATGTTCTCCCTTGATCAAGGATCCTTGTCTTTATCAACAATGGTGGTGAGCTCCTCCAATGCCTCAAGAACACTCCATAAAACCTAGGCTCTTGATTGTAAACCACTAAACTAACCTATCAATAAAGCTTTGTGGAAACAATTTAGCATTATAACTTTCCAATGTTCAAGCTTTGAATATATTTTAACATAATAACCTTACACCAAAATAGCTTAGAAATGATGTCCATGGCCTCTCTATTTATAGATTTTTGAGATTGGATAGGATCAACCTGAACCATCCATCTTAAGATAAATATGTTTGGTTGAGGATAATCCTAATATTTGGAATTAAATCCATAATTATCTTCATCATGACCTTGGAAGAAGGGCATTGAAGAGGCATGGGTGACCCTAAATCCTAATATTTTATGCACTTATGGCTTGATGGATGCCACCCCATAGATGATGTCACTAGGTGATGAAAATAATAAGAATAAATTTTTAAAAATAAATATTCAACAACTCTTAAGGAAAATACACTTAAGCTCTTGATTTGGATTAATCAGCCTTAAATAAGGTTAATCAATATTTGCATAATTATATGAAAATCGACCCTCAACTAATCAAAATGGTCAGGAAGTCATATTAATGGGTCATAATTTGATTGGAAAGGAATTAGAAGGTGACATTAGATGCATTGGAATCATATTCCCATTTATGATGTTGCCAACATTAAACAATAAAGGTACATGATGTGTACCAATGATTAAGAAGAAAAGAGTGATCTAGAACACTAAATGGTGAAATGATCATTTTGACTCAAAATGATCTGATCAAAGTTAGCTGGCTCATAAAATGCATTGCCCTATTTAGGGATACTTTGACCTAAAATAATAGTTTTAGATGACAAGTTTGAACCATTTAGGACGTTTTATATATTTTGACCTAAAATTTGCATTTGAGTACAATTTGAGTAAGATTGACAATTTCAACACAAATGATGTTAGGAATTGGATGTCTAGAGTATTCCTTAAACTTTCATCAAATTACTATCCAAAAATTAATGGTCTAGCTGAGTTAATGAATAAGAATTTGATGGATGTGATTAATAAGGTCTTAGAAAGGAATCTTAGAGACTGCATACTATTTTAAAATTTGCATTATGGTCTGATAGGACTAGAACTAAGTCTTCTCTAGGCACTTATTTATGTCATTTAGTGTATGGAAAAGACCCTATCTTCCCTGTCAAAATTATAATACTAAACTTATTATTTTTAAAATATTACTTATAAAATGATAAAAAAATATAGGCTTACCTCTTGAATTTGATTCAACTAGATGAAAATCATTATGAAACCCTCCTACACTTTAGTAGGCATCAAGGAGTTGTCAAACATTGGTTTAACAAGTGAACTAAAATAAAATCCTTTTATATCTATTATTTTATCCTTATTTGGGAAAAGTATCATGAAAATAATGGTCAACATAAAAAAATCAATGCCCTTTGGCTAGGACCCTTCTAAATCTCTAAAATTTTGGGTAGTAATGGTTTCTACCTAAAGTGTCTAACTAGTGAGGATGTTCCATTGCTTGTTAATGGAAAATTCCTCAAGCACTATTTCCAATCTTGAGATGGCTTGGGGTGATCCTATAAATAATACCATTTTACTTTCTTAATTTCTCTTCATTTTTTGTTTCCTTATTTTTTTCCATTGTTGGTGCGTGTTGTTTGTCTAATTTTCTTGCTTTTTTTATTGTTGGTCTAGATTCATTGTTGTTAATTTTGGGTCTAGGTTGTCTATTTTTCCATGGGGTTCCATGATGGTTAATGAATTAATTAGAAATGAAAGACATGAAAGTAAGCGACACATATGACATTTTAATGTGTAAGTACTAGGAATAGTTCATGACATTAGATTCAATCTTTAATACAGTTCTAATTGGTTTATCTATGTGTGTGTGTTATGAATTAGTTTGTGTTTTGTAAAGTATTGAAATGGGTTGTTTAACCATTAAATATATTCTCCAAAAAACTTTTCATAAAATACACTTTAATGATCACTGAATTTGCGTGTATGCAATTATCGTAGCCAGAGTTTGAGAGTGAAAAATATATAATTTGAATTTTGATTTACCATGATGGTCACCAAACCAAGATTGAGATGCTTAAGATAAGGCAAAAGTAAAATAAAAGTAAAAAAAAATATATTATTTAAAAAACTCAATGTTTGGGTGATTCAAGCAACCTATATTAGGGATATGGATATTTGGCTGGTAGTAGAACAAAGCTTTGTGTGGGACTAGGGAAAACTCTATCAGGTCTATATTTACCTTACTGATAATAGAACAATATCTAGGTATTTGTTCCAAAGTATAATTCACTAACTACAATACCTCATCTATGTGAATTTTAGAAAATAAATGAATACACTATCACACACTAGTCAATGAGGTTTGTCTAACATGGGTTTTGTAGTTTTTACCTGCTTATTGTTTTCACAAGTTGTTTCATGTTCTAAGTATTGGGTTAAGCCAAAGATTCTGGGTTTTAGGAAAAGTTTGTGTTCCAAAATACATAGGAGTATTTTCCAGCAAAATCACCATTTTTTTACTTAAACACACCCTCATTTCTTGATAGAAATCATGGGACATATATTTTCTTGGTAGTCTAATATTTTCATTCAATATAGCTTGTGCCTTGGGCCTATTAGACCCATTAGCCAAATTTAAAAAAAGGTCCTTGAGATGTTGTGATATGGGATCCAATTTTGCCTTGCTATTCTAACCAAGTTTAAAATTGAAATGTTCATGATGTATTTGGTCTAAGAAAGAGTTTACATTATATATTGCATCAATATGGTTGTCCAATTTACCTAAATATACTAAGTCTTGGTATATTTTACATCATGTTGTGGGAGAACTAAGGTTCCTCTTTTAGACCATTTTTTCCTTAGAGTTATGCAACACATTTATCTTTTCATTAAGTAGGTTGGTATAATACCACTTCATCCAAGTTAATTTACTGAGTGATTTTATGTCTTTCCCTTCAAACTCAATTTATTTATGGAATGTTGTATTGAATTAGATTCAATTTTTTATCAAATGGGACTATGTGATATAATTGAATTCATATTTATTTTGTCTTTTTTGGTTCTTTCAAGTTGTTTTAACCAAGTGTTTTTTGGGTTCTATTATGAAACTTGGTCATTTTACTAATGATGGGCTGACTTTAGCTTTGAAATATTGTAAGATATCTATTTTTATTCATTAAAACTTACTATGTTTTGCATTTCTCTTTGGTATTAACTTAGTCATTTTTGGTCAAAGTTTAAATTTAAATTCTAATATCTACTATCCTTTTGTAGACTAATAATCACTTCTCCTTGGGCACGTGAGAAAATACCACTCATCATTTACTCATTTCCCCAAGCCTAGTCAGGACTTAGTCACTTTGTTTTAATCTTTCAGATGCTTAGGATGAGGATACATGGTGTCATCGTACTTCCCCACTTCCTTGATCCCTCTCAGCTTCCAAGGTAGGCCAAAAACATTTTAGATGCATGAGATCATGCCATATTGTGTAATCTTATTTCCTTGGGCCCTTGGTCTAGTAATTATACTTCTAAATAATATCTGAGTTGAAAGAGACCTAGGATCATACCACATGGCATAATATTTTCTCCCCATTCTATGAGATGGTCTCTATGTCTTCAAACCTTCATCAAGGCCCTAAATAAGTAACAACTTGAAAAGAGTCAAGATCTCACCACACTAGGACTAAAAAGGTAAAAAATATAGTTGGACACTCAATTAAGCCTTAGATGAGTGAATAGTGGACATGTGTCATGAATTACCAATTGGAGAACATGCTATCATCCACATCAACATTCACTAAGCATAAATTTGACAACCATCTAGACCATCATGACTGTCAAAATCAAAATGCATTCCATTCAAGCTAAAGTCTTTATTTTTTTTTTAAAATTCATTTAATATTGATCATCTAAGTCCATTCTATATGCTTTGAAATGATATTTTTGCACAAAAATTTAATGGGAAATTATGAAAATTACCTAGTTTCTTGAACATTTTTTATAAATAAATTTTAATTACTTCTTAGGTTTTTGGTCAAATATGAATCCTCTTTTAGTTAATTGAATAAGGGATTATGATTATTACATCTAGTAGATGTATTAATTTTAAGGGAATTTTAGGATAACTTGGCTTGAATTTGGGTAAGCAGGGTTATTTTATTCATTAACTCACTCTCGATCTAACCCCTTTCTAATTTAATTTGGATTAGAAAGGCTACTAATTTTCATTGTTTAACATTTTTAACTTAGTCATTTAATTTAAAAGGACTAAATTTCCTTTGTTTCAACTTTCTAACTTAGTTATTTACATTTGAATACTCAAAATATAATGGCCACATTTCTTTGTAGGTTCTTAGGCTTCTTGATAAATAAGATAAGGATGCATGTCAACATCTAATGTCACTACTTCATTTAAGATTATTTATCATTAAGCTAATAAAAATGAGCCTCTCGGTAAGTAGGATGATGCTACATGGAATAATCTAGTTTCCTTGAGCCTTGGGTGGTCAGTGTAGAGTGAGAATAAAGTGGACTCTCCAAGTGAATGAGATTTAGCCACATGGTGTGATTCTATTTTACTTATCTCCCAGAGTAGTCATAATGGTCCAAATAGGCAAAAAATTCTTAAATATCTGTTATGCAGACACATGTTAAAATATTAGGGCATTAGAGTAATCAAAGCTTACAAAATATTGATCCAAGACCAACAAGCTTTGAGTGGCTGAGATCTCACCACATTATAAGATAACATTACATTGGATCCAAAATAGAGTATGAGGACATGGATCCTTGGTCCAAGTATTATAACAACGTGAAGCTTCCATGTGGTACCACTTTCTTAGGATGGTTAGTTCATGATAGATAGGCTACATAATCTTAGAGGCTTGAGATGAGGCCACACATCAAAATCTTAGGGTTCCAAGGTAGTTAGTGCACATTGAGAATAAAATTGGGACCAATAAGATCTAGTGGCTAAAATCTCACCATGTGAAAAGATCTTCTTACACCAGATCCAAATAAAGTTTAGAGGATGTGGTACTTAAGACAGGCATCAAAGTAGTAGAAGGCCACCAAGTGGCATGGTCTCAACACATAAAAGACACAAGAATTGTGGATCAGTGGGAAATATCCACTTGGCATAGATTTATTTAGGTGGATATGTGAACTTCCATCAAAATAATTTAGGCTTGAAATTTCCAACTATCTTGGCATGTCAGGACCATCAAAACCTAGAAATTAGATAGTCAGTCCAATGTTATTAGGGTGATTAAGCTATGATTTATTTCTTATTAATAAAGGGATTATGGGATGCATAACATAAGGTATTTAGGTGGTGGATTGGACTAAATAATGGCATGCATATTTGGAACAAGGGTGAACTACAAAAGACAAATTCTTCCTTAGGAAGGAGTGGTCTTTGATTATGTTAAACATGGCCAATAAGAAATACTAAGAAGGATCCCAACCATATTACATTTATTATATATCCACTCAAGATCAATCAATGTGGTCCCTAGTACTTGGACCATGGTCAAAATAAAACCCAAGTTAGCTTGAGGTGGACCTAGCTTCTTGAGTAGTCATCAATGCCCATTTGTGAGCTAAGCTAGGGGCTAATTTAACTGAATGTATATATAAGACTAGTTATTTGCTATAAGGACTAACTCATTTATATTTAGAGGATATAATAGAAGAACCAAACCTTTTTATTTTATCTTTGCCTTTTTAATTTTTCTCAGTAGTTTCTTTTTCATGTGAGTTATATTATTATGAAACTATTCTATAATTTTAGATGGAAGGGGTGAATACCACACATTGTTTCTTTCATTTAATATATTTGAATTAAAATCATATGAGGTTGATGTTCATAATTTATTCATTCATATGGTAATTATGTTCCTCTTTCTTCATGGTCAAGTTCTCCTTATAATTTAACATCTTTGTTTATGACTATGTGAATACTGGTCAAACAAAAGAGTGGTTTCATGGGATTTGTCTAACCAAATGAACCATATTTATTTGTATTTCAATATAGGATATTTTATCTTTATTTTTACCCTTAATATTTTTTTATTCTTTATAACTTGTTATTTTAGTTTTAGATTAGTCTAATCTACAAGCAATGCTTACAAGTTTCATCTGGATTGCATGTTTATTGATTGCCTCCTCTAAAACATCATTGAATCTAGCATGTTGAAGATAAGTGATGCTTATTAAGGAATTAATAAATAAATATAAATGATCTAAGTCTTTCATAGTCTAATTTCCTTTTGTGTCATTAGAGCGTATCTTATATAGGACCCTTGTATGGAATAACTTACATTATCCAACTGAGGTATCTAGTTTTCCATGACTTGGTAGATAAAGATACTGGGGAAGTTATTTTTGAGCATGATTCATTTTATAATGGGTGGAATGGAAAAGAGGGAATACTCACTAGTTGATCCTTTCCTCTCCTCTTTTGCTCCTAGAGTTGGTGCATTGTGCCAAACAAGCCACCAACAATCCCTATATGCTACATAGTTCATACACACATTATATAGTTACCTTATCCCTTTAGGTAATATACCTACCAATTTATATATCTCTTACCTCAAAAGGGGGACATATCAATGGGGGCATGCCTTAGAAGCATGAAATCCACATTTTTCATAGTTCCCATATTTTAGTGGGGGTATATCATAAAGATATGACCTTTACACTTAAATATTTTCTCAATTTTTAGATTTCAATGGGGACATGACCTCAAAAATTACACACTTTCACTTTCTCTATAGATTTAAGTGGGGGCATAGCATAATGACATGGCTCCACACTTACATAATATTTAACTCAGTTTCATGATTCATATATACACTTAGGTTAGAATCCTATACATTTCATATATTTTACATAGATTTGAACTAGAAGTTTTTAGTTTTATGATACACATACTCTAGCTCAAACATATTAGAGGTGCATATGCCATGCTATTGCAAAAATAATTAAAAATTTACCAATTCTACTATTCATTAAGATGCACCAATTACACTAGGATGTACTATTATCGAGTCTTTTCTAATGCAATAATTTGTTCACTTTAGAGGTTAAAGTGATTAAGTAATTCAACCTCAAAATATTTATAGGTTATAATGATTAAATCATCCAATATAACTAGATTTATAGGATGAGTTTATTAAATCAATCACCCTCACCAGATTATATATTCATACTTGAGTTGTACGATAGAGATATAATGATCTCAATGTATATGTCATAACTCATAATTATAATAGATTAGGGGAATAATACCTTATACCATCCCTATTCAAATATCTAAGGTTTAAGTTTGAACCTTTTCCATCTCTAATGCTTCATAAGGAAGCATCTTTACCAAGTCAAAGCATCAAGAGACAACATGGTTACATCGACACACAAGTGTACTCCTTTGCTCTCTTTATTTTCTATAAATTCAATAATTTCAATTTTAATATTATATGTACTGATTTATACCATAACATGTTCTTGGTTTTAGGTCATACACCAACAAAACACTCAAAATGGGATCAAATAAAGGCAAGGTATGTTATACACACCTAGGTATGCACTTATTTCCTTTAAGATAGTAATTTCATCTTTATGAATTAATAGATTAAAAGGGGAGAATGTAGATAATAAAAATAAATGTTTTTATCATCTCAATCTTGTACATTTGACAAATATCAATCAGGGCTTTATCCTTTAGTTATAAACCTCCCTACTATTGAAAGTCTCACATTCACCATCTTACTATGCCTAAATGCTTATCTATGAGTTTAATCCATATCATTTTGATGACCTATGTCTCTTTCAATACACATAAATCTTAATATGTGATAAAAAATCATTCACCATCAATTTCATATCTGTACTTATTTTCTATTCTTATGGACACTACTAGCCATATAGGGACACTAACACTGATAGTAGTGGCCAAATCTTTATCTAGTGTCTAGTTACAAACATTTATCCAAAGTTTAAATGTTTTTAAACCTATGGGTTAGCCTATATATATTATTAAAACCTACCATGAGATATTTTCAAAAGGTGTGGTATAAATATAAGTCCTCATTGTTCATCTAGAAAATACTAAGAAAACACCAATTAAAGCTCAATCAATTAATTCCACAACCAAGTGATTTTGACTTATTCATCCCTATTTTCATATAAAACATAGAATCTATGATATTATATATTTGAAGCAATCAAATAGTAGCCCATGAGTAATTTTTCAAGTTACAAGTTATATCACTACATGTATTTTAATATAGTATATTGCACCCTTGTATACACACATTCCCACACATAGTTAATAACTACATAATTATGAGGCCCTCTTGAAGTATTGAATATGTATGTAGTTCCCATTGATAGAGGGGTATTTTGGGGTTAACTTGACACTATGAGCACACTAACACATTTTTAGCAAAACTCATTCTAAGGGTGAAGAGATAGGGTTTGATCAATTGGAAAAGAGTGACAACCTATATCTCAGATCTGAATACATCAATATAATGATTAAAAAAACCTAGAACAATGAATTTGGTTGCATTGAGATCTAATATCATTCTATACTAGACACTTACATAAAAATAAAAAAATAACATCAATAATAGTGTCCAAATATGATGGCAGTGTCCACGACCATAAAATTACAATTTTTAGAATTTGATGACTAATATAGAATATTTATCCTACATAATTTTACCCTATTTATAGTCCATGGATTATTTTGCATAGTAAAACTCAGCTAAGTATCATTTCCTTTGGGTATTACAATCAATTGAACATTTTTCAAATTTAGTACTATTTATATTTATCATATCTTAGTATTATAATTTAAAATATTCATTTATATACATTTTTAATTAGTTAGCCTACTATAGATTAGTTTATCACCCTTGTGCTTGAAATATTTACATATTATTAAACTTATCCCATATTTTAACTTAGGTTTAAATACCAACTAAAAAATTATGGAAAGTGACCTAACCAAGAACACACCCCAAAGAGAAACAAAACCAAAAAATGAACCCCACAGGGTCAAGCAAAGATAAATAGAGAGCATATGACCAAAAAAATCCCAAAGAAACCCATTACACCAAAAAAATCCCAAAGAAACCCATTACACCACCACCAAGACCCAAATTACAAGACTCCTCCACCAACCACATAGGAACCATCACCTCACTTACTGTTATAACCTTATTTCCATCTAGCACCAGTGACTCCATCATCTAAAACAATATGAATTAGTCACCCTTAACCATCACCATGTTCTCCTTATATGAACTTCACCCTTAAATAATGTTGATTTAAACCTTTTCCATCATGGAATACCTGTATGCTTCATACTGAAGGATCCTCCCACCCTTGGTGCTCTACCTACACTCACCATTCAAGCCTGCATAAGAACTTTGACCACACCCCCATTCAAACCATTAGGGGTGGATGGGGAAGGGGAGTGTGATTGATATAGATATGAGCTAAAATATTAACCATTGAGACTATCCCAAGTGATTTCCTACCACTTAAGGCTAATAAAACATGTGCCATTGGGTTTATAGAGTGATTAAGTCCAATATGGGAAACCAAATGCCAAAGGATCTAAGGTTTTTAGATGGTTATACAAAAAATCTATGTGGTCAAGAGATTTCTATAAATTCCATTATATATCCCTAATATTCCTTAGTGGCACAACCCCTTGAGCCACCTATTCTAAAAAAATTGGAAATAATTTTATTCTAGTGGAAAATCCTCCACCATTACTACTAACCCAACTCTAAAACATGATTGAAGGAGCCTGAATACAATAAATACCATTTTATTATTAATTTTCCTATCAATTATATGATATTTATTGTATTAAAAATTATATGATATTTATTGTGTTAATTCTATGTAACCATCACAAAAGGAAAATTAAAAATTAGATGATTTATGTCTTATTCATCTACCAAACACATAGTGCACATAGAAGGCCCAATAATTCCCATTATTCATAAGTGGTATTAAGTAAATATTCTCCCTTGTGTGGAAAGCCATGCAAATGCCCCAAATTTAGGAAGACTTGATTTATTCTAGCAAAAGGATTTGGTCTAATCAAAAGAGGAATATGATTTTATATCCATTTTATATCCCAGATTAACCACATACAACCCTACCTTATCCCCAACCCATTGGATAATATCATCCTTATTATTGAGGAATACATTATACTTTGATAAAATAATCGCCAATAACTACTTTTGGTTATCTTGGATTTAACCTTTTCCACTTCTAGCATTCTAGTCCAACAAAGATCCATAACTCAAGATAGTCTCTCACCATATTAACCCAAAAGTTTTCAAAATATCTTTGGCCACACCTATATTTAATCTCCTTCAAGTGATTATGTCCATTTCATGAATCCCCCAAGAAATATACTGAACACCCATCATTTACCACCCATGAGACATGGTCGTTAATAATATATTGACATTTGAGAATGAAATTCCATAGGTGGGATTCCTTGGGAGGGTTCCACACATATTGGGAAAAAAAAACCAAAAATATTTGTGTTGAAGTAGCTTATTCCATAGATCCCAAGTCTAGTTTACCATGCCCCACACTAGTTTAGTGTCCAGAGCCAGGTTATGGATTGCTAGACATTTGATTCCCATTCCCCCTCTAACCTATGGAAGACATGCTTTGTCCCAATTTATAAGAGGTATTTTATTCATTTAATGTGTATCTTTCCATAAAAATATTAATAATTAGATTAAACTCCTTCAACACCTTAATTAGTGGTTTAAGAATTGATAAAGTGTAAATTGGTAGTGCACTTAGTACTAACTTAGTGAAGGTGATCTACCTTGATAACAAGATCTACTTACCTTTCCACTTCACAAGTATTACCTAAAATTCTTTAATCAGGTTGTCTCAAAGTGAGGCTCTACCTGCTCATATAAACATGGGGATGTAAAAATATTTAACAATTAGCTTACCAATTTTTAAATTTATAATACTTAAAATAGTGAGCTATGCTTGCAAAAAAGCATTAATGAAGAATATTTATGATTTGGCTATGTTGATATGCTACCCTAAAACCTTTTCATAATCCACTAGCATCTATTTTAAGGCTTGTGCATCACCTAAAAGTGGTAATCCAAATAACACCAAGTCATCAATTAACTATTGGTGTGTAATACTCTCAAGACCCTCCATGTCCTTGATTCCTTTGATCTTACCATCCACCACCACATGAAAAATAACCTTCCCTAAATCCTCCACCATTAAAATGAATAATGATGGGGAGAGGCATTACCCTTGTCTGAGACCATGGGAGGATTCAAAAAATCTCATCAGTTCCCTATTGACCAAGATAAAAATCTAGAGATTGAAATATAATTGAATATCTAGGTGCACTAGTCCTTATAAAAGCTAAAACTTTCCAAGGTATTCATAAAGAACCACCAACAAACCTTATCATAATATTTGATAATAAATAGTTTGATAATCATATTCTTGTTATGAACTTCCATTAAAGAGTGAATGGTTTCATGGGTGATTATAACACCATCATGAATGCTTCTAACAATAATGAATCCCCATCACTTAATGGAAATTAGGTCTTCTACTAGGCCTTTGAGTCTAAAGGAGATAACATTGGATATGAATTTACATAATTTTGTAGAGATAAACATGTTTATGATCACCAAAGGAACCATACAACTCACCCTTAGGGATTAGGCTTATAAAAATACATTTAATTTTTGACCCATTTTTTCTATTTCTTCCAAGATTATTCTATCATTTCCACAACATCATCGCTTACGATGTCTCAAAATGATTGGGAAAAAGTAGCAAGAAAACCATCTAGGCATAGGAATTTTTCCCCCATAGATAAGACCACCCTTATTAATTATTCTTTGGATAAGGATGCTAAAACAATACAACTCTAATGCTTCATCACAACCTAACAGATGTTTTTGAGGCTCTTATATTGTACCTATAAATCTTCCACATCAATAGTGACTAGAATATCCTTTAGACATGCTACTCGTTCTTCTCTAATTTTAGATTACTTATCCAACATTATCCCGTCTCTCACCTCAATGGATGAGATACAACTGGAATTCCCTATCACCCTTGTTGAGTTGGTATTTTTTTTGGTATTACAATAATTATACTTAAGCCATAGTTACATATTCTTCTACTTACAAAAGACTTCCTTTTTAGGATGAAGATCTTCCAGTTTCACTAGAAACTATTTTTCCTACATGTAGAGGCCCATATCCATTCCATTATTTAAGACCATATAGTTAAGGGATTATAGTTTTGCCTCCACCCTTGGGATTTGTTTGAATATTTTTATGAAGGTATCTTAGTTATAGGTTTTAAGTCATACCTTGATATAATGGATATTTTTAATTAAGAGATGAATTTATGCCTTTCCCACAAGGGCTTCACTCAACCATTTATTAATGAAGCCAAGTAGGGAAGGATCCCCGAGCCACATCATTTCAAACTTAAAAGGGAATTTGAGATGTGATCTATATTTTATAATTCTAAGCTTTATTGGAGAATGACCAAAACTAAAAATAGGTATAATGTTAATCTCTATCCCCAAATCCACATCCAGACAAATCACAAAGATAAAAAATGATCTAACCTCTTAACTATGTTGTTGAACCCTAGGCACCTAGTTTTCCAAGATAACTAATTATTATTTGGGACAATGTCAAGCAAACCAACATCTTTCATAAATATTTAGAAGTTTCTTTGTGATAGAGTCTCCTTTATTACCCCACCTTGTTTCTCCATAAGAAAGGATAGAGTTGAAATTGCTCCCAAGAATAGATAATTATATAGGAATGAGGATAATATACTACTAAATATCCTCCCAAACGTAGGTTTCCAAGCCACTAAATCTAGCCCATACATATTAAACAAAAATAAATCAATGTTAGAAGTAAAAATAGTTACGTTGAATAGCTACCAACAAACCCCTAACTAATTTCATCAACAAAATCCTTAGAAGGGGAATGTACAACACATAATCCCCCATAGACCCATATAGAATAAATAAACCAACCCCTCCATCTATGAAAACTTTAACTCATCAAAGCCTCACCTTTTACCTTGTTGTGTTTTGCTTTCTACATGATAAAAAAGATCAGAATACATATCCTTCAACTAGCACCTCACTAGGAAATATTTTTAGGTGTGTTATGACCCATAACAATCCAAAATATGATTTTCATTGCACCTCAGTGGGGATTTCATATCCCCACTTTCCAAGTTGAAAACATTTTATAATGGATTTTTTCTTGCCTTCTAAAATTTATGCATATGCGAGCCTTTGTTTTCTACCTCTCCTACTTGAACCCTCATAAACTAGTAGGGATATCTTATAGTCATTATATGCCAATATGAGAACATCTATAGAGTGAAACTCCTCATCTCCATCATACTCAAAGTCCTCAGCTAAGGGGGATAAATGAAAGTCTCCCACCTAACTTGAGCTTAATTTATTTAAGCAAAAAACTTCTTGATCCTTACCTTCATCCACTCTTTCATCTATAATGATGGAATGAATTTTCCTTACCTCCTTGGAGATAAATTTTAATTCCTTTTGGATAGTGTTTGGATAAAAATACTCTCCCCTTCTTACCTTTCTTTGAGATAATCAATTACTTTGATGTTATTTTCCAACCCTTTTTGTGAAATGACCACTTCTATCTTTATGGGAGGGAATAATATATTCTACCTTAAAAAGATGTCTAACTAAGGCTTTGGCTTAGATAACAAGGCCACACTTTAGGGATTGCTCCTTTTATCACTTAGAAACCCCCTATGGATATTACTAACTTATATTCACTTATAACATATGAATGAGACCTTATCAATGTATATTTTGTACTCCTAAATACCCTCCCTAATTTTAATGTTGATAGATTCTAGGATCTCCTCTTCCAGGTCAATAAAAATATAGATTCGTGCATAGGAAGCCAACACTCCTTCAATAGTTTTTATGTATATTTTAATGTAATGCCCCACTAGGGACCCAATCTATCTCAGATATTTATCACTCAAATATTAAAATGGAAACCCATACATCCTAATCTAGATGGGAAACTTCCCTTTATTTTCAACCAATGAGTTGAAGTTAGTTCAGCAATTTTAAAAGCATAGTCCTACCCCTTCCAAAATCCAAGGTCCCCATTTTACAATCTCTACCTTTTTATCTTTCAAAGGGCATGTGATGAAAAAACCATTAAGCAATAAGTGAATGTTGCAACCCTGTCCCTAGCTATTCCTCACCTAGTTATCCACTTCCCAAATAGTAGGCCATTTTACCATAAACTTCCTAATAAGATATCTACTCCTTAGACCATGAAAATTATCTTGAAAGTCTACATTATCAACCTTCACCATTCATGAACATGCCATCCTATCCTTTCCTTGAACATGAACATCGATATCTTAGATTGGAAGGAACTCCCATCAATTTACCCTATCATAAGATAATTAGATTCTCCAAGTGAAAACCACCCACCCCTAATGTGTAAAGCTCTATGCAGGAATCCATAGAATCATACCATTATCTTCCTTACTAGTAATATCATTCCTTGATCCTTTGGGCATACTAAATCTCTTGTCAAAGATCTATTTGTTGATTTTTCTAAGTACCATTTAGCTTTTCCTTGCCTTTTCCCTAGGGTAACCTCCTCTCCCTCTAATGTTACTCCTATGCTCTTTCCATATTTTTAATAAATATAAATTAGTAATGCTCACTAATTTTATTTACATGCTAGTTAGATCATCATTAATTCTAAACAAATGTTTGCCAAATAACATGAAATTTAAGTTATTTATACAATTTTATAAAAATATAATTAATCACTGGGATTAAAACATTGTATTGTAGAGTAATGAAGTGATATTGAAAAAATATATTTAAGATTAAAATAAATAAAAAAAATTGTGCACATAACATTGACTTAGTTTGAGAATTAAAAAAAATCAACTAGTGCAAATACAACTTGAGTTAACCTAAAGCCAACATAAAGTGCAAATATAACATAATAGAGATTTTATCTAGTGCAAATATAACATAAGCATACCTAAATTAAAATATATATGTCTTCCTACCATATATATATATATATATATATATATATATATATTGAAAATTACATGCACACAACAGTGATTTATCTAGTGCAACTACATCATACATAAATCCAACATAAAGTAAAAGGCCATTTACATAACATATATTGAAATATTGACAATGATATATAGGTAGACAATACCAATGGTTTATTTTAACATTGTGAGTAATATAATTTTAACGTATATTGTGTAGCACATGAGAAAAATCAATTTATATCAAGGCATTTGGGACCCATTAAATAAATATTTCATAATTTTAGTGTTTTTTATTTTTTAATAAATATTAAAACATTTTATTTTTTTAGTTGTCATACACTTTATTTTAAAGTTTAATACAATCAATTTAAAAAATACTAAATATTTTAAACTCAATATCATAAAAATTTACATGACTTTTTTTAAAGATATGCACATATGGCTAAAAATAAGATAGTTTGTCACTATGAGAAAAAATAGTACGTGAACAATTTATAACAAACATTTGAATTAAAGTAGCATATTTTTATTTTTAATGTATCCATTTTTTTATTTTAATAATTTTAGGGATGGTTAAAAAATGTGATAGTGGGTAAAAATAGTATGAAAAAATATTCTACTGAACATTATAATTAAAATATAATTTTTATGTTGATTTTCAATGTATCTATAATCAAGTGTTTTTTCTACAAAATCATATTTCATAGAAAAACTCCTAAGAAGAGGGAAAAAATACAAATTAGATTAGGTGCAAAGTTTTATTGATTTGTTCAAGTAAAAAATGATAAAGTAGTGATTTATTGTAATAAAATGTGATACTAAAATAATTGCAAGACATTTTACTCAAATAATTATATTTTTATTTTTTGTAATAGAAAACAAAACAAACATCAAATCTGTGTAATTTTTAAAAAATCCATATAATTTAGTATAAATACAGTAAAATAAATACCTTGAATAAAAATCACATATATTAACCAAAGTGTCCTTCATATGTGTATTAGATATGAGTGCTAGAAATGAGAGAAAGGGCTTTCACCTTGCATCTTACATGGTCCAATAATAAAAATTGAGTGTATTTTATAACTATAAAATGAAAATAATTGTAAAATTATATTGAATTAAAACTTATATAACTAATATTAAAATACAAACAATATTATGAAAGATATTTTTTGGTTACTAAATGAATGATTAAGTGTATCCCTACTATGCCACCTTTATTATGGAACTAACTCTAACTATAATCTCTAACTTATGAACTAATACTAATAAGACATTTTTACTACATGTGGTCTCAGGTAATTGTGTTAGAGCTTAGCTTAAAAAATTTAAATATTCTTTCAATTTTTTAAAAAATATATTGAAAAATAAAATTGAGAGATAATAAGATCTGGATTGGGCTAACATGGAAGTCACAAAACACATTAAAAATCCACATAAAATTAGAGTTACTTTTTTAATATACTAATTAGAGTGTAATATTATTCATTGTTCTAAATTAGACATCACATTACTAAGTAATTTTTATTCCACCACTTAAATTCCAAACTAGTTTAATAGATTAAATTTGGGTTTAGTTTTGTTTTCTTAATTATTAATGTTGAGTTCCATCAAGATATTTTATTAATGGTTGTCTTTGAATTTAATCCATATCAATCTAATTGGAATCCATTGTACAATAAGTTTACCTAACTCGTCTTATTTTTACTAAGTTATCATTCAATGCTATTAAACCACATTTACATTTCTTAGTAAAGATGATATAACATTAAATTTGTACTAGTACATGATAATAGTGTTTAACCCTAAATTAGATTGATAAATCCCATACTTGGTGTTAATAAAGTTAATAATATATAAATGATAATACACAAGGGTGATAATTAGATATAAAATAGGATAATTAAATTCTAAACTTAGATATAAACATACACTAAATTTATTATGTTGAGAATAGGATAAATATAGAAAGTATAACTCAATTATGCATGTAAATGACAAAGAAATAATATAATTATCTAGTTCTAGTGCTAACATATTTCTAGATACAGAGATAGAAACTAGGTTGTAAGGATATTTTAGAAGTCATCAGATTTTGGATTTGACATTTCTACAACTTTGGACACTAATGTCATTATAGGTTAGTTTTATCGATGTTACTGTCTAGGTTAGATGCATGTGTTTTGATGAAATACCTATTAGAAAAAGATACAACCACTTGGATGATTCTAGGTTTATATTTTCCTTCACTCTAGTGCATTTAGCTTTGGTACATGGATTGTCACTCTTCATAAATTTTCAAAACCCTAATTCTTCATCTTTATTATGATCTTAGGGAAAAATGGGTTAGTAGTACATGGTGTCAAGATGACCCCAAAGATCCCTTTAACAGTGAGTGCTACCTACATAGTCAATAATCTAAAGAGTGCCTTAGATTGATGTAGTTATCCCCTACATGTTGGCTTTTATGTGAATCATGTAATATGTGCAAAAAAACAAACAATAGTGACCTAGCTTGTAATTTGGAAAATCAAGATCTTGGGCTACTCCATTAGTAATTTAGACCTATATATGTGTTGTACCTATGACTGGTATGGAAATATGGAAGCTTTATTCAATTGAATTCTTAATTGAGTGTTTTTTATAATTTGCCTTAGTTTCTTTTGGTCTTTTGCTAGGTGAAGAATGAAGGATGGTTGATCTTGTATTTATATCAATCCATTTGGATTAATAACTCACATTAAATAACTTAGGGTGATGATTAGGATATGTTTTAGATGGAAATTGGATGAATTTAGGGAAATGGACACTTGCATTAGGTTAGAACACTAATGTCGATACTAGTGTCTATCCCAAATGTTAGTATCTAGGGAGAAAAAAAGTAGGTACAAGTTGAAAAATTAGATATATGAAAGATAAGTACATTTTAAGCATTCTAAGAAAGATATAAGGTTTATGTCATCAACATAGGACTAGTTCGACTAAGATATATAGGCCAAGGGGCATAAGATAGAGTAGATGCAAGACTTATAGAAGTAGGAAAGGTTTATAAATGAGAGGAACAACCAAGGTCTGAGTTTTTCAAGTATACAATATTGAGGTGATATATAATCCATAAATATTGTCTATATTTGGCCCCCTTTTAATCTGGCAATGAATTTTTAGTTTAAATAAAATGAATGTGTACCTAGGTGTGTATAAGACACCTTATATTTATGTGTGCTCAACTTGAGTGATTTAATAGTGACATAACTGAAAAAAGCATGTTATAGTATATAATCAATGCATATAATGTGTAATTTAAAGTGTTTGAAATAGATTGAAATTGAAAAGTTTAGGACTACACCTATGTGTTGATGTAATCAAACTGCCTATTGGTAAGTTGATTTGAAAAATATGAATCATTGTAAGGCTATGAAACTAGGATTAGGACAAGTATAGATAAATATTGAAAGTGCATATATCCAAGGAGATAGAGATAGAGTTTGGTAGGCACATGCCCCCAAATTTGGAGCAAAATTTAGTTACCACTTGGAAATTGAGATTAACTAAACCATACAACCAAAGGATACTTATAAATTGGTGAGTGTGAGTGAACTAAGTCACTCACACTATCAAACTAGTGAGATTGGATGATATTATTGAGTCAAACTTAAAAACTTAGAAATATTGAGTGATTTGATCACCTCAATTATACCAAAAGTTGAACCAATGAAATGGATTGGCTCAATATAGTTTGTAAAATCCAATTGGTGGGTGGTGAGTCCTGTTGAGGTCAACATACCCCCATTTTTGAAAAATAGGGACCCTTGTGATTATTTTGAACCTTAGCACTAAAGACTTGATATTTTGCTCTTTATTGGAATTTGAAGATCATCCATACCTAATGAAACTAGCCCATTTATTCATGTCCTTTATTTGAAACTTTCCTAATGTTGATAGCAGTTGATCCTCATGTCTTAAGTTGTAGGATTCATGGAGTTTTTTATGGATCATGCTTGAAATTTATAGATTAACCATATTCAGACTTTTTCTAGTATCAAATTTATGGTATCTCATAGTTGGATTCATGTGATAAAACCCTCCTTCAACAAACCCTAGCCCAGACCTTTGATTCAAATTTTGGTGGGAATTTTTTGAATCAACTTTGGACTTAATCCTAATTTTTATGCTAAATCTTGGTTGTGTTTTTTAACATGACCAAACCTTAGCCTAAAAATCATGCTTAGTCCCTTTTTATTTTCCCCTTTCCATTACTTATGTTTCTAATGTGGTCTAATTCATATATTAATGGGGTCATTTATTTTAGTATGGTCCCCTTTTTTATATTCTTAGACTAAAGTCTTAACCCTAAGGCCCCATTCATATTTATCAACATGAACAAGACCTTAGTTTTAAATCTTTAGCCTAAGTTCCTATATTTACTCACATTATAACTTAAGTGCCTTACTTCTTTGCAGATCCAATAGACCTCACTTCATTGTGAGGACTGATCAAATAAAGCAAAAGAATCCTAATAAAATTAAAGATTTGATCCATTAGACCAATCACATAAAATCACTAGGATCATGATCAATGATATGTACTTAAGTGGGACCAAGGATTATACGACATGGAATCATTGAAAAAGCTAAAGGCCCCTTTTATTAAACATGAACGTAGCCTAAGTTTTACCCTAAGGTCTCATTATATTTATTAATAGACTGAAACCTTAAGATAAAAATTATGCTATGACTTTAATAAATGAAAGGATTCAATGAAGTGTAAGCATCTAGATTGAGATTCGATGGTCTGTGCTTCATCATAGAGATTGATTGAATAGAGCATATTAAATCCAAGGTCTATTAAGTAGAAGGGTTTTAAGAGATTTAAATTGATGTTCTCATGACCGTCAGTTGATGTCCATGAGATCATCATTTGACATTTTCAAGACCATCATTGACATTTTCAAGACCATCATTGACATTCATAAGAGCATCAAATTTAATCCCATCATACCTAATGATCCACTAACTTAAATTTGATGTTCTCATGACTGTCATTTGACATATGTGAGGATGTCATTGATATTTGTGAGACCGTCAAATTTAAGCTAATTAATCATTTTGATTAGACACAAGGACATGATTCAAAATGTTGTTAAAAGTTTATGGATTGCATTTCAGATCAATGGGACCCCTAAAAAGATGTTTAAACACTTAGGATATTTGAACTTCAAATAAAAAAATTATCTTATGGTCTAAATATATGAAGACATGGACTTAGTCTTAGTCCATTTCCTAAGTTTATAATTGTGTTTGTTTGAATAGAATAAACCTTAGGCTATAGAATTATATTAAACCTTATAAAAGGTCCTTGAGACATAAATATTATCTTAAAATGATTTTATCCTAAGGGTTTCTCATGTTTATTAATATGATAAAACCCTAGGTTAAAACCTAGCATGTGGTCCTTGTATTATTTGGCCCCTTTGGGAGTGTTCTAAGAACTTAGCATAAATATTTTATCCTAAAGTATATGATGTGTTTATTAACACAACATAAACATTAGCCTACAATATTTCTTAGGTCCCCTTTCTATGCATTCTAAAAACTTAGGCTAAAATAGTTTAGCCTAAAGTTTATGAAATGTTTATTAAACATGAAATAAACATTAGCCTAATTTATTTAAGCCTATGTCCCTTCCTATCATGATGCTAATTAAAGTTATCACCCTTTTTTAGGATAAAAAACCTACACTTCATCATGGAGATTGATTAGACATAGTGAAAACCTAATGAATCTAAGGCATTTGATCCATTGGACCAATCATATGCATCCATTTAGTTTATGATCGATGGTTCGTGCTTGATCTCAAGGATTGATTAGATAGAGTGAAGCCATTGGAGTCTTTTTAATGAGCCTTAAAGGGCCCACAAGAATGACATGTGGAAGGCACACATTTATTGCACATAATGTAGAGCCTAGAAGGCCCATGAAAGTTCCAAGTGGCATAACCCCAAGGCTTGACCATAAAGCAACCAATGAAATTCAAGCTCTATGATCATGATCAATGATTTTCATTGATCCATAAACAAGGATCCAATGATGTGAAGGAAAATTTTGATTTTTAAAAGATAATAGGTAGTCCCTCAAGGCATTTATGAAAAATGTTGTAAAAGTTGTCAAATAAATGCCACATGGGCATCACATAAAGACAAAGTGACAAAATTAAAGATTTTGTGTGCTCAAAAAGGTAAATGTATAAAGGCATGGGTCTCAATCAAATCTGAGACATGAATGAGCCCATGTACAAATTTTCATCACCATTAAAGCTTAAAAAATCCCTAGAATACATAAAATACCCAATTCAAACTTAGATTAGTCACATTCAACCCAAGAAGAGTCCAATTGTAATCTAAGCAAGAGTAAATTGAACCAGAAGCCACTTGAAATTCATTAGTAAGTAGTTACAAATTCCACAATAATGGTAGCTTTGAGACAACAACAAAGGGATGAAACCAAGTTATACTTGACCTCAAATAATGAGGGGAGAATCTTTAAGGATATAGACCTAGATATTGTAGCTGTAAACAATAAGAAGAGGAACTAGTCTGAAATATTTTAGACCATTAAGGAGATATAAGATCTTACCAAGGAGGAATAGAAGAATATAACCATCCTATGAAGATACAATGACCTAGTCTCCATCATGTTGTAGCCAAGCCTGAGGTATTACACTATATTGATGTCCTTGCTCCTCTTTTATAGGATTTTAAAATTAGGAATGATTGGATTGTGCATGATCATATATTTAATAAAATATCATACATTTCCCCTCTATCTATTGAGAGATACTATAAACTATGTAAGCCTCAAATAAACTTGCCCACCATTAAAAAGTGGACTAGAGATCATAAATCAAACACAATCCTAGCCCCATGGTTACTTATTAGGAACTAGGTGACCCAAGACCACATAGGTAAAATCCTAATTATATAATTAAAGGAGGGGATTATGATTATTATGACCTTTTTGAATAAGTTATGTGTATCCCCCTCCACCATGCATATTGATAAATTTTGGGTGTCTTATGTTTTCTTCATGGTTGAGAAAGGACTCACTCCCCCATTGGGTGAGATGATCAATATCCATTTTAAAACACAATTCATAGCCATAAAGAATAAAATAATAAAATAATTTTACATGATGTCCTATCTACTTCATTCCCTTTAGATTCCACCCAAATCCTAAACATTAAGAACTGGTCACCTAATGGAATACCCACTATCTCCCATCATTTCTCCAAGCTTCAAATTTTCAATTATAGACAAAACATGTAGTTCATTTATGATTGTGTCTATCCATCCTTAGTGTAAGACATAATAGGAATCCCCATGAGTAGGGTCATCCCCCTGATTAAAAAATATGTGGAATTGATAGAGGATATATGGTTCTACCCTAACTGCATAGTAATAAAGATAGTTTAGACTTTGACACAACCCTTTAAGTTACCCATCTATGTGCCAATAAATCTAGTAGAGAAACAAGTGGCTTCCCAAATTATCCATGGTATATATGGATTTTTTAAGGATAAAAGGAAAGGCCTCCCCCATCTCTTTCCTTTGACAATCATTAGAATTGTGTTGCAAAATTGGGATCATGTAAATGTTATTACCGAACACAAGTACTTTTTCACCTTACATAAAGATTATTTGAGGAAATGGGACCATGATGGGGTGATATTCAAACATATAAAGTCCAAAACCATAGAAAATACATATGAGCATTGACCCAATGTTCACAATCCATTCTACATCAAGGCCTCTAGTTTCCTAGAGGTATTAGCCATATTGAAAAGGCATAACATCAAGCTTGAGCCGAAGTTGGCTAAGGGGCATGGTGAGCCACCAAGTAAGATTTGGAAAATGGGCCCCTTATAGTATCTTTTTTTCCTAGACCATCCTCAAGACCCCATCTAGAATAGCCATAAGTTAGCATGCAATAGCCTCAAACACAAGTTACACAAGGACCTAGTAAAGAGAAGTTAAAAGAGAGACCTAGAGAAGGATCATCTTCAACCCCACCTGAAAGGCCAAAATCTCTAGTAGAATACCTAGATATGATTGCATTATAACCTAATGAAATAGAAGAGGATGCACTTAAGGTGTTTGCTTAAGCTTATGGGTTAGAAGATGAGGAAGAACAAACTAAAAAACCCAAAACCTAAGCTAAGGAGGTAGAACAAAACAAAGGGAAAGAATTTGATTTAGACCTAGTTCCAATAGCACCCCCACAAAAGAGGAAATCAAAATTACCATTGATCCTAGTTGGGATAAATAATCCCAAGTTGACCTTCACCCACCCCATGAGTGAGGTCAATTTGTTTAGTGATGAATACCCAATTCATGGACCCATTATCCCTAAATGGTTTATTTATAGGAAGATGTATAAGATTCCCACTTTATCCCATTTTTAGGCCTTAACCCAAATGATTCATGTTTATGTTTATGAGGAAGTCAAACCATGGATATTGGCTTTGATGAAGGATGCTAAAGAAAGAAGAATAGTTTCCATAGTAGGATAGAGTGACACACAAATGGAGACTCTAGGAGCTTCAAGCAACACATAAGTAGAGATTATTAAGCCTCTTAAGATCATAGAGTCATCAAATAACATTAAATTCAATCCAAAATAATAGGATTTGAGAGGATGACAACTAGGAAGGCCATGGTTAAGGGTGAGGAATTCACCTTTCAAAGATTTGGGTCCTTGTTGGTCTAACCCCCATTAGAGGTTAGAAGCCTGGTGAGCATCCTATCCATGAGGAAGATATATAAGGATTGGATGAGGCTCATTAATCTTAGATCAAGGTAGGTATTAGGGGCATGAAGCATAAGATACATATCTTGGAGAAAGAAAAGGAGAACCTAGAGATATTGGCTATCTTATTAGTCCTTAAGGCAATAATAAATATGTTTGAGGCATCCTTATTTTACATGTTTTCCTGCTTAAAGTCAATGAAGATGAGGTAGGATTCATTGACCCAATATAGTGAGATAGCCAAAGGTTTGGTGGCCTAGTGGCATGATGTAGAGGATACAATAAAATATCTTATCAATAGACTAATTAAGGGAAAGATTCCTAGCTTCAAAACTATTAGCCTAGCCCACTTGAATGTAATATTGGGAATAGTTGATAATAAGATCAAAAGTTTAAGTTCTTGGTCCAAGATATTAGATATACTCTTGAGGGATGATGAGGAGCTAATATCTAAAGTCAAGCAACTCCTTGGCACCATGTTGGCCAAACCTAAAAAGTCTAGTACCCTAGGCATCATTGATGATGACTAAAAAAATCATAAAGCCACTTTAGTGATGCAAGAGGTGAATATAAAAATCTAAGGCCAATCAGGGAGTGATAACAACCAAATCATGGACATGATATTCACTACCAAAGAAAAGATTATAGAATCTAAGAGCATCAAATAAGCTATGACAAGGACTTTAATGACTTGGTTGATGAAGAAGATGTCTGTCTCTTGAAGCTAGCTATTGACTTGAATATTTTTAAAGAGAAACATTAGAGAGCTATGGAGATTATCCAAGAACAAAAAGGGAACCCTTTAACCTAGGGGCCCACTAGTTAATTAATATTCCATTTTGTGTAAAGCATTATAATAGTTGAACATGGAATTTTATTTTGTAAAGGCATATGCTAGTTTGTTAGTATATTTGCCTATAGGTCAATCCATTATGGAAAGAGGAGTGTATTATACAACTATAATTAAGGACAAATTTCCTTATCTTTATACATGTGTAAACTTATGACTGACTGGTATATTGCCTGAGTCTTCTATAAAAGGTAGTATTACCATTTTGTAAAGAGAGGGAGTTTTGAGCCAAAACTTGTATACTATTTGAGTAATTAATATAAGAAAGGAATAATGAAAAGTTTATCCAAGTTTGATTGTATCAATTGTTAAATTGTTTTCTTTCTCAATTGCTTGTTCTAGGTTTTGAATTTGAATGGATTCTATGAATTCTGAATGTCATCTTTGATACAGGGTTGCTAATTTGTGTTAATGTTAGATTAGTTGAAGGTTCTTAGACTTTGTCTAATTTTATTTACTCTACATTATGATGGGAAAATTCTATTTGAATGCAACAACAAACCTTTAAGGCAAAGTTAGTTCATACTTGCATTATTTCATTTTTTCCTCAAATATTTACCTAGTATATGGTGTGATTTGAGTAGTTGCTACTTTACATTATATATTGGTTAAATGTTGGTTTAGTTTAAATTAAAACTTTTTCATGATGTTTGAATCTAAAGATCAATAATCACCTATTTTCTTCATGTCTACCCTTATTTTTGCTTCTTTTTTTGATCAAATCACCTTAGTTTAGATCTCATTATAAAAATTCACTTAGATTAGTCTTTAGTACAAAAATATAGTTATAATTCACTAATATTATCATAAGATACTTCAAGATTCATAAGTACCATAATGGCTCCTGACCACCAATCAATATAAATTTGTGGAACAATTCAATTTGTTCTACCAATATTTCACCTTGGGTAACTATATTACCAAAACCTATTACTCATGCTATGAATTATTTGAATTATAACATGATAAGTGTTATTTACACACTAATATCACTTGTGATACACATAGAGGCATCAACTAGACATAGCTTCCACTAGCACTAGAAGGAAGGCTTTGAATTTGTTGAATCTCTATTAATTTTGGTGTTTTTGGGCCTAATACCAGTGTTATCTTTGCACTTTTGCATAGTTATTTACTCAAAAGCATAAAGATAATTGATTTTTATGATATTTGACCCATATTTTTTCTTTATTTAGACAAAGACCCAAGATCTTTGAGGATAGATGCTTAATTTTAGTGAACATAGCTTAAGATCTAAGGATCCATAGTATTTGAGGTTAGAATAACTTGTTTTGGTCAAATATTGGTATATCTTTCATAGATCTAGGTTCATTTGGGTTTGGAATTGTAAATTTTAACCATATTTATGTAATTGGACACATATTTTAGTTAACTTAGTTAAAATTTGATTCCCTTTGTTATTCTTTACATATATCTTGACAAAATTAGCTTAATGTGCAAATATGAGTCCTATTCTTTGTAAAGGTTGGTTTGACACATATTATCTCCAATAAGATCCAAATTTATCAAGCTAGAACAAGCAATAATTTGGACAAGATCACACTTTGAGACAAGAGTGCCTTTACTTGAGTTGGAAGTCTATGGGAGAGCCAAAAGGGACAAAGGTAGATGCAAGCATTCAAAATCTCTACTAGCCTTACCACTTCAAGGTACTCCTATGTTCAACTTTCATCAAGGTATAGCTTGGTTAGAAATTTCTCCTATAAACATATAAGGTGCAATTCATGACCTCCCTTGCAATCCTGAAAAGTATTTTCCAAATTTTAGTCTGAGTGGTATTGTAACAACATAAGAATATGTTAAATCATTTAAGGCTGCATTAAGATTGTTAAATGTAATTCATGAGGTGTAACATGTATGTTTTTCCCTTTCACATTTAAATAATGTTGCATATCAGTGGTTCCTAAAACCTACCTGATGATTGCATCACCACCTAGGATGAATTCAACAACATCTTCATTGACTAATTTGGTAAAATAATTAGCCTCTATGTCCTACACCAATAATTTACCACCCTAAAAAGGGTTGATATTAAACCTATAAGAGATTTCAATGTTATATTATAAAAGATGTAAAATATAACCATTAAACCTTATAATATTTATCAAGCCTTGGCCTTGGAAATCTATAAAGATGATCTTGATCATATGACCTTTGTATTCATAAAGAGAGCTGTAGGTCCAATGAATACACTAGCTTTAGCTTATACTAGGGTTATGATCATAAATGACCAGATGCAACCCCAAGGATAGATGGCCCATTATGTTCCCAATATAAATCCACATGTTCCTACCTTTAATGTATTTCCCAATAATAACAATAATGTGCCTACTCTTAACCAACTCCCAAATCTAAACTAATTACCTCTAAGACATGCTGCTCTTAACCAAAATTTGGGGTTATTAAATCACCCTACTAATAATGGATGTAATGAAACTAATAAAAGAACCTTGGTACCATCCACTATGCTAATATAAACCAAATTCATAATTTAGAAGCCCCTAAAAGTGATATTGAGACCATTTTAAAAATGGTCCAAAAATTGAGCACTGATTTCCTTCAGATACAAAAACAAGTTGGTAATACTCAAGAAACTGCTCTTTACAAAGTTTTAATAAACCCAAAAATAGGTTAAATAATGATAATTTCCAAAAAAATAAAATTAATTAACCATATTTTGAAAAGAAGACTGTGGATATTAATCTTATTGATATTTCTTTGCCTGATTATTGTAGAGTCCATTATACTGCTAAGCATGGTGAGATTGATTACATTAAATTTTGTAAATATTTTGAGGCATTTAAAGAAGAGTTGGACACTTTTGAGGTAGTTCCTAACAAATAAAATGGTGTAGGTACTTTAGGATCCAAGCTCGCTAATCAGACCTTTATGGTGGAGACATTTGATTTCCCTTACAAGAAGAAAATGAACTTGATGATGTTCTTGAGGAAGTTCATGCCTTCTAGAAATTATTAAAGAAGACATCATATAAGGAATAGAGAATAGAGGTATCCTTTGAATAATTATACTCCTCTAAATAAATTTTTTACTCCTCCACATACTAATTTAGATAAAAATCCAAAACCTCCATAGGGAAGTACTCCTAAGCCTAGTGTTGATGCTTCCAATTCTTCCAATAAAATTGGTTATAATATTATAGAGGATATGAATAAAATCAAAGCTAATAATAAATAACATAAATTGATAGAAATAATAGAATAGTGATATGATATAATCCTTGTCCAATAAATATAACAAGATGTCTAAGACTGCTAATGCTAATGCAACTATGTAAAAAGTAAAATAGAGTCCCCGCCCTTCTTACTTATAGCCAAAATGTTTTGTAAGAACTTGCATAACTATTTGTTGGACTCAGGTTCCTCTACAAATATTAAGCCTAAAGGTGTTTGCAAACAACTTGGTTTGAATCCCATTAAGTCTGATAGGGTTGTCACCCAACTAGATAAGTCTAGGTCAAGGTGGTTGAAGAATTGTTAAATGGCCACATGTAATTGGCTTATGAGCCAAGTGTCCAAAAATTCATAGATATCCAAGTGGTAGATATCCCTGATTCTTATGAATTACTTTTAATTAGAGAATGGACCAAGGTTTTAAATGGATATATGTCCACTGACTATTCACACTTATGGCTACCTTGGAAATGAGTTCCCAACTAGATTAGAGCTGAAAGAGATCCAAGGATGAAACACATGATTATTGAGTATAATAATATCAATGAAAATTTCAACATAATTGATTTACATTTAGGGTTTTTCACCCTAAAACATACCAAGGTATGTGATCCTAAATCTTCTCATGTTATTCTAGGGATATATAAGTTGCATTTTGATGGGGCTAGGTGTAAAGTTGGATCTAGAGTAGGCATTATTCTAACTGACCCTATTGGTAAGAAATATCATGCTTATTATAGACTCTAATTTCCTTGCACCAATATTATTAAAAAATATGAAGCCCTCATCTTAGGTCTACAATTTTCTATCAAAAACAAATTCAAGGGACTATTAGTTTTTGGTGACTCAGAACTAGTAGTAAATCAAGTGAGAAACAAGTATTAGTGTAGACTATCATACCTCAAGAGGTATAAATTTAGTGTCTAGGATCTAGTAAAATCTTTTTATGCCTTCAATATTGTTTCTAAACCTAGGGAAGAAAATAAATCTAATGATGAGTTGGCATCTATTGTAGCTAATCTCATGCCTGACCAAGATTCACCTAACTTTATTATAGAGCTTGGACCATGCCCTTCTATCCTAGACAATGTGAAACATCTACAGGTCTTTAGTGATAACCAATAGATCCTAAACTTCATGACTAGTTAAGGAGAATTTGAGACTTAGATCATTGATGAGACTAATGAAAATATATTTAGAGAAGGAAAATTTGATGCCAAAGTCATTCAGATGAATGACAACAAGATCCCTAAAGGGATGATTACCTTGGGAAGACTATTTGATCAAGATAAGCTAGCTAAAACTTATAATATTCCTAAAGTAAGTGGAAAATATTACAATTCAATTGATCTTGGACCTCAATATTAACCTCAACTAGTTAACATTGGAAAAGTATACACTAACATTAAGAATAAGAGAGCCAAAAAACTGTTGACAAAATACAAAGATGTCATAGCTTGGTCTTATAACTTGAATGTTTTTGATCCAAGAGTCATCACCCATACTATACCTCTTAAAGATAATTGTAAAACATTCAAGTATAAATAGAAACATGTGAACCTTATCTTATAACCCATGATCTTCAAAGAAGTTAAGAGATTGATAGATGCCAAAATTGTATTTCCCATTAGGCACTCTACCTAGGTTGCCAGTTTGGTGCCAATTAGAAATAAAAATGGTGAAATTAGTTTATGTATTGACTTTAGAAATCTGTAAACGGCATATGAAAAGGATAATGATCCTTTTACCTCTCTTGACTAGGTAATATAGATAGTTTTAGGTTAAACCATGATATCTTTTCTTGATGGTTTTTAAGATATAATCAGGTGTTGGTTAACAGGGAATATAGAATGAAGACAACATTCACAACCAAGTAGGGAATATTTACATACAAGAGGATGCCTTTTTGGTTGATAAATGTAAGATCCACATTTCAAAGGGCCATGGACCATGCCTTATAAGGCTTGAATGGCAAGTACATTATAATTTACATGGATGATCTAACTATTTTCTCTAAGAATAGGGAAGACCATTTCATACATCTACAATAGGTGTTTTAAAGATGCATAAGGTATGGGATCTCCCTTAACCCTAAGAAAAGAATTTTTTGTGACACTTAAGGTAAACTATTAGGCCATTTTATCACTAAATATGGAATTTACATAGACCCTAAAAGGGTGGAATCCATATCCAAGATAGAGCCTCCCAATAGTGAAAAATAATTGAAATAATTTTTTGGTAAGATAAACTTTGTGAGAAAGTTCATTTTTGGCTTTTTAGATATTGTAAAACCATTGAATAATATGCTAGATAAGGATGCTAAAGTCTCATGTAATGAGGAATCCAAGAAGGCCTTTAAAGACATCAAAAGAGAAATCAACCAACTTCAATCTTGATAAGTACTAATTTTTAAAAGGATTTTTACCTCTACTCTTCCTCCTCTAATCACACTATTGTTGTATTCTAAACTTATAAAATAGAATGATCTAACCACCCAATTACCTTCATGAGTACCAATTTGAAAAATGTTGATTTAAATTACCCTCTAATTGATAAACAAGCATTTGCATTAGTTAAATTTGTCTAAAAATTTAGGCACTACATTCTTAGGAACAAAGTGTATGCCATTATACCAGACCTAGCCACTAAGCTAATGCTAAGCCAATGTAAACTTAGAGAGTTAAGAGGTAATTAGATGTCTATCCTTTAGTAATATGACATAGAGATGAAAACTAAAAAATTGGTAATGTGTCAAGGTCTGATTTAAATGATTTCCAATATTACCCTAAGCTAAGTATTATGCAAGTTGATCAGTAAAGCTTCTAAGATAATGAATGGTATGATTCCATTGTTCACTTGATGATTAATGTAACTTTTCCTATAGGGATAACAAGGATTAAAGAAGAGATCTAAGGCTTAAGGTAGCTCACTATCTCATCAAAAATGGAATCCTATACTAAATTAACTTTAAAGGTGTTTACCAGATATATGTTTCCAAGAAAGAAGATACTGAGGTAATGAGAACTTTTCATGAAAATCTAGGAATTGGGCATCCATTTGGAAGAACCAAAACTCAAAATATCCTCAAGGTTGGCTATTATTGGTCTACCATATTCAAATATACTCATAAGCATGAAAGAGAATGTCATTCATGCCAAATCTTTAGCACTAAAGAACCAAAGGTAGAAATGCCTTTACAACCAATCATGATTGACAAACCCTTTACCCAGTGGGGACCAAAATTTGTAGGGGTAATTAACCCCAGCTCAAAAAAAGGTCACAAGTATGTTTTGATGATTACTGACTATTGCACAAGGTAGAATGAAGTAGTAGCCATCAAACAATGTAAAACCTAAGAAGTGATCAAATTTTTAATAGAAATCATATACACCATATTTGGGACTCTATTATCTTTTGTATATGATAATGGGTCAAAATTCAAATCCATAGAAATTATATAATGGGAATATGGTAACAAAATTATTCTCAAGTTTTCATCTAACCATATCCTCAAGGTAATGGAGTAACTGATTCAATGAATAAAAACTTGATGAACACCATTAATAAGTATATTGCAGACAAACCTAGAACATGGCATAAGCTTCTTAAGTATGCCCTTTAGGAAGATAGAACAAGAGTAAATTAGGATCTTAAATCATCCCCATTCTTACTAGTATATGGCTAGGAACCTATATTCCCCATCACACTCAAGTTGCCAACCTATAAGTTTATGCTAGAGTATATGGAATAAGATCAAGAATTTGCAAACTCAAGGTTGTTGGATATTATTTAGATGGAAGATACATGAGAGAAATATTTTTATAACTTTAGTAGACACCAAACTATAGTAAAGAGGTGGTTTGACAAAAGATCAAAGATCAAGGTATTCAGACAAGCAGACTTGGTTCTTCTTTGGGATAAAGCATGTGAGCCCAAGGGCAAACATGGCGAGTTCACACCTCTATGGATTGGCCCCTATCAGATTACAAATACACTTAGAGATAACACCTTCAGACTCAAAGATATATAAGGAGTAGAGTTCTCTCTACCCACCAATGGACATTATCTCAAACATTACTTATTTACTACACCTCTTAGGGTCTTCATGTAGTAAAAATGTAAGATAACTAGAGTAGTGTAGGTAGGCTAGTTAGTTTCCTTCAATTTTTTATTTCCTATCCCTTGTTTATACATAGGCATGTACATATTTATTTTCTTCCCTTTTGATTCCTATTTTGATACTTTTTTTGTGTGTTTGTTTCTTATTGATTTATTCCTTGCTCCCAATAAGTCCTTTTGGATAGCCCTTTGCTCAAAGTTACTTAATTTTCTTGAAACTCCATAAATTCAAAAATGCTGGTATTAAAACCATACATAAGTTGACCATGGATTTGAGATAGCAGCTTGATGTTATGATTTGAATAAACTAGTAAGGACCCATGAATAGGTTAACCATTCTATGAGAACTTAAACATTGTCTTGACCTGAACCTAGTTTTAAGAAGAATTACACATGTTGAAGGAAAGCTCAATCCATTAAGGTATATTCATGCTTGCAATTAACAAACATCCTTGCCTAGGATAAAGGTTACAATCATAGATGATTATCTGAGGGTCAAACACGTGACCAAATCCTTAAACTTGGATACTCTAGTTCCCAACCTTTGTTAAAAACCTAAAAGACCCAAAAATATAAAAAAAAAAACTTATTGCAAAATCAAAAGCTTTTCAAGCAAAGGTGATTCTGGCAATCTCCATTGGGTATATGGATGCATAGCTAGAAGTGGAGCAAGGCCATGAGTGGAACCAAAAGCATCTCTATCAAAGCTATAGATGCTTAGATGGTAGCAAAGCAATGCCTAAGCCTTCCATAAATTAGAATCATGGTTCTTAATGAATACCTGAACATGCTCTAAGTCAGTGTTAATGATTAAAGATATGAAATCTAGAAGTTATCCCCTAAATCCCATGGTAAACAAAAAATAGAATCAAAGCACACACACATGGCTATGTCTTGATGTTTGATCCTAATTTTGCATGTGTAAGGTTTGTTTCAACCATGAACTAATCTTGAGAATGGTATTAATCAAGTGGAATGGATGACCTAGTGGTTTATTTAAACTAGAGTCTCTAAGTTCTAACATATTGCTATGTTTCCCCTAGAAGTCACCATTTGTTGAGGTTAGTATACCCCCATTTTTGAAAAATAGGGACCCTTGTGATTATTTTGAACCTTAGCACTGAAGACTTGATATTCTAATCTTTATTGTAATTTGAATATCATCCATGCCTAATGAAACTAGCCCATTTATTCATGTCCTTTATTTGAAACTTGCCTAATGTTGTTAATAGTTGATCCTCATGTCTTAAGTTACAAGATTCATGGAGATTCTTATAGATCATTCTTGAAATTTAAAAAGTAACCATATTCAAAAATTTTCTAGTCTCAAATTTATGGAAGCTCATAGTTGGATTCATGTGATAAAACCCTCCTTCAGCAAACCCTAGCCCAAACCTTTGATTCAAATTTTGGCAAGAACAGATTTGGTAAGAATGTTTTGAATCAAATTTGGACTTAAGCCTAATTTTTATGCTAAGGCTTGATCATTTTTTTCAACAGGACCAAAACTTAGCCTAAAAATCATGCTTAATCCCCTTTTATTTTCCTCCTTCCATTCCTTATGTTTCTAATGTGGTCTAATGTTTATGTTAACAAGGTCCTTTATTTTAGCATGGTCCCCTTTGTTATATGCTTAGACTAAAGTTTTAACCCTAAGGCTCCATTCATATTTTATCAACATGAAAAAGACCTTAGTTTTAAAGCTTTAGCCTAAGTTCTCATATTTATCCACATCCTAAATTAAGTACCTTACTTATTTTTAGATCCAATGGACCTCACTTCATCATGAGGAATGATCTAATAGAGTGTATGAATCCCAAAAAAATAAAAACTTTTATCCATTATACCAATCTTGTAAGATCATAAGAATCATGATCAATGATCCATGTTTTGGGTGGGACTAAGGATTGAATGATGCAAAATCATCATTAAAGCTAAAGGGGCCCTTTTATTAAACATGAACTTAGCCTAAGTTTTACCCTAAGGTCTTATTGTATTATTAATACAATGAAACCTTATGATAAAATTTATGTTATAACTTTAATATATGAAATGAGCCAATCAAATGTAAGAGTCTAGATTGAGATCGATGATTTTTTATTCATCATGGAGATTGATCTAATGGAGTGTATCAAAACTAAGCTCTATGGACCAAAAGGGTTTCATGAGGTTAAAATTGTCATTCTCATGACTATCGTTTGATATCTACAAGATCATCATTAAAGTTTGTGAGATCATCAACTTCAAGCCCATCAAACCTGATGATCCACTAAATTAAATTTGACATTCTCATGATCATCATTTCATGTCTGTGAGTCCATCATTAATGTCCATGAGACCATCAAATTAAACTAATTGTCATTTTACTTAGACATAAGGGCATGCTTCAAAATATTTCTAAAAGTTTATGGCTTGAATCGTATATCAAACAGACCCTTTGAAAGATGTTCAAATACTTAGGATCTTTGAAATTCAAATAATAAAATGATCTTATGTCTAAATATATGAATATATAGACTTAGTCTTAGTCTATTTCCTAAGGTTCCAATTGATTTTATTTGAATGCAATAAACATTAAGATATAGAATTATATTAAGCCTTATAAAAGGTCCTTGTGACATAAAGCTTAGCTTAAAATGCTTTTAACCTAAGGGTTCCTCATGTTTATTAATACAGTAAAATCCTATGTTAAAACCTAGCATTTGGTCCTTATATTATTTTTCCCCTTTGGACATGTTTTAAGAACTTAACATAACTAGTTTGGCCTAAAGTATATGTTGTGTTTATTAACACAACATAAAACTTAGCCTAAAATATTTAGCTTAGGTCCACTTTCTATGCATTATAAAACTTAGACTAAAATAGTTTAGCCTAAAGTTTATGATGTGTTTATTAGACACGAAATAAACAATAGCCTAAAGTATTTAAGCCTAATTCCTTTCCTATCACAATGCTAATTAAAATTATCACCCTTTTGTAGGATCAATGGCCCACACTTCATCATAGATATTGATCAGATGTAGTAAAAACCCAATGAATCTAAGGCATTTGATCCATCAAACCAATTGCATATATCCATTCAGATTATGATCGATAGTCCATGCTTACTCATAAAGATTGATTAGATGGAGCGTAGCCATTAGAGACCTTTCAATGAGCCCCCAAGGGCCCACATGAATGACATGTGGTAGACACACATTCATTGCATAGAATATGGAGCCTAGAAGGCCTGTGAAAGTACAAAGTGGCATAACTCTAGGGCTTGACTATAAAGTAACCAATGACTTTCAAGCCCTGTGATCATGATCAATGGTTCACATTGATCCATAAAAAATGATCCAATGGTGCAAAGGAAAAGTTGGATTTTGAAAAGACAATAGCTAGTCCCTCAAGTCAGTTATGAAAAATGCTTCAAAAGTTGTCAAATAGATGCCACATAAGCATGAAACCAAAAAATTGAAGATTTCATGTGTTCAAAAATGCAAAGGTATAAAGGCCTAGGTCTCAATTAAATTTGAGACAAAAATGAGCCCACATTTGAATTTACATCACCATTAAAGCTTTATAAATCCTTAACATCCATAAAATCCCCAATTCAAACTTGGATTAGTCACATTCAAACCAAGAATATTCCAATTACAATATAAGGAAGAGTGAATTGAACTAGAAGCCACTTACAATTCATTAGTAAATAGTTATAACTTCCACAATCCTTGTAGCTCACATACAATAATAAAGGGATGAAATCGAGCTATAATTGACCTTAGATAATAAGGGGAGAGTCTTTAAGGACATGAACTTAGTAGATACTATAGCTTTGAATAATGGGAATAGGAACTGGTCTGAACTCTTTTGGACCATCAAGGAGATGTAAGATCTTACCAGGGAGGAATAAAATAATGCAACCATCCTATGGAGATACAATGACCTAGTCTCCATCCAGATGCATCCAAGCCTAAGGTATTACATTGCATTGATGTCCTTTCTCCTCTTTTCTAGAATTGTAAAACTGGGAATGATTGGATTGTGCATGACCATAGCTTTAAGAAAATATCATACATTTCCCCTCTAGATTTTGATAGCTAATATAAACTATGTAAGCCTCAAATAAGCTTTCCCACCATTAAAAATTGGATTAGAGAGCATAAATTAAACACAATCCTGGCCCCATGGCTACTTACTAGGAACTAAGTAATCCATGACCCCATAGGTAAAATCTCAATTATCAAATTTAGGGAGGGGATTAATATTATAATGACCTTGTTTAATAAAATATGTGAAGTCCCCTTCACCACATATATTGATAAAGTTTGGGTGTCTTATGTTTACTTTATGGTTGAGAAGGGACTCACTCCCTCATTGGGTGAGATGATCAATATCCATTTAAAATCATAATTCACAGCCATCAAGAAAAAAATAAGTAAAAAATTTTACATGATGTCCTATCTGCTTGATGCCATTTTAACCTCCACCCAAATCCCAAACATTAAGAATTGGTCACTTGATAGAAGACCCACTGTCTCCCATCATTACTCCAAGCTTCACATTTTTAAGTATAGACAGAACATGTAGTTCATTTATGATTGTGTCTATCCATCCTTAGTGGAAGACATCAAAAGAATCCCCATGAGTAGGATCATCCCCCTGATTAAAATATATGTTGAATTGATAGGGGATATATGGTTTTACCCTAAATGCATAGTAATAAGGATAAAAGGGACTCTAACATAGCCCTTCAAGTTACCCATCTATGTGAAAACTAAGCTAGTAGAATAGGAAGTAGCTTACCAACTTCTCCATAGTATAGATGGATTTTGTAAGGAGAAAAGGAAAGGCCTCCCCCATAGATTTCCTTTGATAATCAACAGAACTGTGTTACAAAATTAGTAGCATGTATATGTTATTTCTAGATATAAGGACTCCTTCGCCATGCAAAAAGATGATTTGAGGCAATGGGACCCTAATGGGGTGGCATCCGAACATCTAAAGTCCAAAACCATAAACAAGACATATAAACACTAGCCTAGTGTCCATGACCCATTATACATCAAGGATTCTAGTTTCCTAGAGGTATTAGCCAATTTGAAAAGGCATAACATCAAGCTTGAGCTAGGTTGGCTAGGGTAGATGGAAAGAAACTAGGTGAGATTTGGAAAATGGGGCCCCTATAGTAGCATGTATTGCCTGGATCATCCTTAAGGCCCCCTCTAGAATATCCAAAAGTTAACATGCAATAATCTCAAACTTAGGTTACATAAGGACTTGGTAAAGAGAAGTTGGAAGAGAGACTTGGGGAAGTATCATCTTTAGCCCCACATGAAAGGCCAAAATATCTAATAGGATACCTAGATATGATTGCATTGAAACCTAATGAAATAGTAGAGGATGCACTTAAGGTGGTTTCTAAATATTATGGGTTAGAAGATGCATAGGAAAAAACTAAAGAACCCCAAGCCTAAGCTAAGGAGGTATAAAAAAATAGAGGGAAATAAGTTGCTTTGGACCTGATTCCAATAGCACCCCCACATAAGAGGAAGTAGAATTATCATTGATCCCAATTGGGAGAAATAATCCCAAGTTAACCTTCACCCACCCCATGAGTGAAGTCAACATGTTTAGTGATGAATAACCCATTCATGGACCCATTACCCTTGAATGGTTTATTTATGGGAAGATGTAGAAGATTCCCACTTTATCCCATTCTTAGGACTTGACCCAAATAATTCATGTTGATGTCTATGAGGAACTCAAGCCTAAGATATTGGCTTTGATGAAGGAAGAAGAAGAAAGAAGAATAGTTTCCATAGTAGGATCAAGTGACACACAAATGGACATTCCAAGAGCTTCAAGTAGCACACAAGTGGAGAGTCTTGAGCCTCCTAAGATCATAGAGTCATCAACTAACATAAAATTCAATCCAAAAATAACAGGATTAGAGAGGGTGATAACTAGGAAGGCCATGGTTAGAGGTGAGGAATTCACCTTTTAAAGAGTTGAGCCATTTATTAGTCTAACCCCCATTGGATATAGAATGACTTGCTGAGGCTCATTTAGCTTAGATCAAGGTAAGTATCATGGGCATGAAGTACAAGATACATAACTTAGAGAAAGAAAGGAGAACTTAGAGACATTGGCTATCTTATTAGTCCCTAAGGTAATAATAAATATGTTTGAGGCATCCTTATTTGACATATTTGAATCCTTGAAGTTAATGAAGTTGAGGTAGGATGCATTGACCCAACAGAGTGAGATAGACAAAGGATTAGTGTCCATGTGGTAGGATGTAGAGGATAAAATAAGAGATCTTATCAACATACTAATTAAGGGCATGATTCTTGGCTTCAAAACCATTAACCTAGCCCAATTGAATGTAATATTGGGAATAGTTGTTGATAAGATCTAAAGTTTAAGTGCTTGGTTAAAAAGCTGAGATAGACTCTTGAGGGATGATGAGGAGCTAATGATAGAGTCAAGTAAGTCCTTAGCACCATGTTGGCCAACCTTATAAATTATAGTTCCCTAGGCATCATTTATGATGAATAATACAAGAACATATCCACTTTGGTGATTTAGGAGGTGAAGAGCAAAAGCCAGGGCCAATCAGGGAGTGATAACAACCAAACCATGGGCATAATCTTCGCTATTGAGGAAAAGATTGTAGAAGCTAGGAGCATCAAAGAAGCTATGGAAAATACTGATAGGGACTTTAATGACTTGGCTAATGAAGAAGATGTCTATATCTTAAAGCTAGTTGTTGATTTGGAGCTTGTTAAAGAGCAACATCAGAGAGCTATGAAGACTATCCAAGAACAACAAGCAATTCTTTTAGCCTGAAGGTCCACCAATTAATTAATATTTTATTTTATGTAAAGCATTGTAATATTTGAATGTGTAATATTCTTTTATAAAGTCATATTCTAGTTTATTAGCATATTTTCCTATAGGTCAGTCCATTTTGGAAAGATGAGTGTATTCTAGAACTATAAATAAGGACAACTTTTCTTATCTTTGTACATGTTTAATATTATGACTAATCATTATACTACCTGAGTCTTCTATAAAAGGTAGTATTACCATTTTTTAAAGAGAGGGAGTTTTGAGCCAAAACTTGTATACTATTTGAGTAATTAATATAATCAAGGAATACTAAAAAGTTTTTCCAAGTTTGTTTGTATCAATTATTACACAGTTTTCTCTCTCAATTGCATGTTTTATGTTTCAAATTTGAATGGTTTCTATGACTTTTGAATGTGCATCTTTGATACAAGGTTGATAATTTGTGCTAATGCTAGATTAGTTTAAGGTTCTTAGACTTTGTCTCATTTTATTTGCTCTGCATTAGGATGTGCAAATTCTATTTGAATGCAACATCAAACCTTTAAGGCAAAGTTATTTCATACTTGTATTATTTCATGCTTTCCTTAGATATTTGATTGGTATATGGTGTGATTTGAGAAGTTGCTACTTGACATTATATATTGGTTAAATGTAGGTTTAGTTTAAATTAAAACCTTGTCATTATTTTTGAAGTCAAAGATCAACAATCACCTACTTTTTTCCTTCCCTACCCTTCTTTTTTCTTTTTTTGATCAAATCACTTAAGGTTAGATCTCCTTATAAAAATTCACTTATATTAGTCTTTAGTTTAGAGATCTGGTCATAATTCACTAATATTAACATAAGATACTTCAGGACTCATAAGGACCATAGTGGATCTTGACCACCAATCAATATAAATTTGTGGAATAGTTCAATTTGCTTTGCCTCTATTTCACCACAAGTAACTAGATTACCAAAACCTACTACTCACACCATGAATTATCTAGATTCTAAAATGGGACATGTTCTTTAAACACTAAGAGGACCTTGATACACATAAAAGAATCAACAAGTCCCTAGGAATGTTCTAAAATATGAAACTAATTTGGTTTTTATAATATTAGGTGCACATTGCATAGCATATGTACCTTAGATATGTCTCATGCTGAAACTATATATAAAAATGGTACTAATGTATAAAATTATGCCATAACTATAAATTTAAACCATATAACTATGTGTTTGACCAATTTAGAAAAATATTTATGTATGTAAAACATGCTTCTAAATCATGCCTTGACTATATATAGATAAATCTAAAAATTGATAAAAGTACCAATATGGATAACATGTTTCTAAAACATGACCCCACTGTAATCTAGAGATGTTGAGTATTGAATATGTGTGGAAAACATGCTTCCAAAGCATGCACCCATATAATATAATAATTCTAAATGTGTGGAAGCCATGCCCATATGATGTGTCCCCACTGAATCTAAAAACTAATTTAAGTGTAAAATATTGAATAAGTTTGGAGAACTTGATTTCAAAGTATGCTCCCACTAAATCTAAAAACTATGAATGTGTGAAAGCCATGCCTATATGACATGCCCCCATTGAATATTAAAACTATGCCAAATGTGAATAACATGTCTCTATGACATTCCCCCATTGATATTCCCTCCTTGAGGTGAGGGAAATATAAGAATTGATAGTTATCTCACCTCAAAAAGATAAGACATTTATATAATATATGAATAGAATATTGTAGCATATATAAGGGAACTATCTAAATAGGTATAGAATTGAAGTACATAGAACCAATGTGGTCACATGAATGCCTAAAATTCATGATAAAGATCATGGTAATGTGTAGATAATAACAATACAATCCCAACAAGCAAAAAATCACACACACAAGAGAACTGAAAATCAAGTCAAAGGGTGATAGTCCAAGGATGCCACAAACAAGGGGCATGTTCAAATACCACATAATCAAAGGAACACAACTTAGTCAAATTTCCACAAAAGTAATAATTACATATTCAAATTTTCATAAAAAAAAATAATGACATATGCAAATGTTAATGAAATCATACATTAGAATGGGGGCCACAAGCAAAGTATCATATTCAAATGCTCAAACAAGAAAGACAATAACAAGGCAAGACACTCAAGGAAGTAAATAAAGTAAAACATAAGCAACCAACATAAACATGTCATATCAACCCATGGATCTAATGTGTTAGGATAAAATGTTAAGTGTTAACATATAAATTACCATTTATAAAATATAATCATGGATAAAGGCATGTGTAATTACATATGTAAGATAAAACATGATAATTAGATGTGATCATGAAACCATACAACCCATGTGTATCAAGATCAAATAAGTGTATGTACCTAATGTCTACATGAAATGAGTAGAGGGAAGGCCTAACATATGATATAGGAATAAATCATGTATATGTGTATGCCTATATCACACTCAAGTAGAAGTGTAACACACATGTGTGTATGTATAAGTCAATGATGTGTGATCAATTAACATGGAACTAACATATAGATGTCAAGGAGATAATAAAATATATAGGTGCTAAAAATATTTTTGGATTTTTGAATTTTTATTCTTTGCATTTTTAGAATATTTTAATAGGAAATATCATCCTATGATTCCATATAATGGATGGTCAATTATATCTCCCCACTATAAACCTAGTGTAATAATCTTATGATGATATTGAGAAGCACGTATAGGTTCAATATCTTTCATAGTAGTATTAGTGGTGTTATGCGGATGTAAAATAAGACTATTGGTTATGAAATAGTAGTAGGATTAGGGTTTGTGGAACCAATCATTGAGTACACTATGATTTTATTAGATTGACAATAGTAGAAGCATGTTTAGGTACTCTAGATATCTAAAAATGGTGTGTAGTAGATGGGGATTACATGGAATCCACCTCATGTCTCTGATGTAACTATCTCTCAAGTAATAGCTACCTACAAAAAGGGTTTTATTTTTGCTTACCATTTTATGGTGAATGAGCCTTAGTAGGCTTGGTAATTAACTATCTGGGTATAAGTTTCTCTTGTTCAAGATAATGTTCATATGGAATTTTCAAAATTGTAACTACCTATTTGGCATGAATGTATTTAACACAACCATGCACTATCAAAGGTATTATTTGAAGTGTGTGGCTGCAAGGTCTTCCTAGTAACATATCAAATATTCTCATGGAAGGCATGATTGAAAAGGTAGTAACCATATGGGTGGGACTGACCGATAAAGGTAGGTCAATCTCACCAAGAACCTTTTGGGAGGTCCCACTGAATTTACTAACTGATCTAGTAGAAGGATTTAAATAATTATTAGTATAACCCAAGTGCATAAATAATGTCATGGTGTAAACATTCTTTCTTGCATCATTATCAATCCTAACACTATGTATAGGGTGTTTATCAAGGTATGATAGAAATAATAAAGAATGAAGGTCAGTGTCATCATCCTTAATTTCATTTTCATCAAAAGTAATAGAGGGTATCTAAACCATAGGAAGTATATGTCATGTTTAATTACTAATAATTCCATCTAGTAGGTTCCCATAATGTGATGGAAGAGGATGTGCATAATATGACATTTGCACTTTTGGTTTATTTTTAGAATTGTTTTGTAAAGTATTTTTAAATATTTTATGTTTATGGTGATCTCTAGGTTGCGGTCTTGATTCCTTTTAAGGATACTCAAATATAATATTTTGGTCATCGATAAGATCTTGGAGCTTGTGCTTCAAGGTAAAACACCTACTTGTATAATTCCCTAGTGTATGATGGTAATCACAATAAGCATTCACATCATAACCTCTGGGTATAGGTTGACTCATATCAACATTGATAGGATGAGGGAGAGATATAACCTATAACTATAGTAACCATGAGAGTAATTAAGTTAGGGACTCAAGTAAAATTGTAAATTTTCTCTTTGGTATAGTAAATAGGACAAGCTGATTAGGCTGATGTAAAACTATGTTAACTATGGTGGTTGTTTCTTTTTTAGGCTCAAGAGGGTTTACCTTATAACTTGGTTTGATTATAAATTTTGTACTATATGTCTATTTAGTTGGTGATTTGTTACATACTTGAGATTATTTAATGAAATAAGCTTCATTTCATGGTCTCATATAACATGTCATAAGCCATCAAACTATTTGAACTTCTTAAAAATAATGGACTCATGTAAAAAAGTAAGTAAAATTTGCTTGAAATTATATTAAAACTCCAAATATACCATAATATTGGTCATTTTAGTTATTAGTGTCTTATATCTCAAGACATATTCATTGATAAGTGTATTGGTTCCTTTTTTACTTTGGCAATTTGAGCATAGCAAAACATTTTAGAAATATTAATGAAAAAGTGTGATAAAAGTTGGTCTATAAGGGGTTTGAATGCTTTTACAGATTGGAGAGATAAATCATATAACCACCCTAAAACATAGTCCTTGAGTCTTATTAGAATTAATTTGGTCAAAAGCTTATCATTGGAGGCATAATCAATGCATGCCACATAAAAGGATAAAATATGTTGTTCAAGATCATGCTTGCCATCATAAAATGTGAAATTAGGTGCAAAAAATCTAGTTGGAAAAGGGTGTAAAGATATCTCAAGTGCAAGAGGGTTATGCAAATATATTGCAAACCAATAGCATGAGAAAACTTTAAATTATTTATTTTAATTCTTGTAACCTTGTCCTATAAGGTCTTTATAACTTGAAGGAGTGATTGAAATTTAGGCTGAATGGGATTTAGATTGGCAAGTTGAGTAGTTACCAAAGGGTATGCAAACATGGTTTAAGTAGTGATAGGTATTGAAACTAGTATTTGTGTTAAAAATAATTGGTAATTACATGATATATGTAGAAATATTAATTTTATGAAATAAAGGTTTACACACATAACCCCTACCCAATTAGATGTTTATTTTGTAATGTGTTCAAGGGGAGGGATGTTTAACTATACCTTTTAAACTTTTTGTTTCCATTATAGTTTTTAGGATTTGATCAATATATTTAGGGTTTTTATGAATACATTAATGAAATAATGTAATTGGTTGCATTTGATCATGGTCTATTTTCTCATTTTAATTTGTTACATAGTTTTCATTATCATAATATTATTCTATGATAACCATATCAATATGTTTTTCATTGTCAACATGGGTATCATCATGATCCATATTATGAGATCTCTCATTAATTTGAGACACCTTAGATGGTTGGAGGGGAAGATCAATATGGCTATGCCTAGGTTTCATGTAAAATGGTAGAAGTAATAAATGAAAAAATAAAATAATCTAAAACCCTAGCTAGCTTAAAACTCTAAGAACTAGGAATAATTTCATTCATATGAATTGGGTTCACCAAATGTTCAAAACTAAATTGGGTTGAAGAATATTATACTTGGTGTTAATAGGGTTAATAATATATAAATGATAATTCACAAGGGTGACAATCAAATCTACAATAGTATAATCAAATACTAAACTCATATATAACATACACTAAATTTCTTATGCTGAGAATAGGATAAATATACAAAGTAAAGCTAAGTTATGCATGGAAATTAAAAATAAGTAATATACTTGGTTGGTTATGATGTTAACCCAGTGATATCTCTATAATAGGCATAAATTAGGTTGCAAGGAGATTATAGAATAGTCATTAGTTTCTAGATATGATGATTCTAAAGCTCTAGACACTAATATCAACCTAGGATGGTTATATTAATGCTACATTTTGGGTTAGATGTAGGTGTCCTATATATAATAATTACTATAAAAAGATGTGACCAATTAGATAATTTTGTGTCTGTATTTATCTTCACTCTATTATATTTAGATTTTGATCATGGACAATCACACCTCATGAATTTACAAAACCCTAGTTCTTCATCTTCATTATAACCTTGGGAAAATGGGTTTGTAGGGACACTTTATCAATATGACCCCAAATAACCCTCTATTAATGAGCACTACCTACATATCCAACATTCTAAATAGGGCCTTAGATTGATGTAGTTATCCCCTACATTTTTCTCAATTTAATGCTTGATAGAGTGATTTTGATAAGTTACCTTGGTCTTTTACTAGGTGAGGAATGAAGGAGGGTTAATATTATATTGATATAAATCCATTTGGGAGTAATAAATATCATTAAAACACTTAATATAACCATTATGATACATTTAATTTTCAAATTGGATGATTTTAGGGCACTAGACACTAACATCGATGCTAGTATCTGTCTTAGAGATAAAAGATAAATAAATTTTAAGAATTATGGGTAAGATATAAGGCTTGGGTATTAAACATAATACTATTTATACTAATATATATATGCAAATGGGCATAATATATAGCAAATGCAAGACTTTCAAAAATAGGAAAGGTTTATAACTGAGAGGAATAACCAAGGTCTAAGTTTAATAAGTGTATAAGAATGAGGTTTTGTATAATCCATAAATATCATCTACAAATAGATATTTATCTTGTGTGTTTTCATGATAGTGTAAAAAATGCATTAGGCCATAACCAAATAGTATATATGGTTTATGGAGTACAACTAATTATCAAACCTTAACAATTAATACTATCAGAGTTTACAACAAGTAGCGAGAAACTTGTTTCCTTATATCAAAATAAAAAATTGAGAATTTTAATATTTCCTTATAAATTTTTATACAATATAATTAATATATTTATAATTTTATATTCATAACAAGATATTAAAATTCATCTCAAACCATAAAAATGAATTTAAGGAAACATTGAATCTTTTAGCCTAGAATGAGATTTCTTCTAATTGAGATTAGATTCTAGTTCTTGTGGTCAAAGGTATAGGGTTTAGGGTCTTGTCCATTATTGATGGATTCAATAAATTCATAATTAGTTTTATAAAGTTTCAACATCCATTACTTTATCATATTCAATAACGAATATTTCCCCATTGGACCTAGAATCTCACAATAGGGACATATAAATGATTTCAAAAGATCATGATGAAATTTAATACTATTTATGAAATTATATGATTGGGATTAAATTTTTTAGACCAAGATATAGGTTTTTAGTATTATGTAAATTATTTCAATAGTATTCCAAATTTCATTCAATACAAAATCATGTTTTAAGGGTCATCTAATGCATAAGTAAAGTAGTAACACAACCATAGTAATATAAGTATGTACAACATATGAAAAGAATACCAACACAATCCCAAAGTTTAGTAAATGTAATAGATATTAGAGGCATATAAAACTATTATGAAATTAAATCAACCTTTGACTAATCATACATCAAAAAATAAGTATAATCAACATTTCATCAAACAAAATTAACACATAAATGTTTGCAAAAAACCTCAACATAGCATGAAGTCTCATTGAATACACTTATTTTTGATGAGATATGTACAACATAGGCCTATTGAAAATTATTAGATATTTTAAAGAAAATTCAAGTCCATATTTTTTAATAGAATCCTTCTAAATTGTGTCAAACTTAGAACTGTGGATCAAGGTCCTATAGCTAGATGAAATCATAATTTACATTAAAAAATAAGATGTGGGTCCATTGTTATTTTGGGAAACGTATTCGTATTGTGTGCAAGGATGTAATATTTGGAAATTTTTATGGATTATGTTTTTAGATGGTTTTGAATATTTTTTTATATTTTATAGTTTCAAATACATTGATATAAATGTATGTAAAAATATGGAACCATATGTAAGGAAACTCAAATATTTAAGAGAAACACAATTGATTGGGATTTTATAGTAGAATGGACCCACTTATTTCCACATTTATCTTATTTTATAATTTTGACACTTACACAAAAAAATTCAAGATAGTGTAACCTAGGTTTTGAATGATTTTTTTTTCAATATTATAATTCTCATCAAACATCAAAACATAGGAAATCCCCTATAAAATTTGTCTATTAGTTTCTCAAATACCCAAACAAAGGATTTGATATAATTTTTTTTCCAAGTTAGATGTACATGATAATAGGAATTGAATGACATAAAAATATAATTTACTAAAAAATGAAACCAATCATATTATTTTAAATTGAATATAGGTAGTGATAATTACATCTTAAGCTCTAATGCATGCTCAAATTTTAGTTGCAATTCATAGGAAATAATATTTAAGAATATTATAAGAGGGAATTATGTATAGTATTTCCATAGTCTCCAAATTTTAATTCAATACAAAATTATGTTTTAAGGGTCATCTCAAAGACAAGCAAAGTAGTAACACATCTGACCTAATCTAGGTATGCACAACACAATAAAATTTTACCAACACAAAATAAAGGTTTAGTAAAATCTATAGAAATTGGAGGTATATAAAAATGTGATGATATTAACTCAAACTTATACAATTCATACATAACAACTTGAGTATAGTCAACATTTCATCAAACTATGTCATCTTAGAGGAATATAGTTTCATAGTCAAGTAGAGACTTTAATAAAATGAACCAGTTCAATACTTATTTTGGGTTCATATGAATAGTGTAAAAAATTGATCACACCTAAAAATTTATTGAATATTAAATATTGATACCAATATGAATCACCACATCTCCATTACCGACTACAACAAAATGTAATCAAGTAAGAACTATCAACAAGGTGTATAAACTGTTTTCAAACTAAAGGTCTCAATCCCATTTTAAAATCAAGACATATGATATAATATTCTATAATATATAATTCACTAAATTCAACATAAGTTTTGAATACATATAAGGTTAATAAATATATTTACTTATACATCTAACTCATCTAACAAGGAAAAATCTAAGCCTAATCAATGGAACATTACAGGGTGTAGAAATTAGTGTCATTAACACAAGTATATAACACATCAGACCTTAAAAACCATGATTGAACAACATTGAACAGAATATTCATCTATTGTTTTGAGTGTAAAAGTGTAGGCAAACTAGGGGTAAAGTATTTTGTCAATATTTCCCATACCCAAGCTAATGAACTGTGTTCTATTATCCTCTAAACTTAATTTACATTGATGTTATACATGACATATTCATAGTAATCCATTTTTATACTTAAGATTATATAGTTATGAATAAGGTACTACATGCCACATTAATTAAATCATAAATAACCAATACCTTCCCATATATCCATGTAAAAATCATGTACTTCTTCATACCCACACACCAAAATATTTTGAATTCATGTTCATGTTATATAGTCAACACACTTGACAAATAGTGAGACATCATTTTAAAATTACTCTAAACTAATTTCTTATTATTTTGAATCTCATCAATCATCACTTGCATGATGGGAAGATAAGACATACATTTTCCTTGAGAATAATAGAGAAGTCACACACTTATATAAAATAATGTTCTCTTGCTCCTTAAGGGACAATGCTTTAAATATAATGCTTGATATTTTAACTAGGTTTAAATTATTGTTTTATATATTTCATAGATACTTTGTGGTTTATGTGAATTTTTATAGAAAATAAAATAATTTTTAATTCATCACATGATGTTTGGACATATTAGTGAAGAAAACATTCCATTGGAAAATACTCACATAAATGTGTGTGTGTGTGTGTGTGTGTGTGTGTGTGTGTGTGTGTGTGTGTGTGTGTGTGTGTGTGTGTGTACATGCATGCACGCATGTATGTATACATGTATACACACATACACATATATATTTGAAAATATGCTTAAGGATAATGAATGCTTACCTTGTTATTGGGCCACCTCATTATATATTAAAAATTTCCCTTATAAATAACTAGACTTGAAGTCTAAATCATTTGTGTATAATAATTTATTAATAAGATAAGTAGTCTATGAGTAATCAAAATTGGAGAATAATAATGGTTAAAAAAAATGTAGAGTGTAAAAAAAAAAATTATTAAAAAAGAATTTATGTGCTATATTATCTTTCATATTGGATTAGATATTGGTGTTGTAAATGCTAGAAGGGATATCCAATTTAATATCATGCTTTATTTTTTATGACATTGTTGATCTATATTGTTGATAATAAAAAAATTAATTTTAATATGTTTCAATAAATCATGTTTGAATGATAAACAAAGCATTTAAATGAAAGATAACTAATATAACATATTATATGTAATTATATAGTTATCATTTAGATAAAATATTTTTCACTAATTTTTTGTTTTTTGCAATTGGGACATTTGCACTCCTTAGTTGAGAATTGTGTTCATTTTCACTTGTACGGTAGTATACAATATTTTATTGTATAAATAATTCATAACATTAATTGTATTGACATTGGTAACTAAAAATGTAGTGTTTTACAGAGTTGTACCTTGGGTTATTTTAGTGGAGGCATAAAGTTGTAGAGATGTACTTTAGGTTGTTTCAATGGAGGAATTGAATAAATTATTTAGTGGGAGTAACATTATATGAGTATTATAAATACATATAATTGATAAACAAAAAAATTATATAAATAATTAATGGCTTGTATAAATATACATTATTTTATCTTACTTTCTTGCACTTGTGATGTGTCATATGCATCGATTTGAGTTTCCATTATATTTTCTTGAGTACTTGTGTCAAATTCCATAAGCTGTACACACTAGTAGATTTCCAAGATGTTAGTTTAAAAACATCAAGTGTGATAAAAAATATTTTAAAAATGTTAAGCACTTGATATTAACTAAAATGGTTGATCTTATGTTAGTGGATCTCTATCTATCAATTTTTTAAAAGCTACACATTAAATACTATTTGATATTCAAATTATGTAATGCAAGCCAAGTTTTTTCTAAGTTGTATACAAGAATCTAACAATCCATCCCCTATATAAACTCATAGCACATCACATGTATTTGAATTATTGAAACTAAATATTAATTCTTCCTAGAAGAAGATATATATTTCATTTCTAAATAGACTCCCATTTAATTTCATCATTTGAAATGTTTGTCTATTTTTGTTGATGTTGACACCTTCATCTAATTTACTTTATTTAAAGTATAGGATGAAATCATGAATTTGAAAATCAATGGAATATTTTGAAAATTTTATCCATATAATGTTAGCCCAATTGGATATGTAATTTTTTGGACCTCAATGTATAATATTTGTATTATTTGTGATATATTAAAAGATACCAATACTCAACTTTATTAGAGATCTCTTAATGCCAAAGTAATGGTCAATTATGCGAATGATGAATAAAGGAAGGCCCAACAAATAAATTTATCAATTAAAGACTAATAAATAGTTAAAAATATTAAAATATTTAACAAAATTTAAAAGATCAATAATTATCAAATAAGTGTTCATACTAATAGTGAACATGGCACTGAAATATTATAAAATAGATGGCATAATAAATAGATGGCCATAATAGCAACCAAAACTTTTTTTATTTGTCCCTGGAAGCATACCTTGATTAATATCCAAATATTTTTTCAATATAATTATCAAATTTGGACTTAATGATTCCCATATTTATTTTTATTTTTTGAAATAATTTTATATAGAACACACAAATCATATAACCTTTTGGAATAATTTTTTTAGTGTTCCATTACTTCTTTAGATGCTAACTTTTTATTTGATGAGAGTTTCAAATCATGATTGGTGATACACTCTACCATTTTTGATATTTTTTTCTTTGTAAATTTTAATTTTTTCACCAATTATCCATGTTGTTGTACCTAGGTATTTTTAGGAAGAAAAAAACCCATGTTTCTAATAATTTTTCTAGTTCCATTTTTTTCTTTATCTAAAATACCCTATATATTTATATGTATTGTTGTACCAATAAGATTAAAATCTTATTTATTTAATCTATGAAAATTACCACTTTATAAGAAATTAAATGCCTTATCAAAATGATCCAAAATGTGTTGTTCCATGAATATAATATATTTTATCTAATAAAATTATTGAGTTATGTAGTTCATTTATGTGAACAAGTGTCTATCTTATTCATCTCTTTCTTTTTTATTTTATTTTCTATATTTTGAGGTTTTTCCAACCCTTTAGTTGGATAAGGTCAAATGTGGAGCACACTCTTTCAAAAAATGAAGCCTTTTAAATTGATTCATTGAATTCATTATATTGGATACATATTTTTTGGACAATATGAAATGGAATACCTGTTTTCAAGAATTTGGCCCTTTTAGTAGAATATTTCATTCTCAAAGATATGGAATTACATTCTTCCTCTCAAAGTATTATTTTTTTGGCTCTAGTTATGTGTTGGCCATCTTTAATTTTGAATCTTCGGGTAATTTTATCTAATATACATTCAATAACTTATTTTTATTCTATACTAGATTAAGGGTTATTTGGATAGAAAAGAATCAACAAAGCATATTTCATTGGAACCTCATTATGTTTTAAGAATGAATTAATTATAGATTGCACCCATATTTTATTCATATTTATTAGTTTGATATTAGCATATCTTAACTCAAAAACATCTATAATAATGTTCAAGGTATATTTGTCAAAATAAATATAACATTTAGATAATTCTCTATGTGCATGATCAATTTTTTTTGCCAAAAACGTGTACCAACCTTTTGTTCAATATTTTATTTCTCAATTGATGTGAGTTTTCATATAGCAATTTTCAAATAGGAGAAAAATAAGACTCCCTTTCTTGTTTTATTTAGTTCAATGTTATTTCTATAGTTTTTTGGTATATCTTAGATACATATTTTTATGATGGCAAGATGAATAATTTGGTGCCCTTTATTCATGTTTTCCATTCAACATGTTTTATATTTTGAGGAACAAATCTATCAACCTAGATATTACAAGGTTGTAATAACTATCCAAATGAAACCTAAAGGTTTCATATGAAGGAGACTCATTCCTTATTTTCAATTCCATTTTATTAGATGAAAATTTCTTGAAAAAATATGTAACATGGTGGAGCATCCTCATATATTTGTTCCACACTTCCAACTGGAATTGATTGCTATCTGAAAGTTTATCATTTTCACATGTGAAAACTATTCTAAATCAAGTTTATTTATTTTGAGATATAGTGATAAACAAATAAATAGTTGGGTGCATACATGATGGATTTTACAACTCAAAATACAATTCATTAACAGGTATCTTCTTGTCACCATAAAAAAAATGTTGATGTAATTTTAGTTAAAGTTTTGGTATTTTATAATATACTATATCCAAGTTGTCTATGATTGAGGCATTATTACTTAGCCTCTTAAGTGTTGGAAGAATTCCATATCCTAAATACATTCTATGAAATAATTGAAATAACTTCAATGTTAAATATTTATAAAATTTTAGTTGCATAAGGTATCAATTAGGTGATTATTTATATATATAAAATGTGAATTATAAAAGTAATAATAAAATATAAATTTATTATTCAATATATATAGTTTAGACTATTGGATGATGTTAAATTGAGAAATATTATATTGTGATAGTATTGGTTTAAAATGTTATAATATTTTATTTACATGCAAGAGGTATCACCCATGGGATATAGTGAATAAAAAATAACATATACACATGATATTTTTGGGTTAAGAAAAATGCATGTAGTTTTTAAAATCCAAGTGTCTCCTAGGAGATACCTTGAGAGGTATCTCTTGGGTGATACCTTGAGAGGTTTCTCTTAGGAAATAAATCTTAAGGTATCTCTTGGGTGATACCTTGATATGTATATCCAATTTTTTAGAATTTGGATACAAGATGTTGGCTTTGAAATCATATCATTTAGATATAAGTGGTATTTCCTAGCATATATCTTCAAGGAACATAATATAATGGTAAATTTTTAAATGCTAATTTATTTTATTAAATTTTAAGAGGAGTGGTTTTGAAAACATATAATATAAATTTAAGAGGTATAGTTGAGGAGATACCTTAAAGGTATTACTATTTACTTATGGATGATGCTAAATTTGGTATCCAATGTAACTCTTGAGAGATACCTGAATGGTATATCTTAGGTGATACCTTGAGAGGTTTATCTTAGGTGATACCTCTCAAAGTGTCTCTTGGGATATACCTTCAAATATATCTCACATTTTATAAAAATTGGATAATATAGGTTTCCTTTGAAACCATGTCAATTTGATATAAGGGGTGGGTTTAAAACATATAATTTGGATGTAAGAACTTAGGACATACCTTTAAGGTATTAATATTTACTTGTTTATGGTGATTGCATTGAGGTCCAAGGCATCTCCTTTGAGAGATATCTCTTAGGCAATACCTTGTGAGGTTTCTCTTAAGTGATACCTCTCAAGGTATCTCGAGAGTGACACCTTGATTAATATCTCTCATTTAATAAATTATGGATAGAATATGTTGGCTTTCAATTCATTTCATTTATATATAATGGATGGGGTTTGAAAAAAATATAATTTAAATTCAAGTGGTATTTTACAAGAGCTACCTTGAAGGTATTACTAATTTATTTTTTATGGTGATGGATTTGGAGGCTAGGATTTTGGAAACATATAATTTAGATGCAAGTTATATCCCTAAAGAGATATCTTGAAGGTATTACTAGTCTCTTCTTGAGGGTGATGGATTTGGAGGCCAATGAATATATTAAGAGAGACATTGAGTTGTATCTCTCATTTTATAAAATTTAAAGACAAGATATTGAATTTGAAATCATATCCATTTAATTTAAGGGATGGATTTATAAAACATATAATTTATATGAAAAAGGATCACCTAGGAGATAAATTTAAGGTATTAATTTTTATCATTGATGGTGAGGTATTTGAGGGCCTATATATGAGATACCTTTAAAGGTGTCTCTATAGAGATACCTTGACCAATATATCTCATTTTAAAAAAATTAGCTACAATATGTTGGATTTGAAATAATGTCATATAAATATAAGGGGTGGTTTTTTATAATATATAATTATATATCCAAGTGGTATCACATGGAGATACCTTGAAGGCATTAATACTTGTTAATAATGATGGATTTTATGGCCAGGGTATCTTTTGAGAGGTACCTTTAGAAGAATATACTGGGTGATACCTTGAAAGACATCTAATTTCATATTAGGGTTGGGTTTTGAAAAGATATAATTTAATGCAAGTAATATCATCAAGGAGATACCTTAAATGTATTAGTATTTACTTGTCTATGGTGGTAGATTTGGAAAAAATGTATCTCTTGAGAGATAAATTGAGAGAGATATTTTAGGTTATACCTTGAGATGCAAGAGGTATCACCTAGGAGATACCTTAAAGGTATTACTATTTAATTTTGGGGCCAAGATATTTCTTGATAGATAACTTTAGAGTTATCTCTTAGGTGATACATTGAGATGTTTCACTTAGGTGATACCTATCAAGGTATCCCTTAAGAGATACCTTGAGAGAGATACCTCATTTTATAAAATTTGGATACAAGATGTTGGCTTCAAAATCATATCAATTTGATATAAGGGGTGAGTCTTTAGATGAATATATAATTTCGAGGCAAGAGATATCATCTAAAAGATACCTTGAAGGTATTTATATTTACTTATTGATGGTTATAGATTTGAGGGACAAGTATCTCTTCATAGATACCTTGAGATTTATGTCTTGATTTTTTATTAATTCATTATTATGGACCCAAAATCCTAATATTATATTTTCCATGGGCTAAGGGAAAATTACTAGGGAAAAAGTTATTAATTATTTAACGTATTCATTTAGGAAAAGTTACAAAAACACATTAATGGGGGAGTTATAATCAGATGATTTTTGTAAGAGCACATATATTATGGTAATTTAATGGTAATATTTATGACAATTTTAAGAGAGTGAAAGTGGAGAATCTTCACTAGATAAAATTAGCCAAGTTTAAGAAGGAAACTATGACAAACATTTACTATGCCTATTTTAGAGGGAGAATATGGAAAAATTATATTGTTATTATTTCCTATTTTGGAAGGAGAATATTAAAACATTATATTATTATTTTTTTTAATTTTTATAATTTTGGATTTATTACCCAACTTTTACTTAAGTCAAGCAACTTCACTAGTTTGCATATTTTTCCAATTTATTTCATAACTAGCACTTGTCCTCAACTACAGGATTTGAGGATGAAATCCATTGAATTATTAGAGGTAAAAGGAAAAATACCTTTGTTTTATTGATATAAATATCATATAGAGGTTATATTTCAATTTAAATCTTTGTTCATATTTCAACAATGTTTTGGTATGTTGTAATTACTGATTTGTAAAGAAGGGAATTTCAGTGTTTACAATGTGTTTTAAAATTTAGATATATTTATGTAATTTATAATCTGTTCCAATATTTTTTTGTACATTTCATGAATTTAAATCTGATCCTACATGTTGGTTATGTTATTTTTCATGTGTGCAAACATTGAGTGGTTTCATGATATAGTTGTGAAAAATAAAAATTATATATTTTGATAGTTTGATATTAACATTTGTTTAGTTTATTACAATGTTGAAAGATATATTTTATATTAAAATTTTTGGGAAAATTTTATATATGAATATATTTATATAAATATCTGGTTGAGGTCATTATAGTGGTATCAAAGTTTTGATCTTGCTAGCTTGTACGGTGATAAAAATTAATGATGATTTTTAATGAAAGAGAAACCATATATCAAAGGAGAGAGAAAGGAAATTTTTAGCAAGAAAATGATCTAGATAAAAATGAAGATATGGGAAAAATAAGATGAAATATTAAATTAATATATGGATAAAAATAAAAATTCTTCCATGAAACTTTGATTAGAATTAATCAGAGACAAGATGATTGGTAGATCTCATGGCACAAGTGTTAAACTCTCAAAATTTGAGAAATATAGAGCCTACCAAGATATATTATGGAGAAGGAATTACATATGAAAATAATTAATTTTAATCTAATTCCATGCCAAATCCATCTAAGCATCTATTTTTAAAGAAAGGAAAAAGAGGAAACAGAACTTGAGGCCCCTCCCACATAAGAAATTGACAATTTGTTTGAGAAGTACCAATGTAAGTATGAAGCTTTCAAAAATATTACCACATTTGTTAATTAACTAGACATCTTTGGAAAAAGAGCCTTAGCACTTGAGACATCTATTTTAAAAATAATTTTTTAAATCTCAATGTAAATTGCTCACCTCTAGTTAGCATAAGGGAATTTCATGAAATAAATATTTTATTCATACTCCTAGAAATACACACAACCATCTACAGTAAATAAGGCAAATGATTATTCTAATATTGAACATAGAAGGAAGAAGTTATGTTTTTATTGTAGGGAACTAGGTCATAGATGCCTCATTAAGGGGAAAATTTACTATATTGAGGTTGTTTATGATGATGACATGGATTTTAAGATCTTGTATCAAAACCACTCATAAAATAACATGAGCTTGAAAATTTGGAGGATGGAGACTTAGGCACATTGGTAGATATTTTTGAATCACAAAAATATCATCCATTTAAAGTTTGAGGAGTATTATCTAGATATTGGATCATTGTGTCTATTGATAGTGGCATTATAGACACTAATTTTTGGCCACTTCCATGTTTAAATAGACTTTAGACCGATTTATAGCAAACAAAGCATAAATAAGCCTAGAAATTACCTAAACATTCTAAATTAATCTTCACATTAGATGTAAGTGCTAATAATTGCATCAAGGCATACCTATTTGGGTAAATACCCTATAAACAATGATAACCTCTCATAAATTCATTGACAGTTATCTTGTGACCAAAAAAATTGATGTTTCGACCAATTAAGGGGGGCACTTAACCCAATTTTTGAAATGACAAAAAGACTAAGCATGATTAACTAACTAAGTAAATAAAATTAAATTCATAATGAAAAATCCATGTGGAATTAATAAAAATATAATTTATAAAAAGGATTTTCAAAAAATATGAGGTCATGATGATGTCATCATCCTCAAAGTCAATAATTGTAAAATATTAACATAAATGCCATAAAAATAAAAAATGTTGAGCCATGCCTCCATAAATGCATAAATAAAGCCATAATTAATTGCATTTGGACTCCCAACCTTAATCCTATCCTAATTAAACATGAGTTTGAGTTAGTTGAAAAACTATAAATACAAGTGCCATGACCATTATTAACCAAGCTTTTGTGTGAGAACAAATAATTCCAAATTATTACTAAAAAGCTTAATTTCCAACATAGTCCAAGATCCAATTTCTAAATTGACAAGGTTAAGTGTTTCCCACAAAGAATTTACATTGTCAAATACCATTCATTCATAATATAGAGCTCAATCCTTCTCTCATGTTGATCACAAGATATAGTCACTCTAGGAAGGTAAATGGTGTTGTTGTCTTCCATTAGTAGATTTATTTTTTTTTGTTGTCATTGTTCACCCTTATACTTAGGATTTGAATGCTAGTTATCATTGATTATTTTGGTTTTATCCACTAATAATATAAACTAACATTGTCTTCATAATATTACATTACATATTGGCATGATTGATGGGACACACACCCCACATTCATACTAGGAGCATCTTGGGACTTTTCAAAATAAAGAAAATCTCATCAATGACATTGTATTTATATTTTTTTCTTAAAATTACCATGTTATTTATTTTATTTTGTATCAGTGACTTCATCCCTAAATTTGGTGAAGTCATCTTTGTTGTTATACTAATCCATGAAATCATCTCTATAAGAGATGAAATTGTCTTTATTTCTTCTATTTTTTGTAGGTTTTGTCCATCAATGAAAATTTTCATTATTTCAATGAATTTATGCTAGATTTGGTGAAATCATGAGAAAAATAAACAAATTTATTCTCTATTAGACATAATCCATTTCTTGAGTTTTGGCAAAAATGTTCACATTACCTTCTTGGATGTGTTGTCCTATACTTCGATGAAAAAATTCTACATTTCATTTAAAATCATATGCATTTCAGTGAAAATATTCTATGTTCAATTTTCTCCCTATTGGCGAATTTGTTTTTTATAGAAATATTATCACTTTGTTTAGATAATTCGTCATAATAGTAGTGAAAATATCTTTGATAATCTATGAAATCATCCTTGATATTGATGAAATCCTTTATGTATAGTTTTCTATTTGCTATTTTTTTTCTATGTAGGTTCCTAAATAATGAAATCAGTGTCTGTAATGAAAAAAATGCTCTATATTTAGATTGAAACTTAAAAGTATCATAATTATAAGCTCATTTTGGCTTAAAAACACTTGTTTTAAACTTATAATCAATTTTTGATTATAGGACCTTGGTCAAGGAGTGGTGTTTTAAGTCAAAACACTTCAATTTTATCTCATATTTGATATTTGGTGTTTTAAAAACATTGTCACACTTACATTTAGTGCTTAAAACATTTGATAACTTATTGTTTTTTATTACAAGTTATTTTTACAAGGCCTTCAAACATTTCAAATTTGGTCTTTAAAAATAATATCCTCTTTGCATTTTCAATTTTGCATTTCACTTTTTAGCATTATTTAAGTGAAGTCATGCATATGTTCTTCCTTATTTAGGGTGACTTAGAAATGTGACTAAGCTTTTTGTTTATTGTATCCCAAAAAATGTCTTTTATACTCTCCCTCCTTGTTCCTAAGTACTTGGATGACTAAAAAATGACCATTTTCTTCTTTTATTTTTACTTGGCTTAATGAGTGGGAGTTCCTTGCCTGATTACAAGTTATTTAGGTGTGCATTGACTTGGGTTTTCATCTCCCAACATTGTACCAAACCCACTTATCTGGTGGGGTATAAAAATTGGATGTGCCTTTTGACTAGATATCAATCGAGCAATTAAAATAACAAGTTAAAAGGATCCTTGAAGCATGTGGTAGTCTAGACGTCACACTTTATTGAGCAATTTATGGATGAAGTGGTTTTGAAAGGGACTAGACCCTTTAATAACAATCTATATGGTTTTTCATCTAAGTGATGGATATTTTATTGTGCCTAAGTGATTTTTGGCACTTTTTGACCATCTAGAAAATCCAAAATCAAAATTTTTATATTAATTGACCCCACTTTCCATGGATTATCCTATCAATGTTGAGCTGATTTTGTAATATAATTTCCATGTCACATACACATTTTTGAGATATAGAGGAGGGATAAAAACTCTACCTTTAAGCACTCTTTATTTATTATATTAAAAAATTAATTAATCTCAATAATTAGTATATTAGTGGAGGTTTGGTATATACTATGCAAACCTTATGTAAGTTATTAAGATAGGAACATATGGTTGTGTGTGTGTCTCAATTTATGTAATTGTTTATAAAAACATTCCTAAAAAAAATAAGTATAATACCAAAACAACTTATATGTACACCATTCACATTAAGAAGTATCATGCTACTCAAATTTAGTGAGTCCATTTGCCTTAGACCAAAGACTTGAAACAGATCATTTGTGCCTTAATTTATGAAATACATTGTTATGATACCTATTTTATTCTAGACCATTTCTCATTTGAAAATACCAATTTTTCAAACCAAGTTTGAAATCCATCTTTCAAAGTTCAGATATATAGACAATTGGTTTACACATGAGTTGTTCACCTTTTTGTGTTTAGATTGTGTAACTTGGATCAATTTTTATTTTGGTTTAAATACATTTGCCTAGACTAAGTCCCATTTTAGACTGAGATTATGATTTACCTTGTTTCCAAGTTTCATGTAGACCAAGTGTGACTTTTGTTTTGAATTAGGACCTTAGACATAAGATTATTTTCATTTCATGTGCCTAGACCAAGTTTGTTTCCAAGACCTAGTTGAAGTTTCATGTGCCAAGATCAAGTCCTCATATGTCTAGACCAATTTTTATTCCAAGGCCTAATTGAAGATTCATGCACCAAGACAAGTCCTCATATTCTTAGATCAAGTTTGTTTCCAAGACCTAGTTAAAAGTTTCATGTGCCTAGACCAAGTTATCATATGTATAGATTACAGTTTATTTTCAAGACCTAGTTAGAAGTTTTATGTTCCAAGACAAAATTTTCATTCACTTAGACCAAGTTTGTTTCTAAGACCTAGTTAGAAGTTTCACATTCCTAAAATAAGTTCTCATTCCTAGACCAAGGTTTTTTTAAAGACCAAGTTAAGGATTTGTGCCAAGACTAATTTCATGTGCCTAATTATTTTCCAATTTCATATAACTAGACTAAATTTGTTTTCAAGACCGATTTTACTTTGCCTAGATCAAGTTTGTTTCTAAGACCAAGTATGGATAATCAATTTTGTTTTCCATTTAGTTCAAATCTCATTGGATTAGATTAAATTCAAGTTTTATTCCAAGATTTGAGTTTTCTTAGACCAATTACCAAGATAAAATCCATGTTTTCCTTTTGTTGATCATTTGTTCCAAAGACCTAGAGTCTTTTAGTGATAAGTTTAGACCAAGTTCTAGTCGTTAGTTTTCAAAGAGAGATCATTGTAAGCCAAGTTTAAAAGTTTGAAACATTAAACCAACCATTTTCAAAGGAAAGAAACATGGATTTAGTCATTCCTTGATATACACAAAGTAGATCTATGTATAATCTAGATTATGAGAGCATTGTTACAAATGATCCCTTTAACTATGAACCCTATGGTAATAATGTAGTGTATTAGATAGATCCATATCCCACATACACATATATTAACATGGGTTAGAAACAACATAAAATCACATAATACCTCTTAAACATACCTCCTTATTTAGGTCAAGAACAATATCCCTTTACACAATACCATATGAACATGCCACCTAGTACATAAATGGCTCGATAACATCTATATTATGTGAACACATGATATAGTGCTAAATATGATCCATACTTATTTGATTGTCATATTATAGAACATAAAAAGGAGATTATTATTATAAAATTTGAAGTATGTGCTAAATTCACATCAAATTTTCCACAAGAAAATATCCCTTGCCACGTTAGGGTACCTTGGCGTGCACCTCTTGTCCAAAAAGTTGACTGAGTCTCAACTAGTCAAAATCAAGCCTTTGTACCAATGCCCAGCCATGATATTATTAAATTTACTAAGGGAAAAGGTCAAAGTGATGACAAATTTATGCAATTGAAATAGGCCTACCAAATCTACCTTGATCTAGAGAGAAACTTTAATTCTATGACTATTCATGATATGCCACTTATAGAGTTGAATTTATCAAGGGCACTAAAAACTAGTTTGGTAGGTTATTACAATGTACACACATATAAATTTATTCAAACCATAGCACTTACATACATGGTCAATGTTATTCTAAATGAGTAACAATCAGTGGCTTCTTTAGGAACCCCTCTTTAAAATGTGGTGGATAAAACATAGGGGTTACCTAACCTGCACCAAGTATAGTCCAATGTACCAAGAAACACCCCACCAAATAGTTATTGATAAATCCCCCATGCAAGTACATAAATTATATCAAAACAATAATAGGAAAGTATATCTATCTCATAACAGGTAACTATTCCTCCATGACCATCTACTTCCTCAAATGAATGATAAGGAGGAATCAATCAACCAACACTGAGTACCTCACCACAAGAAGTTGTAACAAACATTCCACCTTAGCAGTTTCAAACCAACATGCCACCATAACAAGTGGTCAATAAATCATCTTGTAACCAACAACATTTTGTGACTAATCAATAACAAATACCATGTTGGAAATATTATCATTGATGTAAAAGGTCTAGTATTATTGGTGATAAAGGCCCTATTGTATTTTATGGTATTTTTAATATTCATATCTTGGATAATGTGTGTTAATATTTATTTAAAATTAATGAATATATTTTTGGTTGTATATAAGTCAAAATAGGGCCCATGGAGAAGTCAAAGAGTCATAAGATAAAATACAAAAGAGGAATGGGACACATTTTCCCATGAAGAGTCATCTTGAGGAATTCCAAGAGTCACCATGTAAAGACAAAAGAGGTATGCACATTTTTCCATGAAGGGACACTTTGAGGAATATGAAAAGTTACCAAGATAAAGACAAAAGAGGAAGGGATGCTTTTGCTTATGAAGGGTCACCATATGACTTTTCAAATACAAATATATGAAGGGTCATGCAAGTTTGGTGCCATTTTCCATGAGGATTGAAGGGTCACAAAGGGTGAATGTCAAAGGTAATTTGGAAAGCTATAAATAAAGGCTTGATAAGCCATTTGTAATATGAAAGAGAGTGCATGGTTTGTTTTTGTTTTTTAAGAGAGAAAAGTAGGAGATATTGTAGATTTATATCATTTATTGATTAAGCAACATTGAGAGATAGTTATGTTTTATACACAAGAGGGGTTGGTGCTCCTATGGGTTGGTGCTCAAAAATATTTGTAAGGGGTTGGTGCTCTTGTGGGTTGGTGCTCAAAAATAAATGATGTGTTGGTAATCAACAAAGGGGTTGGTGCTCCTACAAGTTGGTGCTTGTGAACTTTGTATTTTGAGTTGGTGCCCATTCATATACTTGAGATTGTTCTCCATGGTTTTTCCCACTTTGGGTTTCCACATAAAAATCTAGTCTCTCTCTCTCTCTTATGTGATACAAATTATTGTTTCAGTTTTATTGCATATCTTAAATGTGTGATTAAGTAGTTAAATAAAAGAAATTAGATTAAGTAAAAAGATATATAATATACTGATTCACCCCCCCTCTCATTATATTTTGTGCTTAACAATTGGTATCAGAGCAAGTTCCTTTTGAAAAATTTTTATAGCTTGAAGGTAGATTGAGAAAGCATGATGGCTGGATCACATGAATGATTTTATACAAATAAGGCACCTTTGTTTGATGGGATGAATTATGTTTTTTTAGAGCATAATGATGAATACTTATGTGATGGCCCTTAGATTTCACATATGGCAAGAAGTGGTGGAGGAATATGAAGATCCATAGACAATTGTAACTACTCCGATAGAAAAGAATGCAAGTGAAAATAATGCTAAAGCTTTAAATGCTATTTTATGTAATTTATGTGAATCAAAATTTGTTAAAGTTATGCAATGTAAATCTACTCATGAAACTTGGGTATAACTTGAGAATATTTACAAAGGTGATGGAAAGGTTTAGCAAGCTAAGCTTCAAAATTTTAGAAGATAGTTTGAGAGTTTGAAGATGGAAGAGGAAGAAAATATAGCAAGTTATCTTTTGCAAATTGATCAAATAGTTAATTAGATTCAAGGTCTTAGAGAAAATTTATAAGAATCAACTATAGTTCAAAAAGTTTTGAGATTTCTACCATTGAGATATGATGCAAAATTTTTGGCAATTGAAGAGATGAATAATTTATCCAAACTAAATATGGATGAGCTTCATGGTATTCTTACAGCCTATGAGATGCAGAATGAATAAGAGAACCCATCAAAGAGAGAATATAATTTAAAGACATCAAATAAAGAGAAGGCTAAGATTCAAGAATCAAGTAATAGTTATAGATATGATGAAGATGACAACAAATCTCTATTCATTCACAAACTAATATCAAGGAAAATTACCTTTGAAATGTTTTAGTTATGGAAAGATTGGACATTTTATAGCTAAATGCCCAAACAAGGGTAATGATGACAATGAAGAAGGAAAGTCTACATAAAATAATAATTTCAAAGGCAACTTTAAGAAGGGATTCGAGAAGAAGAGTTTGTATTTTAAAGATCTTAGCTCAGTTGAAGATAGTGGAGTCAGTGATTCAGAAGAAGAAGAGATTATATTCATGGCCATACATGAAGATACCTCTACAACCAAAAGTAAAAATGATCAAGAAGAAGAATAGGATGAATCCAAAGTGAATCTAGAAGGAGAACTCATTTGTGCCTTAGAAGAGTTAAAAACTCTTGAAAAGAAGAATTGAAGATTAAAGCTCCAGATCAAGAAAAATGAAAAGGAGTCAAAAGAAATAATTGAAGATCTAAAAGCACACTTTAAAGAAGCTAAGAAGAATGAAGAATATCCAATGGCATAGTTTAAAATAGTAAGTAAATAATGTGAAAAGTATGTTATTGAAATTGCTTCTTTAAAAGCAGATCTTGAGAAAACAAATAAAGAAATCAATGATAGAGTATCCAATGATTCAAAATTTGAGAATAACACTAATATATTGAATAAGATATTATAAAATCAAAGATAAATATTAGATAAGACATGTATTGGATTTGAAAAAGAGAAAGAGGAGGCCACTACTTTCATAGATAAGGAAAAAGGAAAGAGCTATGTTGAAGCTCTTACAAAATAAGAAATAAAAATGGAAGAATTTAAGAATATCGAGGACATCTCAAACAAAGAAGGCTAGAGGGAATAGAGCTACAAAAGCCAATTAGGTCAGAGATACATAAATAGGTCCTATTTTTATGGTTACTATTTTTATTTTAATTGATATGGTCATAAGAAAATAGAATGTCAAAAAAGGGCTAACAATTTTAGAAACAAGGAGAAGGAAATTCATGTAGAGTCAAATAAAAGCCACAACTCTTTTGATCCTCTATTAGGCTTTAGTGAAGAGGCCATAATATGTTACAAGTGAAATAAATTTAGACACATAACTCAATATTGTAGAAGCATGTTTGAGTTAGTCAAGAAGGACTAGAGTTTCAAGGCTCCATTCATCAAGAAGAAAGTTTAGATAGGTTCATGGCAAAAGAAACAACTTGAAAAATCTATGTTGGTGCAGATAGCTTTGCATGCAAGAAATGAAAAAAATCCATGGTTCATTGATAGTGGATGTTTGAGGCACATTATAGGAGATAATATCAAGTTCATAACATTTAAGATCAATGGTGCCATAGCAAAATTTGGATACAATACTACAACCAAAATTGATAAAAAAGGTACACTAAATTTGGATAATAGTAGAACTAAAAATGAAAATGTTTTGTATGTAGAAGGTCTTAAGCATAATATTTTAAGTGTAAGTTAAATGTGTGATCAAGGGCACACACTAAAGTTTTATGTAGAAGGTTATGAAATTAAAAGAAAAGATTCATATGTGTTGGTTGTAGATGCTCAGAGAATAGGCAATAATTTGTATATGCTATCAGACATCAAAGGTCAAAGATGTTTGAGTTAGATTGAAGAAATTTGGCTATGGCATAGGATAATAGGGCACATAAATTTTGACAATCTTGTCAATATCAGCAAGCAGTCAAAAATCTTCCAAAGATTACAAATCCATCTGACACACTTTGTGAACCTTATCAGCATGGGAAGCATGCTAGAAGGTGGTTCAAACCAAAAGAGTACTCGACCACTTAGATGTTAGATCTTATTCACACTGATCTGTGTAGACCTATGAGAACTCAAATTACTCAAGGTGAGAAATATTTCATATTGCTTATTGATGATTTTTCACGTATGACTTGGGTAATGTTTTTGAAGAAAAAATTAGAAGCTTTCAAACATTTCAAAGCATTCAAAACATTAGTTGAGAATGAAACTAGTTTAAAGATTAAGTGTCTAAGATCAGATCAAGGAATAAAATTCATGTTAGATCAATTTATTGAGTTTTTAAAATACCATGGAATAAAGAGACATTATTTAGTAGCTAGAACTCCACAACAAAATGGAGTAGTTGAATGGAAAAATAATATAGTTTAGGAGATGGTGAGGACAATGCTAAATGAATCCAAGATAGCAAATAAATATTGGAGAGAGACAATTACTAAAGTAGTGCATATTTATAATAGAAAATTATTAAGAGTCAATACTGACAAGAATCTTTATGAGCTATGGAAAGACAAATCAACAACAATTGATTATTTTAGAGTTTTTGACAGTAGATGCTTCATAAAGAGAACTGATGAAAAACATGGTAATTTTGAATATAGAGCACATGAAGGTATATTTATTAGTTATTATTTCAAAAGTAAAGCTTATAAATGTTATAAAAAAATAACCAAGAAAATTGTTGAAAGTGCAAGTGTTAGGATAGAAGAAGATAGAAAACAAAGAATCAATGATCCAATAAACATTCTTGAAATCATTAAAGAGGAAGATTTTGAAGAATTTGATGAAGATGAGAAGAAGGAGAAAAAGGAAGCCAAAAATCCATCTAAATATGTTCAGATAAATTATAATGAAAGTGACATCATCAGGGACATAAATAAAAGAATTTACAACAAAAGAATGATGGTAAGTGAATTTGAGCAAGTTAATTTCTCTTTGCTACTAGAATTTTTTTAGAAGCTAGACATGATAAGCATTGGGTTAAGGCTATGAATGAAGAATTAAATTAGATAGAAAATAATGATACTTTGGAATTAGTGCCTAGACTAAAATAACACAATGTGATAAGAACAAAATGGGTTTATAGAAATAAGTTGAATGAAAATAGAGAAGTGACCAGAAATAAAGCAAGATTAGTTTGTAAAGGATATGCTCAGATTGAGGGGATATATTTTGAAGAAAATTTTTCACCAATGGCAAGGTTAGAGGATATTAGAATGTTTCTTGCATATGCAGTGTTTAAAAATTTCAAAGTGTTTCATATGGATATCAAATCTACCTTCCTAAATGTTAATCTAGAAGAAGAGGTCTACATTGAGCAGCCTGAGGGATTTATTCTCTCAAATATTAGTAGTCATGTATGCATATTGAAGAAAGCATTGTATGGATTGAAACAAGCTCCCAGAGCTTGGTATTCAAGACTTCATAAGTACCTACAGGATCAAGGTTTCAAGATAGGATTTATTGATAATAATCTCTACATCAAAACAGAAGGTGAGCATCAATTGATTGTTGTGGTATATGTTGATGACATCATTTTTGGAGGAAATATTGAAAAGATGACAAAATATTTTTTTGATAATATACAAAAATAATTTGAGATGTCTATGCTTGGAGAATTGTCATTTTTCTTAGGATTGCAAATATTTTAGTCAGATAAAGGAATTTTCATATCTAAAAGTAAATATGCCAAGGAAATGTTGAAGAAATTTGGTTTTAAGGATTGTGCACTAGTTGGCACACTAATGTGTATAGAAAATAAGGTGAGTAAGGATGAATATTCACCTCTTATAGATTAATCTTTGCATAGATTTATGATTGGTAGTATTTTATATTTAACAACATCAAGGCTAGACATCATGCATGCTATAGGTATGGTCACAAGATATCAGTCAACTCTAAAAGATAGTCATGTTTAGTTGGTGAAGAGAATATTTAGATATATCAAGGGGACATTGGATTATGGATTATGGTATCCCATAGGTAGAGATTTCACTTTGGTTGCTTATACAGATTTAGATTGGGTAGGGTGCTTGGATGACTAAAAGAGTAAAAGTAGAGGAGCTTTCTTCCTTGGTGATATCTTAGTATCATGGCTAAGAAATAAGGAGAATTCAATATCACTTTTTATATCTAAATAAAAATATATTGCAGTGGTATTGTGTTCTACTCAAGGGCTTTGTATGAAGCAAACTTTGGAAGATATCAAGGTAAAGTATGATTAACCTATTTCTATTTTTTGTGACAACACAAGTGCTATTAATATTTCAAAGAATCTATTGATGCATTCAAGAACAAAACATATTCCCATTAGATATCACTTCTTAAGAGAGCATGTTGTAGATAAATAGGTTAAGATGGAGTATATTAGTACTACAGAGTAGATTGTAGATATTTTCACAAAGGCACTACCAAAAGACACATTTGAGTATCTATGAGAGAAGTTGGGAGTAATTTATTTTACTTCCTACCATTAAGGTTCAACATCAATTGAGGTGGAGCTAAGTGTTAGCTCCAGTAGGCCCTTTGCCTTTGATGTCAAAGGGGGAGAATAATAGGTACAGGTACAAGTGTAAAAATAGGTATAGGAAATAGGTACAAGTTGCTATAGTAAGGGGGAGTTACTATATGTTTTTTAGATGGCATTATGTGCAAGTTTCAGGATGTGGTAGTTTAAGTTTGAGGTTACCATCAATGACAAAGGGGGAGATTGTTGGAAATATTGTCACTAATGTCAAAGGTCTAGCATTATTGGTGATAAAGGCCCCATTGCATTCAATGGTGTTTTTAATATTCATATCTTGGCTAATGTGTGTTAATATTTATTTAATATTAATGAATATATTTTTGGTTGCATATAAGTCAAAAGAGGGCCCATGGAGAAGTCAAAGAGTCATGGGGTAAAATACGAAAATGGAATGGGACACATTTTCTCATGAAGAGTCATCTTGAGGAATTTCAAGAGTCACCATGTGAAGACAAAAGAGGCATGGAACATTTTTCCATAAATGGACACTTTGAGGAATATGAAAAGTCACCAAGATAAAGACAAAATATGAAAAGACACTTTTGCTTATGAAGGGTCACCATATGACTTTTCAAATACAAGGATACAAAGGGTCATGCAAGTTTGGTGCCATTTTCCATGAGGATTGAAGGGTCATAAAGGGTGAATGTCAAAGGTCATTTGAAAATATATAATTAAAGGCTTGAGAATCCATTTTTAATATACAAGAGAGTGCATGGTTTGTATTTGTTTTTGAAGAGAGAAAAATAGGAAATATTGTAGAGTTCTATCATTTGTTGAGTAAGCAACATTGAGAGATAGTTGTGTTTTATACACAAGAGGGGTTGGTGATCTTGTGGGTTGGTGCTCACAAATATTTGCAAGGGGTTGGTACTCACATATATTTGTTGTGTTAGTGCTCAACAAAGGGGTTGGTGGTCCTACAAATTGGTGCTTGCAAACTTTATATTTTGAGTTGGTGCTCATTCATATACTTGAGATTTTTCTTTATGTTTTTTCTCACTTTGGGTTTCCACATAAAAATTTGGTCTCTCTCTCTCTCTCTCTCTCTCTCTCTCTCTCTCTCTCTTGTGTGGTGCAAATTATTTTTTCAATTTTATTGCATATCTTGAATGTGTGATTAAGTGGTTAAAGAAAAGAAATCATATTAAGTAAAAAGATATATAATATACTGATTCACCCCCCTCTCAGTATATTTTGTGCTTAACATACCAAACCAAAAACAAGTGCCTAACCAATAATAAATATCAAGCCAACAAAAAGTGCACAATTTATAACAAATGCCAAACCAATAATAAATATCTAGACAATAACAAGTTTTTAACCAAAAATAAGTGCCCAGTGTCCATAAAATATCTAATAGATAATATTTAAGCCATACTCAACATATATATTATCTAAAACATGTACTTAACAAGAATTTATTACCATAGTAGGACTTCAAACAACAAAACATATAGTAGGGTTCAACTAGCGATCAAAAAGTTCCCTTCCAATCTCATCACACATAGTTTATTCCCCAACACCAAATACCTCAATTCAGGCCATAGTACCCTCCAAATCAAAGATGCATTACCAATTATAACTCTAATTTTTACAAAAAACAATTACCAAATTAATAATATAGCCCTAACTAATTAATACATATTCCTAGTCAAGTGACCAACCAAGCGAACATTATTCAATCTTCCATTCCCCTATTATACCCTACTTAAGGTAATCCACCTTGGACCACCCAAACCCAACCATAAATATTGATACCATCCACATTCCTATCCCAATAACTAAAATAATTGATGGATGCAATTTTAGTTCTTCAAATAGGAAAGCATAAAAATAAGTTTAAAATTAAAGAGATATGCTTGTACCCTTTCAACATGGACTATCTTTAGATACCATTTAATCAAAGTTTTGAGATGACAAAGTTTAAAAAATACAAAGGCAAAGGTGACCCAAATAAAAATTTGAAGGATTTATATGTTACTTGTCAATCATAGCCTTTAGCAATATCTATTTATTTCTCCTCCTTCCATGCAATCTAATTGGACAAGCCTTAGAGTGGCTACTCCAACTTCTAAAGAAATTTGTGTCTAACTTTGATGACCTCTCAAATAATTTATTTCAAATATTCTCCTATAATCTTGAGTAAAATATTATTATGGTTGATATAGGTCAAGTTTAATAGAGACCTAGTGAGATCTTCTCAAGTTATTTACAGTGATGGAGGGCACTTGCTAGCTATTTAATGCATAATCTACCACATAAATAGTTGGACACAATGTTTACCCATAATTTTCAAAGTGATATATCTTATCACTTGGAGCTTTAGTGTGCCCAAAATTTTGAGGATATTATCAATAAATTTATACAAATTGAGAAATCCCTTAAAAATAAAGGGGTAATCAAGTTATAACCTTCTAACCAAAACTAGATCTAGAACCAATACTAAGGCCAAAACTAGAATCAAATCCCAATTTAGATACAAGTTCATATTCTGAATCAGGATAATACTTTTGAGAATCCCAAGGTTTAAAACCATAATAATAATGTTGTGAGTAATGGATTTACTGAATTATGCCATGTCCAAATGGTGTAAACACTATCTGCTCCACCAACTTCACATCTGCATCTAATTACACATATACATGCACTCTCACCTCCTCCTTTTAAAATGACTCAACCAAGAATAAGATCACCTATAAAGAGGATTTTTAGTGACCTATGAGATCCCATTTAATTAGTATTTTAAAAACTAGCTCCCATTCATCTAATTAGTTACCCATTCCAAAACCATTCATTAAAGGTGTTCCTTTCCTTGATTGGTATAAAGAGCATGAGTATTGTGACTATCACCAAGTCAAATGGAATTACATAAAATGATGTGTGAAATAAATACACCTTATTAATAATATGCTATAAAATGGAGAAATAGATTTGGAAAATAGGGCCCGTACTTCTAATTAAATCTTGAGCAATTATCATAACCATTTTCCACAGGATAATGCCAACATTTAGAATCAACAAAAGCATCAAAATAAAATTGACCACCACCATACAAACATCAATAAAATCATCATCATCATCATCATCATCATCATCATCATCATCATCATCATCAAAAATAAAATCAATGATGGAAACCATAACCATAGAATGGTATGAACCAAGGCGAAAAAGACCAATATAATTAAGGGGCTTATCATGCTATCACACATGACCACAATAAATTTGTAGGACATATTATGGTTGGTCATATAAAAAATATTACCATTAACACTAAACCAATATCTAATCACCAATGAACAATACCAAATAATTTTGAACTACCTCCTTATGTTGGTAATCCTCTTATGGTCTGTGTGGGTAGCCAAGCTCACCATTACCCAAGATTTACCATCCTAGGCCATTTTCACCCTCCTTCTAGTTATAGTGGTCCATTACCCAATCTAGATTGAAAAATAATGACTTGGTAGACTAAAGTAACTATTGGTCAAATTCCAACCCCAAGTTTGCACCTTTAAAATTTAGAATTTGACTAGTACTTAGTTTTCCTTCAGAAGAAATGTTCTTTGACAAAGCTCATAAAAATACCAAGTGTTATTTCTTTTAGAAGGTTCATTTTGGTCTTTTTTCTAAGCCCTTGTCAAATTATTTTATAATTTTTATCTAAAGCATTTTTTACGTAAGTATATTTCTTTCAGACATTTTTTTTTCAACTTTCCCGAAGGATAAGTCTCCAAAAAGTTACCCTACGTATTTTTTCTAAAAAATATCTTTTCAAAGTCAAAGGGTACTTTGCAAATTTTTTGAAGGGTATTATTCCCTTCTGAATGGTCCAATTAAACGTTTCTGAAGGAATTCTTGTGGAGAAAGTGCCCATTTCAAAATTTTGAAGGGTTCTTTTGTATAAAAATGGACCAAACATAAATTCTGAAGGGTACCTTGCAAACTTTTTGAAGGGCACTTTAGTTTTTCTGAGGGGCAATTTTCAAATTTTTCGAAGGACTCTTTCAAGCCAAAAAGGACCCTTGCAAATTTTTTAAAGGGACATTCTAAGGCTAAATGGACACTTTCAAATATTTTGAAGGACCATTTTAATTTTCCAAAGGGCCAAACAGAAAGTCTAAAGGAATTCTTATAGAGAAACATGTTGAAGAATTCTTTCAAAAAACTTGAAAAGGTGATAAGGTCCATTTCTTTTGGATGTTTTAGCTGATACAAATAGATATATTAAAGACATGAATTCTTTTGAAAAGATTTTTTGATGAATTCTTGTGAGAAAATTGTCTACAAGAAAGGGTCAAGACAAAAAGTCCAAAGGAAATAATCGAAAGGTGATGACCTACAGAATGTCAATTTCAAACTACAAGAAATAGTCCTCACTATTCAAAAGACTTGATGGGAATGTGAGAATAGATGTAAAGGTAATAAATGTGTGAATCCAAATCATCTGGTGTAGACAGAGCAAGCAAAATGGATAGGTTAATGGTTTGAGTCATTGCTTTCATGAAATTGACAACTATAGGTGTCCTAAGGATATCTAGCAGTTAGAAAGAACATTTTATAACTGTCATCATGAGTTATATTCTCTTCATTAGTGATATGTTTTGGATTCTCTATTTTTAGTTTCAAATGCTCATGGATGATCTTTGATATAAGTATTTCATGTGTCACTCTTAAAGGCTTTATGCCACTTGCCACCATTCTCATGACTTATTTTGGACAAGTAAAACTCCTAGAATGACATGGCTCACCCCATCCATCTCTCTCATGTATCTATAATTGATTCTCACATGTGGAAACATATCCTTGTGCCTCTTCAGCTTCTTTTCCCTTTCCCTTCCTCAAATTTCTATAAATTGAGCCATTTCAGCCATTGTAGATGGACCACATTTTTTTGGTATGGCAAAGCACTACTGAAATGAAATTGCAGTTTGATTTTTAACATTGTATACAAGACCAATTATGACTTGTGAACTTCTGTCTGAGTATGTGAGTGATGTATAGTGGAGCTAAGTGATAGCATCATCCTTACTCCCTTTATCCTTCATGTTTGAACAAAGGTTCTAATGTTAACAGGTCATGTAAAGTGTATTGAATGTATTGAACTCTCTTTCAAGTATGTAATTATATCTATGGTGTGAAATATACCCCTTAGGTCGATTATCTTGTTTATTGCCTCAAGCATGTTACCTTCACATTGAAACACTATGTTAGTATCTTTCAATGCATAGAATTAGTCTTAAAAAGAATTTTTATTCAATAGAAGTTTGATAGTCAGTGGGATACATTCTTGGTGGATCACCTCTTTAGCATAGTTTTTTATTTTATGCAAACCTTATGACTCTTTTCATGAATAAGCATTAGATTATGTGGTAGACACTTAGAGAAAAATTTATAGAGCTATCCCTTTTCAATCCTAGAGACTCATCTCTCTTATAGGTTCCCAAAAACTTGAGGGATGATTCAATGTTACATCAAATTTAAGGAATTTCATAGAATGTCCTAGGGTACACAATTTGATGACAATAATTTTGGTACACTTGGTGGTATAGCTGGTCCTAATTGTTTCCATGTCAAGGTGAATACTACAAGTCCAAGGTTGTAGAAGTGTTCTTAATTAAGCATTTGGTTAATCCAAAAGGTGATAATCTATATTTTTAGATTATGTTTTCCATAGTATACTTCATGGTACTTACTAGATCATCTTCTAGTAGGCATTTCAATCAAGTTCCTCAGCCTAAAAATCCTCTTGAAGAACAATACCCTAAACCATTCCTAACCTTTAGAGATCCTAAATAAGAAGGTTTTAAAGAGTAAGAAGAGGAGGTTAAATAATTATTAGATCAAGAGGAAGAAAAAATGGCTAGAAGACATTCTTTCCTAGCCTTCAACACCCAAAATCCAATTAGCCTTCTTGTGTATGATCCTATTCCTCCTAATGCTACCAAAAGTCTCCCTAATTTCAATGGAGAGGGTCCTATTTCCCCATATGAGTATATTAGGGATATTTCAAATTTTTGAAATTTCCATAATATCACCCAAGCTAACATAACTATTAGACTACTTTCCATGTCTCTAAAGGGGAAGGCACTTGATTGGTATATGACATTGGAAGGTGGTTGTATTACTAATTGGGATGGATTTGTAGATTTATTGGTAAATAATTTAAAAAATAAGAGTAACCATACTTCACTAATTCACCAGCTGAATGTGATAAAGAGAGATCCTAATGGATCTATGGGAGATTTCCAAGAACATGGCATATGTTGCCACCTATTATGAGGCCTTCCAAGCTTTGTATTCCCCACCTATCTTAAGGCCATTGACACTAATGTAGTAGTAATGTTGCAATCAATTGGAGTATTTACTTTACTTGAAGCATATGAGATAGCCATTGAAGCTAAGAATAGTTTGTTACAACCTAGGAAATTACCTATAAGAGTGTCCATACCCTTGTTGTCTCATAATTTAGTTGAAGCCCCAAGCATAGATCAAGTCCCCAATACTAGTGTCAAACCTAAAACTGCTCCCAAGAAGGTGGATGATGCTATAAATAAGGATGAGATGATTTGATCTTTGTGAGCCCACCTCAAGCAAGCACAAATGTATACAAGTGCTCCACCCAATCCTTAATACTATCCTAAACAAGGATATAGACCTCCACCTCAATAGACTAACCAAAGAAGAGGACAAAGTCAAAAATATTTCAATAGGTAGTCCAATGCTTATAATCCCAATTCCATTCCATCTACAAAGGTTGTTGTTTTAATCCACACTAATCTAGTCTAAGGAAAGGAACATATGGATCATTGGGGATAATCTCAAGGTTAATTTATGCATAATGGTAGAGAAGGTAATCAATATTTGGTAGCTCAAGAGGGAGCTATTCATTATGTTACATTATAAGAATCAAATCTCATGCAAAGGGATGTTTAAGGAGAAGGTAGCAGTCAATGTACTAGTTTTATGAACTTCTAAGTAGAAGACAACTATGTGTTGAGTCAAAATACATTAGTAACAACCAACACAAGGGATAAAAACAAGGCTTTAGGAGATACTATAGTAGCAAAAATTATTCCAAGTGGTGCCTCTCCAAGTCCATAAAGTGTGAGTACTAGTGTAATATATCCTACTAGTCACACTACTCCTCAAAGTCAAAATGTGAGCAAGGATACCAAACCTCCAATACAACAAGTTCAAGCTCCTTAATTTCCTTCAAGAATGAAATACAATGTGAATAATTTTTCTCTAAACATTATTGATTCTTTGAAGAATACCAAGACAAGCATTTCTCTTTGGGATGTATTGCATATACCTAGCCAAAAGGAACTTCTACAAGAACAACTCTCAAACATTCATGTAGCCCCTCAAATTTTAAGACACAATGGTGTAGCTATTACCAACACACCTAATTATGTCCTAGAACCATCCACCAAATCTGAAAATCCTCCACCTTTCTACCTCACACTCATTTTGGGAGACAAATTGGTTCAAAATTGCATTGTGGATAGTGGAGCCAGTACCACAGTTATGCCTAAGGTGGTTGCTAACAAGTTAGGATTGAAGTATGCACCTCATATTAAGGGTTTATTATAGCTTTATAGAACTCCAACTAAGAATATGGAGTTGGTTAAAGGTTTGAAAGTTATATTGCATGATTGTCCAAGTTTCCCCATCCTATAAGACATCGTGGTGGTTGATCTTCTAGCTCATTTTTCTATTTGCTTATCAAGAGAATTCAAAGATAAGATTGGAGGGTACCTTATAGATGATTGGTATTTTCTAACCTTTATAATGTGATATGGAGCTAAAGTGAATATAAGAACAAAACCCTCAGCAAGGTTCCACATTGAACCATATGTGGAGACAAATTCAAATCAAAATTGTATGATTAGTCAGCAAGAAGAAGGTACCATTAGTGTTGAAACATCCTTTACCCTTGAAGGTATTTTTGACCTCTTTATTGATGAGTATGGCACTGAAACTTATGAACATGAACACTATGCATTCATATAAGAGACTGAATTAGGGGTATATTATATGCATGAGAAGAACATTCCTATACCATCACTCGTGAATGAAGATCATGAACTTGGAGGGACATGGGAAATGTGTTTTGATGGCTCTAGAAGTAAGGTAGGGGTAGAAGCTAGTGTCATGTTGTTTTTTCCCTAAAAAAACCAATATTAATCTTCATATAGATTCCATTTTAGCCATACTTGTAATGAAAATAATATGAAGGCTTGGTTCATGGCCTCCAATGGGCAAAGAGAAAGGGAATAAGAATGTGAAGGTATATGGAGATAGTGAAGTGATTATACATCAAGTGAGAAACCAAGCTATAGCTAAGAACCCTTTGCTTAAGTCCTAAAGGCATAAGATGTGGGATATAATTGAGGAATTTGATGCTTTTAATATCCAACATATACCAAGAGAATCAAATAAACATGCTGATAGGTTGGTTATGATAGGAACACACTTTGATATAGTTGCTAATGTAAGTAGAGAGAAGGACCAACCTCACATCAAAGTCATTGTGAGACCTTCTATTCTATATAATGAAGTGTCTTAGAAAATGTTTGAGAGTGACAAACACATTGTACACTTCATTCAAAATGAAGTAGAATTTTCTTCAAAGAATCAAAAGAAGCTTCATAATCAATATGAAGAACACGTTATCTAGTTGAGACAAATAAGATACCAAAGGGGCTGGTTACTTTGGAGAGTGTGTTTAATGAATATGATCAAAGAAGGAAATAAAGGGTAATCATGTCTACAAAGGAATATAACTATGAAATAATCTTGATATTTAAGGACAAACTTTTGAAAATTGGTAAGATATGTTATCTTTTCAAAAAACAAGCCTTCATTGAATTGTGTAAAGAATTTCATGATATATTTGCTTGGGAATACAAGGATTTGAAAGCATTTTATCTAGGCCTAGCTCATCACATCATTGAGTTATAACCTAGAGCTAAACTAATTGGGAAAAAATAGAGCCCTATCAATCCCAAGATAGAGGAACTCATGAAGAGAGATCTTACCAAATTGATTGAGTCTAGGATTATATTTTTTTATCAAGCACTCAAATTGGGTAGTTAACCTTGTACCTATTTGAAAGAAGAGTGGAGAGATCAGAATTTGTGTGGAATTTAGGGATTTGAATAGAGTTTCACTTAAAGACCATTATCCACTACCTTTCATGGAGTAGATTTTGCAAGTGGTTGCAGGTTTTCAATGCTTTTCACTACTTGACATTTATTCAGGTTATAACCAAATATTGGTAAATGAGGAAAATCAGTTCAAGATGACATTCACCACAAAATGGGTAACATTTGCATATATAAAGATGCCTTTTGGTTTGTTTAATGCTAGTGCTACCTTTTAAAGAGAAATGGACATGGCCTTTGAAGGTTTGATCAATGAGTTTTTACTTGTATACCTTAATGATATAACTATTTTCTCCAAGGATGATAATGACCACATGAAACATATAAGGCAAGTATTTGAGAAGTGTAGAGAGTTTGGAGTTTCTCTTAACCCAAAAAAGTGTATCTTTGCTATTCATGAAGGCAAATTATTGGGTCACATTGTGTCAAAAGAAGGCATGTGTATTGACCTTGAATGGATTGAAGCCATTCTAGGTTTGTCTTTAGCTCTACATAATAAAGTTTTTCAAAGTTTCTTAGGCAAGATAAACTTTTTAAGAAGGTTTATTCCAAGATTTTCTACTTTTGTGAATCCTATCACAACTATTCTCAAGAAGAACCAATATTTTTCTTGGACGAAGGAAGGTAAGAATAGTTTTGAGGTAATCAAACAAGTAATTGCCCAATCTCCTACTCTCTTAAACCCAAATTTTCTAAGGATTTCATACTCTATACTTTTGCTAACCTTGACACAATCTCAACTATGCTTATGTAAAATAATGATGAGGAAATTGAACAACCCATTGCATTCTTTAGTCAAGGATTGGAAGATTATGAGGCCAAGTGCAAATTTGTTGAGAAGTGGGCTCTAGCTATGATAAGAGGTTTTACAAAATTTAGTCACATGGTTTCAAATAACAAGATATATGTCATGGTCTTTCATCCTAGCACCAAAGAGTTCCTCTTAAGAAAAGACCTCAATGAGAAGAGAGATGGATGGATCACAAAGGTAATGGAGTATGATGTTGATATCAAGGTAAAAAACTTGGTAAGAGGAAAGGGTCTATGTGAACATCTAGCTTCAAAACTTCAAGGGCCAAGGGAAGAAGCCTTGGTCAATCAAGCTCATCCCCAACTAGCTAGTCACATACCAATTCAAAGTTGGACACAAGACATCATTAGTTTCCTACAAAATCATGATTATCTTAATGGTTTAAACAAGTCACAAAGAAGGTATTTTAGATTTCAAACCATTCCTTATTGTCGTGTAGATGGTATTCTCTTTTGGAAGGATGTGCATGATGTACTACTAAGGTGTGTTGATAATGGTCAGTTTGGCATCTTGCTAGAAAAGTTTCATAATGGTGTAGATGGAGGTAATTTTTTCCCAAAAACAATAGCTATAAAGATAATGAGGGCAGAGTATTATTAGCCTAGCCTTTTCAAGGATTTTTACTCTTGGGTTAGGAGTGTCCTCAATGTGCCTTCTTTGTAGGAAAATAAAAATTTGTATCCCTTCCATTGAATCCTATGTAGGTAAACCAACCTTTCATGCAATGGGGCCTTGATTTCATTGGTATGATCAACCCTCCATCAAATGCTGGACAAAAATGGATATCGACTTCTACTGACTACTTCACAAGGTGGGTAGAAGCTATTTCATTTAAAGAGGTAAATAGAAATGCAATTTTGGAGTTTTATGAGAGTATCACAATAGGATTTTTAGTTTCCTATACTATCATTTTTGATAATGCACTTACTTTTATGAGTGTTAAAACTTACGAGTGGGAAAATAGGAATGGAATTTACTTGAGTACCTCATCTAACTATTACCCTCAAGGTAATGGATTGGCTAAGTCTACTAACAAGAACCTCATCAAGATCATCAAGAGGACATTGGATAATAATCAATGATCATGGCACACCAAGTTGAAGACAATGTTATGGGATGATAGGATCACTCTTAAGAGATCGATTGGTAACTCTCCCTTTGTGCTTGTTTATGGGAGAGAATCTAAGTTGTCCATCTCTCAAGAGCTTCCTATTTTAGGACTTGTACATCAGCTAGAACTATTAGAAAATACTCCAGTGGAATTTAGATTGATAGAACTAATGTAACTTCAAGAAGTAAGGGACAATGCACATAAGTCCATGGAACACCACCAAGTACTCATGAAGAAGTAATTTTAAAAAATATTAAGTAAAAGAGTGTTCAAGGAAGGTGACTTGGTTCTAAAATGGGATGAGGATAGAGTAAAACTAGGTAAACATACAGAGTTTAATGCTTTATGGAGTGTCCCTTACATCATCAATAAGTTCAAGAAAAGAAACTTCTTTTCGCTGAATAAGATGAATGGAGAAGAATTGCCTATCCCTGATTGGGATACATCTAAATTTATACTATTAGTAATTACATGTCTATCTTGTAAATAGTAGCATAGGTGTGTATTTAGTCTAGTTTTGTCTTGACTGTTGTGTTCCCTAAGTGTCCTAGTTAAACACATACATGTTTAAATTATTTTTCTTTGTGTTCCCTAAGTACTTAGTGGTATAATTATGTCTTATTTTGTGTTTTTCTTTTGTCTTGTGTGAATTGTTATTCCCTTCTATGTTTTGTGTATGTCAATTGTCTTATGGTCAATCCAAAGTCTGTTCATGATAATCTAAGTGCTCATTCACATGACTCCATGCCAAATGGAAGGATTTAGGAAATTGGTCTTAGGCATAGTAGACATGCCATACCTAGGAATTGCCAAGAATCTTGGTCAAATTCCAACCCCAAGTTTGCACCTTTCACATTTAGAATTTGACTAGTACTTAATGTTCCTTTAGAAGAAATGTTCTTTGATAAATCCCACAAAAATACCAAGTGTTGTTTCTTTTGGAAGGTTCATTTTGGTCTTTGTTCTAAGCCCTTACCAAATCTTTTGAACTTTTTTTCTAAAGCATTTTTTACTTAATTATATTTCATTTAGACATTTTGTTTTCAACTTTCCTGAAGGATAAGTCTCCAAAAAGTTACCCTACACATTTTTTCTAAAAGATATCTTTTCAAAGCTAAAGGGTACTTTACAACTTTTCTGAAGGGTAGTCTTCCCTTCTGAATGGTCCAATTCAACTATTGTGAAGGAACTAGTATAGAGAAAGTGCCTATTTAAAAACTAAAAAGGGTACATTTAAATTTTTTGAAGGGTATATATCAAAAGTATAAAGGGTTCTTTTTCATAAAAATGGACCAAACAAAAATTCTTAAGGGTACCTTGCAACTTTTCCAAAGGGGACTTTAGTTTTTTTGAGTGGTAGTTTTCAAATTTTCCAAGGGACTCTTTCAAGCCAAAAAGGACCCTTGAAAATTTTTCAAAGGGTATGTTACAACTTTTTTTAAGGGACATTCTAAGGCTAAATGGACACTTTAAAATCTTTCGAAGGACCATTTCAATTTTTTTAAGGGCCAAACAGAAAGTTTGAAGGAATTATTTTAGAGAAATTATCCAAAAAATTCTTTTAGAAAACTTGAAATAGGGCTAAGGTCCATTTATTTTAGACATTTTGTCTAATAAAAATAGAGCTCTCAAAGACATAAATTCTTTCAGAAAGATTGTCTGATGAATTATTGCAAGAAAATTATTCACAAGAAAGGGTCAAGATAAAAAGTTTGAAGGAAATACCTGAAAGGTGATGGCCCATATAATGTCAATTTAAAACTACATGAAATGGTTTTTACTATTCAAAAGACTTGATGGGAATGTGAGAGTAGATATAGAGGTAACAAATGTGTGAATCCTAAGCATTTGGTGTAGATAAAGTAAGCAAAATGGATAGGTTGATGGTTTGAGTCATTTATTCCATAAAATAAACAACTATAGGTGTTCAGAGGATAGATAGTAGTTAAAAAGAACATTTTTTAACTATTTTCATGAGGTCCATTCTCCTCAGTAGTGATATGTGTTGGCTTCTTTGTTTTTAGTTTTGAATGATAATGAATAATCTTTGATAAAAGGAGTTTCTTATGCCACTCTTGAAGGATTTATGCCACTTGCCACCATTCTTATGACTTGTTTTGGACAAGTAAACCTCCTGGCACATCATGGCTCACCCACTCCAACTCTCTCATGCATCTATAACTAATTCTCACATGTGGACACATGTCCTTGTGCCTTTTTAACTTATTTTCCCTCCCCCTTCCTGAAAGTTCTATAAATTGAGCCATTTCAGTGATTGTAGAGGGACCACATTTTTTTATCATGGTGAAGCCCTGATGAAATGACATTGAACTTTGATTTTGAACATTGAATACAAGACCAATTCTAAGTTGTGAACTTCTATATGAGTATGTGAGTGATTTATAATAGATCTAAGTGATAACATCATCCTTACTCCCATTACCCTTCATGTTTAAAAAAGGTTCTGATGTTAACAGGTCATATGAAGTGTGTTGAATGTATTAAAATCTCTTTCAAGTATGCAATTGTATCTATGGTGTGCAATTTTTCCCTTAGGTCAATTATCTTATTGATTATCTCAAGCATGTTACCTTCACATTGAAACACTATGTTAGTATCTTTCAATGCATGGAATTAGTCTTAGAAAGCATTTTTATTCAATAAAAGTGTGATCATCAGTGGAATAAATTCTTGGTGGATCAAATCTTTAGCATAGTTTTATATTTTATGCAAACTTTTAACTCTTTTCATGAACAAGCATTAGATTAGGTGATAGACACTCAGAGAAAAATTTAGGGAGCTATCCCTTTTCAATCCTAGAGACTCATCTCTCTTATAGGTTCCCAAAAACTTGAGAGATGATCCAATGTTGCATCAAATTAAAGGAATTTCATAGAGTTTCCTAGGGTGCATAATTTGATGATAACATTAACCATTCCATATATATAACCTTACTATACTAATGAGTCTATCTAAGCACCCATATGAGTAAAAAATAGGACAATTACCAATGCCAAGGAGAAAAAATATGATAATGTGGAATAATTTCAAAAATTCTTGCATAAATATCTATTTTAGATTTGTTGCATACTTATACTATCCACAGGAACATCCTTACTAAACTTCTAAGCCAATCCCAAGTGCCAAATAACATTACACTAGATAAATTCCAAGATTTGGTAGGACACTTAGCTCCTAGCCAATAAATTACCTTTGACCAAAGTGACATGTCATACCTTGGCCCTCTCCATAATAACCTATTATATATTGAAGTTATCATATCCTGACACAAGGTTAAACATGTCCTTATAGACAATGAATCAAGACTCAACATTGTGTCTCTAAGGTTATTCAAGAAACTTGGATACACAATAATTTGTATTTAAATAGATACCATTACCATAAAGGCTTATGATAATGAAGAAATGGAGTCATAAAGAACAATTTTCTATCTATTTATCATTGGGACATTAACCCACAACACACTTTGTCATTTTATAGACCTATATTTATGATATAACTTGTTACTAGGCTATTCATAGATTCATAAAATTTGGGAAATACCTTCCACATTACACTAATGTATCAAGTTACCCCATTCTAGGATGGAGGTGATTTTTTATACAAACTTACAGCCATATCAATTTTGAAAGCAATTAAAAGCTAAACATAAAAGCTACAATGATATCTTTGGCCTAAACACTAGACTAAAGAAGTACAAGGATGTACTTATTGAGTTCACATATTCTAATTATATCAACCCTGATAACCTTGCCTCCACTTCATCCACACCCCCTCCTAAGATATCCAATTATATTAACATCTATGATAAGGGTGACAGATAATACCTCATGCACAATGTAATCCTCATACCCAAGCTTCCACAAGCCCCTAAATCCTATGGAAGACCTAAATACGATGCCATTCACATGGAATCATGACAAAAAAAAATTTAATGCTCAAAAACCTAATATTTTTACACCATCCACTACACAAGAACAAGACCCACTTAATGAATATGAATCTTGGATTTATAATGATGCTCTAGTTACTCTTTACCAAATAAAAAAGTATCCCATCCCTAATCAGATCATGGATAATCAAGATTATGAAGGTAAAGCCCTAAGGGTAGATCATAAAGGAACTCTCGAGCCCATCTCCATGACCAAACATAAATAAACTTATGTTATTGGATTTAAACCACTTATGGGTGACCTTACATATCTTATCTATGTTGTTACACCAGTGAATAGTGATAATGATGATAATGATACATAGTCTAATTACATTATATACAAAGACTTAGCCAATACCAACCTATTTAACCCTCATGCCTTATATACCATTGCCATTAGTCCTTCCTCACTTTTCATACATCACCCTTAACTCATCAACTAGGACCAATAGAAATCCACAGTATCACTCCATGAGTTTAAAAATGATGAATCCATTTACAACTTTTTAGGCTTAAGAGACCATATTCCTCTAGGAGACCATAAACAAGGGTTTTTATATCACATTGGATCTTACCACCTATTGTAGAGAATAAATGAAATTCCTTAGTTATAAACAAGAATAAAATCAAACATTGAGGTTCCAAAGTGAAAACCTCTATGAGGTCATTTGGGACTAGGGAAATAGTAAAGAAAAAGGCTAGTCTCTTGGTGAAATCATGTTACAGGTGCCATTAGATGTGGATGTTCACCATTCCTTGAATGAAGCTCAGGATTCCATCAATACCATGATCATATTTATATCAGAGATCAGTGTATAAGAATAACATGATTTTAAATAGATTTTTCAAGAGTGTCCATAAGTGTTCATTGCTTAGCCTTTGACATAGTTTGGTGATTTTGATTTATCTTGTATAGGTGAGCTTGACAAACTAGTATAGCCAAAGGAATTTTATATTGTTAATTAATTTATATCTTTGTTGACTCTCCTTGAATATGGTTCCACACCCATTATGGAGGACACTTATGAGGTTAATATTAGAACACCAAATGATCTAAAGTAGATAAATTTAGGCACGTCTCTCAGTAAGTAGTAAAGTGAAGTACTTACTTCTATGCTTAGGGATTTCATTGATATTTTTGTATGGGCCTATTTTGATATGCCAAGATTGGATCCTTCCTTGGTTTTAAATCATATTTTATTACATCCTTATGTTAAAAAAATTAAGTATAAGATGAGGAAAATGCATCCTTGGATTGTTGTATTAGTCAAGAAATAACTAAAATAATTCTTAGAGGTGGGATGTATTCATCCCATTGAATCTTTAGATTGGATATCTAATATTGTGTTAGTTAGTAAATAAGATATAGGGTATCCAATTATGTAATGATTTTCATGACATCAATAAGTCCTACCTAAAGGATGACTTTCCTCTACCAAATATTGACATGATTATGGACATTATGGCTGGCTATGAGATGATTTCTCTCATGGATGGTTTTTAGGGTACAATCAAATCAAGATTGTACCAAAATACTAACATAAGATAGTGTTCACCACTCCTTGGGAAAAATTATGTTATTAGGTAATGCCTTTCAACCTCAATAATGCTAGTGCCACATACCAATGTGCACTCATGATCACTTTTCATGAAATGATGCATGATATTGTTGAGGACTATGTTGATGACATTTTTGGGTAAATATAATACTAGAACATGTCATCCAAAGGTGTTGCATATAATATTTGAAGGCCTTCATGAGTACAACATAAGTCTTAATCCTAAAAAGTGCATCTTTAACATCACTTTAGTAAAATTGATAGGATTCATTATCTCTTGTAGGGGCATTGAATTCTATCCAACAATGGTTAAGGCCATTATTGAGATGTTGCCTCTATCTACTTTGAAGTAGTTCCATAATTTGTAAGGAAAGATATAGTCCATTAGGTGATTTATTTCTCAATTGACCAAAAAATGCCATTAATTTAATCACTTACTTAAGAAGGGCACCATATTTTCATGGAATGATGATTTCTATAAGGCCTTTGAACACCTAAAATAATACATGGCTAACTTGCCTATTCTATTACCACCTATGCTATAAAATATGTTACTACTCTATTTATTTGTAACTAAAAATTCCTTGGGTGCACTTTTGGCCCAACATGATGAGCATGGGAAATAACATGATGCATACTACCTGAGCCACACATTGGTTGTGTATTAAAAAAATTATACACCAATAGAGAAAGATTGTTTATCCATGGTCAAAATTTACATCACTATATACTTAACAATAAGACTATCATCATATCCAAAGTAGATCTACTCAAGTATCTACTATTAAAAATAGATTACAAGGCCACATGGATAAATGGATCATGCTTATATGTGAGTTTGAGATTAAATATGTTAATTATAAGGCTATCAAGGGATAAGTAATTTCAAACCATCTTATTGAAACTCCCCTTTTTGACATTCAACCACTCATTTTTGGGTTTCCAAATGAGTCCATCATAACTATAGCAAAAACATCTTCTGAAGAGAAATAGTGGAAAATTTATTTTGATGATTCCTTCACATCTCATGGATCAAGATTAAATATTTTCTTTATCACACTTAAAGTGGATCTCATTCCTAGGTCAGTTTTCATCACCTTTCCTTGTACTAATAACATGTTTGAATATGAAGCACTCATTATGAGGCTTCATCTAGTAGTATAATGGAATATTCAAAATCTTTTGATTTATAGAGATTATTAACTTATCATTAATTAGGTCACATACCAATTCTAGACCAAGAATGATAAAATTATTCCTTACAAAAACATGGTGGACATCCTCAAATAATAAATTGCTCATATTTAGTTTGAGTAGATACCTTGGGCCAATAACAGAATAGCAGATGCCATGGACACAATTGGTTTTATAATCTAAATTATAGATAAGGCTAGAGATTATCAGTTCCTTGTTGAAAATATTTTAGCTCCAGCCCATGAACCTTTGAATATCAATATGATTTGTGATATTTTTGGCTCCAATTCTACCTAGTATGTTGAACTATATGATTACCTCCATGATCAAATCATTCTACCTAACTTATCTTGTAAAAAAATCCTTCATCCACCAAGGATCTAATTATATATTAATTTTACCTACACTCTCTTGTAGAAGCTTTGATGGAACTCTACTTTGGTATTTAACATTGGAAAAATATGTATTATCATTAAGGGATGTTCATAAAGGGGTTTATGGGTCCCAAACTAGTGGGGTTATCCTTGCCAAAATGTTACTATGTATTTGTTATTATTGGTCAACCATGGAATCTAATTCCATTACATATGTTAAAATGTGTATACAATGTTAGAATTATGATAATATGATACATTATCCCACTCAAAAACTCAAACCATTGACCATGCCATGGGCATTTTTAATGTGGGGACTTGACCTCATATAAAAGAGAAACCCTACCTCCTCTTATGAACATAAACATATCCTTACTACCACATAATACTCCACTAAATGGATGGAATAAATTTCCCTAACTTATGTAATAGGCAAAAAAATATTCAAATTCAATTTCAATCACCTCATCTAATATTATGGTATCCCATGCAACACGATATCTGATAATGGTAGTTCATTCAAGAATAGATGTCAAATCCCTTTATGTTGAATATAATATTACCTAAAAATTTCCCATTCCATATTATCCACAAAGTAATGAACAAGCATTGGCATCTAATAAAAATAATTTTAAGATCCTCAAGAAGATCATCAATGACACTAATAATGATTGGTACTTACAAATTTTATGCACCCTCTAAGATTACTAAACTAGTTTATGCACTCTAACATGAGTCAAATCTTATTTCTTAGTTTATGGTATCGAGGCCATTCTTCTTATCGAGGTCAAGTTGATTTTTATACACATTTCATTGAAGCATATCCTTGATGATGTGGATCAAAGAGTAGATCACTTGAAAGAGATAAAATTACTAGACAAAATATGCATGATAGCCTTGAATAACATTTAATCATACCAAAACCAGTTATGTGGTTAATAAAATAGGCACACTCGACATAGATAATTTGAGCATGGTGTTCTTATACTCAAAGAAAACAAAAAAAACACCAATAATGAAACTAATAAAAAGGGTAAGTTTAAACCTAATTGGTTATGGCATTGTTATTATTCTATATTGTAACTTTGAGGTAGAGGTGTTTCAAACTTGCCTCATCCAGCTGATACAATGGGATCACATCTAGGTGTGGTTGGCCTAGTTGATGAGGTGATCCTATAATTTTGGGGCTAGTTCCCTTGGTTCATCAATTATGGTTTAGTTCCTAAAACATACTAACTTGTTGATGAAAAGGGATAAAGAGATGCATGAAAAAAAACCTAAGCTAAGGGAGGTGATGCACCAACAATGTCGTGTCCACTCTAACTAACCCTTCAACAATAATTGTGAATAAATAAGGACCAATGGCTAAAACATGTTCTCCAAGAGACTCATAAGCATTAGTAATCCACATGAATGTTATGGTATATGGATATAAATTTAATTTTATATATGATAGGTTTGTTTCAAGACATTACTAACCAAATTACACTTCAAGCATAATCACTAGAATTTCCACACATCATATGACCTGTTTAGGATAGTATCCTATAAATTAGGTTAAAGAAAGGACATGTAAAGGAAGATGAAACTAAAAAATTATGTACATCAAGAAGTATAAATCACACTATTATATAAATAGAATTTTAACCACTCTTTATATTCATTTAAAAGGTTTACAAGGTACAATTTGGGTAGAGTTTCTTCATACTTAGCCATGGGAAGCCTACAATGGCTTTTTCCCTTAATTTATAGAATAAGATAAGGGGGAGATAAGAGAATGTATAATGTGTGTATGATATTTCATTATTACCCTATTTCACTCAATCATTAGTTACAACCTGCATAAGGATCAGTTACAGCTCCTTGACTTCTCCCATGTGTTGCCTTGGTTGCATAGTGGTCTTGAATGAGAGTATAACATAAGAAATGGTCTAGTGGATGCTCTTTCAGTTTTGGTTGACCCCATTAAGAGTGTGAGAATTCCAAATTGGTTAACTCATTATCCTTTTTATAGTTACAAAGCTATAAATTTGGTCCATCTTGGACTCCATGAATCATTAAGTAGCCTACCTCTATCTTGCATGACAATAAGGCTTGAAAAACTTACCCATCCTCCATAATGAACATCATATGTGATTTATGACCTCCATGAGGTAGTTATAAATGTATTTATGACCTTTAATTTACTCCCTTATCATCCCTCTATGCCACAAAACATCTTTTCTTATTAATTACATAGGCCTAGTAGGCAACTAGTCACTTGGTGCTAGTTGTTTAGATGGCCATGAGACTTGCATAAAATATTAAGAATGGGTATGTGATAATGTTTAAATTATATAAAATCATATAAAACCATGAATTATTCCTTTTAAATAGTGTAAAAATGCAACTCTAACTCATTTAGGTGACTAGGTCACCTCTCACTAACACTTATAAACTGGCTCTTTAGTGTTGGCCTATAGAGGCATTTACAAGAAGAATTGAGAGTGTTTTGTGATATAAGAGGGTGGAATACACTTCATAATACCTCATGAATTATTTTAAATTTTTCATCAAGTTATATACCTTATAATCATCATTAATCCTAGTAAAAGATAGGGTTTTGGTGTATTCATACAATCTCCCATACAAACTAATGCCATGAGTAGGACATCATAAGAGTGAAAAATGAGATGCTAGTGCCTCCAAGATAATTCAATGAATTTAATTGCAAATTTATCAAGATATTTCCCATTGGGATTTAATTAGGACTTTAGAGAGGTTTAGTGGCTTACCATCTTAACGATGGTTCATAGAGTACATGCCTTAGATCCAAAACCTATTGACATGGATGTTGATCCCATAGAACCATTAAAAATAAATAACATATCCTAGTCCTAGGCACCTTGTATGGTGAGTTTTGAGTGAAAGTTAGTAGCCTTTGAGTCTTTGTTAAGCATTCTAGGTGGGTTAATAGTATTATGGATCATTGATAGAGTTGAGATCCTAAGTGCAAATATCTATTTTATGGATAGTAAGTGCATAGGGGTACCAACATTCACTTAAGATAACTGGGCCTCACTCATATTTCCATGTAAGATATGAGCATTTGAGTTGGCGGCTCAAAGTGATAGACTAGGGTGATGGAGCTTGAGAGCAATAATGAGTCCAAATTGACCATTTCCCTACCTTATTTAAGACTTATATCATCATCATATGAGTTTTCATGCCCTTAAGTCTACTTGGGGGGTTTGAATGTGTCACAAGGAGGAAGTTGGAGTTTTGAGGCCTAAAGAGGGTTTTAGGTGTTATAGGCCTAAACTGAGCCTCAAGGCCTTAAACCACATGTAGATGAATTTATGACTTATTTGTTATATTATCACCCTTTTAAATATAATTTCAAAATTTTGTATTTATCCTCAACTTATCAAACTCCTATCTATATCCTTCTCTCTTGTAGGTCTATCATGACCATCATTACCCAGCCTAAACATTTAGATTAATTAGTACTAGAGACTTGAGTAGGATTTATCTCTTTATTTACTATTAATAGGGTTGGGGTATCATATAATGTGATCTTAGAGTTTGATATCACCCTCTGAATTGGGTATCTCTCAACCCTATTCTCAAGACTCACTTCATAGTTATACATACATGCCTGTGTGTCATGGATGTCCAATCAAAGCTAGGGAGCTACTTCAAAATTGATTGTACCTTTAGAGATAATAAGGAGGATGGATACCATATATTACCATGGGGTTAACTTTACATGTTTTATTTCCATTGTCATTCACATCAGTTAGACACCTTAATTGGCTAGGCATACTTGGATGTGATTAGCTCACTATTTATGCATGAGTCATCTTTTTTTGGTTATCCCTTTAAGTCCCCTTGTCTTTAAATAATATAACCCCTATGTTTTGTCCCTTTGCTTGAGATATATCATCCATGTGTATGGAACTTCACTCCCAAGGTTAGAGTTAGATTACCTATATTCCTATAGGTGGTGGTTAAGGGTACTTTGACTACCAAGAGGGTTCTTAAAAATATCCATGAGAAAGAGGAGGGTTTTTACATAATGCTGGTAAACTAGTTGACCTATATTGAATCTTAATCACCATATTAAGGTATTAATATTCATAACACATGACCCTTTCTTTCATATTGTATGTTTAACTGTATGTGATAGTCTGGGGAAACCCTTGAAGGTTGAGTCTAAAGTTGATCTTCTCAATTTGGGCATGGATTCAACCATATGCCTAAACTTGATTGGGGATATTTTTTCATAGCCTCATTGACCTTCCATGTCATTGCAAAAAATTTAAACCTAATTTTATGCCTTAATCTTGGTCATAAGGGATTAAAACTATAGGTGGTGATTATACAGTACTCTAAGAATGTGAGTTTGAGAGCTAAAGCTTGTTAAAAAGTGTAAATGTCATAATAATGTCACTACATAATGGTTATTTACTAAGAGGGATCATGTGGATTAATATCCCTCATTCAAGATCACCTATTGGGACCCTAGACACCCCTATCTATGTAGTTATAAATTAAGGAACTTGGAGTTGGTTAATTAGGCATATTAAAGGAGAAACTAAAACCTAAGATTTCACAAAAAACCTTAAACAATGCTAATGAACCTTAAACTTTGCCAAAAAGGTCTATGAAATCATTAGGAGGCTAGTTCATGGTTTTTTAGCCTTGAGAGACACAATGAGGTTTTTTCCTTCTGAGAGATGGGATCATCTATATTTGTATAACACCTTTACATGATCCATAGTGTTATAATAATATTCAACTACCATTAACTATGAAATGCCCTGCTCACACTTGAAATGGAGGTCAAATTACATAGGCAATCCCACTTAAAGATAAGATCTTTGGAATAGTTAAAGGTTTATTGATGATTCCATTATGATAAGTATGAAAGAAGACATGAGTGATTCCAATAAACCCATCATCCAACCTCAATCCACTACTCACTTCCATATATATGAATTGAAGGGTCTTCATCATCAAGAAACTATTGCCTACAACATGTAACTTGTGACAACTTGGAGGTTTATTCCTCCTATGGGCTCACACATGTGAACTAGGGGTGGATAATGCAATTTAAGGACCTGAGGACTTATGTAAGAAATATAAAACCATCATTTTCATCAAACAAATCAGAAATACACTGAAACCATTCCAAGATTGACCATGTGTAGATGCAAAAGACCAATTTGACTACCTAGATTCTTAACTATTGCTCATAAAGCATGGGTCATCAATATATAAACTAATTTTAAGGATTGGAATATAATTAGACCCCTTTCCTTTGGATAAGATCTCAAATTACCATTTTCTCTCTCCTATTTGTATTAAGAAAGAACTTGAAAGGCTATATAAGGCTACCAAGAAGATTGATGAAGAGAAGGGTCTAATTTTTTATCTTCTTGACTCTAAAAATCATGAATTATCTTATATAATTTCTTCACTGAGTTCCCCCTAAATGTTCTTGACCTCTTTTGACCATGACCACATTGTATAGGTCGGTATAAGCATAATAATAGCTTCAAAACACTACTTTTTATATTTTCTCAGGTTTTAGATCTTGAAATTATACTGGTGGGTAGGAGGAGGGAAATGAGGAGTCAATAAATTATTTAAAATAGGGAGCATAGGTGGAGGGAAGGTGAAAAGACATTTTTCACATGTGTGGGCCCCCTTAGTGGTGCATAAAAGTGTTTGACTTTTAAAAGGAGATCATTTTGCATATGAAACTATTCTATCATTGTATTATGGTGAAAATGGGACCCCTTTAAATGAAATTTACCTTTGAGAAGGATTTAATGGTGACCTAGGGGCCATAGTAATATTATTACCATGGGGTGAATATCCTTTGAAGGCAATATACATGGTCTCAAGTGAAATTTCAATTAGAAGTTACCTCAATATTTTCTAAAATACCTTAAAACATGATAAGGAATTAAGCAAGGTCATCACATTATCTTTATACTAACTCTAATCCCCTTATTTTCCCATATTTTATAGGTTTTCAACATGATTAGATGGATTCAAAATTGGACATGAGTTGAAACATTTGAGTTATCTTTAACATGATTGATTTTAAATAATTAGGACCACCTTCAAGACTTGTTATTGGATCTTATACATATCTAACACCAAATGGACACTTGAAATAGGCTCAAAAAGGGTGAGAAAATGACCACCATGACACTTATTTACATAGGGATACCACTTGAACATGCTCCATTTGATTTCCTAATGAAAACATACCTCTTCTTAGTTATCAAGACAAATTACCAGACATAAGAAGGTGACCAAGACTAGGTTCAAGTGTTCATGAGCATAGGTTTACCCTTTTTGAGCCCAAGGTTAGAAATAAGTCAACGTCATTAGTGAATCTAAAGGGTCAACCTACCTACTTATCAAAAGGACCCAATAATTCTTGTGTAATAGTCATGGTTTAGATGAGAGACCTATCATGACTATAAGCACATGATTTTCCACAAATGTATTCCTCTCTTCATAGCCCTCCAATGATTGGCTAAATAAGGTTATGTGCTGCTCAATACCCTCACTCATTTTTTTATAAGCATGGTATAAATAGTATCATTGGTTAAGAATGAATATAAAAATAAGTCCCTTGAGGAATCAAGGTTGAGGATAGTGGGTGCTTGGGAAATGGTGCTTCTCTTTCCCTCTTTAGTTTATGTAAATTCATCATGCTTCTTAAACAAGAAGTTTAGAGGCCTTAACAAATCAACAAACTTGGGGATAAACCTCCTAATGAAGTTGATATTGCCTTAAAAACTCTACAATCCCTTCTTGTGTTTAGGTAGTGATAGAGAAAGGATTGGACTTATTGTCTTAGGGTCTTTAGAAAAGCCTTATTTTGACATAATGTGGCCTAAAATTCTACCCTCATAGACTAAACAAATACATTTTTTGGGATTCAAAGAGTCCTTGTACTACCTACACCTATCAAATATCAACCTTAATTATGTCAAGTGGTCTTTGGCATCATTGGAAAAGATTGTGACATCATCAAAGTAGATGAGCACCATCTCATTGATGAGTCCTTGGAAGTCTACATCCATTGCCCTTTGGAAGATGGAACCTATAATGGAAAACCCAAAGGGCATCTTATTTCAAGCATAAGTGCCCCATTTGGTTATGAAGGTGGTTTTGTGTTGGTCGTACTACTTCATAATAATTGACTATACCTTGAGTATCCATCAAGTAAGGAGAAACTATGTGAACCTGCAACCTTTTGGAGAATATGATTTATGGATGGAAAGGGGTAGTGGTGTCTAAATGACACCTTGTTGAGATCACTAAAGTCCACACATAAATTTATCTCCCATTCTACTTCATTATAGGTAAAATATTAGCCACTTATGAAGAGTGTTTAATAGGGAAGATGATGTTGGACTCAATGAGATTGGTCAACTCTTTCTTCATGAGGTGTTCAATATTGGGGTTGACCAATATTTGATTCTATATTATAGGCTTAGCACTTGCCTCTAGTTCTATAGTATACTAGGTTAAATTAGGGTAAGACCCCTTCAAACCATTGTATTCTCAAGTAAAGATTTTTATAAATTCTTGACACAACTCTATGAAGGTGTTGATAGAAGAACATAGATTGTAAAGTTGCATAGGATATTTGTCTAATATTCATGCGTTATGCACTCATTTTTTTGATTTTCAAGTCTATTTTATCTTATCTTCATGGCTTTTAATAGGATATAATAAAAATGACTCCAATTTTGGCACTGAGTATGAGAAGAAGATAAATAGTCATAGACTGGAAACACTTATATATAATTTTATTTGTAAGAAGAAGGGGGTTTCACTTTTTAGAAGAGATCAATAAATATTATCTGGTTATGGTTACCTATGATTTTTTATTATGTTCCTTACATGCATTCTTGTGTGTAATGTTTTGGTTACTTTTTGTCTAATTATTATGAATGCATTATTTTAGTCTATGCAATACAGGTTGTTGTTAATTCTTTAATAACATAGGATAATTAATGCTTCCTATGTTTTTATTATATAAATTCTTGTCTTTATATAATAAACTATTCTATACACATGAAGTATTTAATAGATATCCTCATACTTAACATGTTTTAATGCTTCAAGAACCTCTACTAATAATGGTGTGATGAGCATGGAAATATTTTTGGAGGGAATTATGTTAAGATGGTCACTAGGGAAGAGAGATATTAAGATATGGTTGGACCAAAAGATATGTAATTTTTATAGAAGAAAAATAAAAAGGATTGGTCTTACCATTTAGGAGATCATTTGAGAGCATATTTATGGAGAAATTTATGAAATTTTCTAGTGAAAGTTATCTAAATTTTTATCTAACTGGTTAGCATGGTTGGAATATTATTGGTTTAACTTAAGGATGGAAGAAACTATCATCTAAACTAAAGAAAAGATAGACTAGTTGTAGAGATTGGAAACCAACTGGACAAGAGTAATAGATCAATGGGTTGTTATTACAATAGATGGATATATAACTAATTTTTGAGTGTAAGGATACACAAATTTTAAATATATGAAGGACTTATTCATCAAAGGAATTCAAGGGAAATTTTTTCAATGACTACATATCCTTATGAAGATGTTGGTTGTGGACAAGGCTATGGTGCCTAGTCCAACCAATATGGAATAGTCACTTTGGGCATATGGGGGTGTGTACAACATGATAGTGAATGATATTTAAATGAGTAGATAAGCCTTGAACTTGAATCTTGAATGGAGACATGAAGGAAGAAGAGTCAAAAGAAGAGTTTGGATTTAGAAAATGAGATATGATAATAGAATAGATGGAGTAAATAAAAAAATACCCAGGTAGCTACGAGTAGAGTTAAGAGTAGTAATAAAATAGATGAATAAAAATTAGGAAGATGTGATGAATGAGAATAAAGAGACAAATAATGGAAGATGAAGAAATAAGAGATGAAATAAGAATATGAATTATGAAAAAAAGAAATAAGTGATAAAGAGTGAGAAGAAGATATGTTTGAAGATGAATACAAGAATAGTGTAGAGGTAGATTAGTTAGATGAGATATGTAGTGTGCATCTATAAGAATGGGTATTATCAGAAGAAGATAGTAAGTATTAAGTAAATAAGTAGAATAAATTTTTAGAGTAATCACAGGTTTAACCTTAAAAGAAGAATAATTCACATGAAAGAATCATTCATTGAAAGAGCACGCATCCTCATAGATCAATTTGTTATATTCCAATAAAAGTTTTCACTTAGAAGGATAGGAAAATAGTAGTTGGGAAAGTCCATTTTTAGAATAAGTGCATTGATAGGGTACTAAAATTGAAACAACCTCAATTCATAAGGCTTTCAAGGCTGCAGGGTTCATTGAAACCAAGTAGAGAAAAGTAGGAAATACATAAAAGTAGAGTGTGTAGACAAACTTTCTCAGTGTGTAGGTAAATACTTATAGTGCACAAGTAGGATTGTATATACACAACATTCCACTATAAAAGTTTCACAACAGATCCCTTTGATACTAGTTTTTAATATGGATGCTTTAAGAGCATTTATCAACATGGCAACATATGATGGGTTTGCAGACCCTAAGCAGTACTTACTAATGTGTGAGATGAGACAACAAGCTAAAGGTATTACCAATGAGGCTATAAAGAAGTGAAAATTAATAGGGGTACTAAATGGAATATCCATTTAATTTATATATCACTCAAGAAAATCTATAGCAAGTTAAGGAGTGGTTCATCACAAAATTTAAAATCAAGAAATGTACAAGTCAAACTATTCAATATCTAAAAGAGATTAGGCAAAAGTTAGGTGAATTAGTCTATGATTATAATCATAGGTTCTCAAATGTTATGAATAAGGTAGAGTTTTATTTAGAAGATAAAAATAAAACTTCATGGTTTGTCAAAGGGTTACATTCTAGGATCAGGTTTGCTATAATTCAAACCCAATATGTTACTAAGGTAGATGCTAGATCTGATGTTCTTCAAGTGGAGAAAATTAAAGATTATGGGGAAGCCACATAATGGGTTCTAAGATTGAAAATACATTTCAATATTTTATGAAGAGGATGAAACAATATCATGAAGTAGATAAAACTAAGCTAATTATATGGTGTATGGAGTATGGGAAAGAAGGACATCATAGGAATTATTTTCCTAAGATCAAGATAGAGTCCTATGAAATCTATAGAGTAGTAGGGAATGCAATAATGTAATTCCATATCCCACAACAATATGTCAAAATCCCATAGAGTTTGTATTACAATTTTTATAAATCACACAATCATGATGAAAAGAATTATAGGGCTTTGTAAGAGCTCAAAGAAGATATCACAAAGAATGTATTTTCCATTAATACATAACAAGTGTCCTTAATGAAGTAGATGATTCCAAGCCCAGAGGTTGATAAGGGTTATGTGAACCAAGAAGTTCTATAATGGATTCCCATTTTACCTTAGTACCAACCTCAAGGTCTAGCTAGATGGGCCCCTCCTTTTTTGGGTTATATACCACCATCACCATAATCCCATTACTCAACACCTTGAATTTTGACAATTACATAGTAGCAATAGACTAATTATAACTCACCAATTGCACAACAAAAATTTAAGATTAGAGATAACACCCAATTGCATCAATAATGGAATATAGCACAATAATAGGGAGGTTATAGAGGAGGATATATGGATGTCTAAAGATGAGGTTACTGAAGTGGTAGAGGAAATAATTACCAACTCTCCCCTTTATAATGTTACTTATGTGGATATTATAACCATGTGCAATGTATTTTCTCTTTAAATTACCAAAGATAATATTATTGTACATATTTTAGGGTATATGAGTAGCATGAGATAGAAAACTATCATATTTTAGAAAATTAAATAAAGGAAAAGGCCATCAAGAATGTTAACATGGTGAATGCACAACCTAAGGAGGATGAATTTTTGAATGTCATTACATGACACCAACATGTAGAGAGAGGATTGCCTCCTCTCAAATGGACTCAAAACCATAGAATCCAAAAAGAAAAATAGGACAAATACCTAGACCCAACTAGAGAAAAAGGGCTCATGTACGAAGTTACATAGATGTTGAAAAATATTCAACACGAAGACATGATTGAAGGAGATGTTTTAGCAATATATACCCAAATGTATGGTCAGATTGTGTGCATTATGCACCAAGATGAATTTTTTACTACATTTATAAATTTATTAAAGCTAATAAGTAAATTGCATAATGAAGACATTTATCAAAAAATCACAAAATTGATACATAATCTACTAGAGTGTGCATAGTGAGGGTAATAAAAGATAGAAAAACTTTCTTAGTATGTAAAAATAAAGAAGTCATCTAATGTAGATACACAAATTGACATTAAAGTTATAAGATATGAAATTTAAAATGCTATGTTTGATTTTGGTATCATGTTTAACATGATCCCGAAGTCTACATGAGAGGTGATTAGATGGCTAGTTTTTAGTTACAGTCTTGTGACTAAGTTTAGTAGACTATGGAAGAGTTGAACCAATTGGCCAATTAGAAGACATTGAGATCAAAGTCACATAACTAATATTATGAGGTGAATTTGAAGTCATCGATATGAAGATAGAAAAAAATCATTACCCTATACTAATTGAAAATAAATGGGCATATGATGGTCAGATGAATATCAATACTATGCAAAATTAGTTAGAGGCACATCAAGGAAATAAGATTGTGGTCATTCTTTTACATAAGGCACAAAAACCCTACATCATTTTAGCTAAACTAAACCCTCTTTATGTAATAAAAGAAAGTATTTGGATGAAGATAAACTCTAAGGAGAACCCAAAATCTCTGAGGAGCCAAGTGCAATTTATTATATGAGCATATTAAACCTCAAGTGTAGTCTTTACTCACTCAACAATTGAAGACATCTAAACAATGGAAGCCCTAAACTAGTAGTTACTCAATTATAATCACCTTTTTTTTTCATATAAGATTGTTCATCCATGTATACTAAATCCTCTACTCACTTAGAATTTGATTTTATCTATCAAATAGATGTTTATATGCAAGATTATATAGAGCTTACTAGAAAAGGCACCTTGCCTTGCAAAATAGATTTATCTATAAGTAGAGACTCAGATACACATATACTCAAGTGGGATCATGGTGATCATGAAATATAACCAATGAGAGTGGCATTTACCATATAAATATAACTTCCTTCATACTATGCAACTAATAATATCAATTAATGCATCATGTAAAGGACTATTTTCGAAAATCTAGACTTATATCCCTAAATTGGACAAAAGATCATCTTTGAAAATGAATATTTTTTGGGTACTATGCAAGTTACACATGAAAAATATGGTAATAATTTGGATCTATTCCCCATTTATTAGATTGTAAATAATTTAAAATTATGAAATTTTGAATAATATAGGTGTATTATTGATATTTATTTTATAGTTGGACTATAGATAAGTCTAAATTATCTGAAATAGTCCCTTGTGCCTACAAGTTCATGTTCCTATGATTAGTCAACAAGTTAGTACCTTGAGTTATGATTTAAATGGATTTGTAGAAACATGGTGGACAATTCAGAGAGATGATCGGCTTGATTGAGATGACGCATGCAAACTTATGATTAAAAAATTTAAACTATCATAAGACATCAAAATTAATTAGCCTTACTTTAAGGAAAGTCATTGCCTTGAAGTTAATATCCATAAATGTGTTGAGGTTTGGAATGAATAACATGTGTCACCTAACTAATGGGTTCATATATTCCATTATATACTTTTCCCTTTGCCATCATCCTAGTATGTGCATCAAGAATGTAGGAGGGAAACAAAGCATTAGGCACAAGTGTAGAGAAACTCAATAAATAGTTTTGTGTTTGAATATGAGAATCTTATAGTTTATAATGTGCTACTAAAAATCAAACATTTCCTATGTCATGGGTGTAAAGAAGATTTAAGCACCATGATAGAGTATACTATGAAGAAAGTAGCTTGTGATATAAATACAACATTACAAAGATATAAATCTACCAGTATAGAAGAATGATCTATTATGTATCCATGCCATTTAATACATAATGAAGAAGAGGAAACTAAAGGTTTATATACTGATGGTGATATCAATTTGACTGATTTGTTTAAACCTAAATGGCTAGTATAACTATTAAAGGATCCAAAAATAGAACCCATTGAAGAATAAAAGATGCATAACATATAGATTACAAAATAGGAAGGGTAAAGAATTCTACTAGAATCTTGTTGCTGAGGAAAATCACAAAACTTATCATCAACCTATTAAAAAACATGTGGAAAACATTATAAGTGAGGATATTACTAAATCAACACATATAGTTGACTATTGGATTGAATCCAAAGTTTCATAAGCTATGTAACTCCTATGAGATTATCAAGATGTGTTTCCCACAAAATTTTTAGAAGTCAGAGGAGTAGATCTTTCCCTAAGTTAAATGCATATAAAACTCAAGGATTGTGCATGACCCATAAAGAAAAGGCTATATAAGTTGAATCCAAACATGAATTTGAAAGTGAAGGATGAACTTAATAAAATGTATGAAGTAGCCATAATATATCCTATAGAGTTGGTACATTGGGTTATTTCCACAGTGGTGAAACATAAAAAAATAGGGGAGATTAGAGTATGTGGTGGATATCAAGTTTTCAATGATGCATGTGTGAATGACCCATTTATGATCCCGTTCAAAGAAAAAGTTTTATAATATATCAAAGGCCATGAATTTTACTCTTTCATGGATAAAATCAAGGGATATGATCAAATACCCATCATAGAATAAGATATATCTAAAACAACTTTTGCCATAGAATGCTGATCTTTTGCATATAAGGTAATGCCTTTTGGCCTCAAGAATGCACATGCAATTTTTTCTAGATTAATGGTGACTACATTTAAGGATTTCATTCACGACTTCTTGGAAGTATATTTAGATGACTTGGCAATCTTTTCTTTGTTTAAAGAACACTTTTCCAATCTATGTCTCATTTTAGAATTCTACCGAGCTCTATGTATTGCCTTGAATTTGAAAAAGTGATTATTTTTTACACTTTTTAGTGTTCTAATAGGTCACGTAGTGTGTAGTGAAGGGATTTTGGCAGACCAAGCAAAAATTATAGTCATTCTTAGTATGCTTCCACTAGTTAACTCCATGAAAGTGTGATCCTTTCTTATCTATATAGGGTACTATTAAAAGTTTATCAAGGGATATGCAACCATTTCATCTCTATTGGAATATTTTTTTTGTAAAGGTATGAATTTTGTCTAGAGTTTGAGTGTTAATAAACTTTCATATATTTCAAGAAAAGATTAGTCACTACACTTATTCTCATCTTTCTAGATTGGAGTAATCCCTTTCATGTGCACATTGATGCTTTTGGTATCACAGTTGATACATGCTTGTATAACCAAGAAATGGTAGACTAGACTAGCCCATACATTTTATAATCCAAAATTTATTTGATGAAAAAAAGAATTACACAACTAAAAGGGAAGCACTAGCTACAGGGTTTTCACTATAGAAAATTTGACATTATCTTCTTGTAACATAATTTTAAGTTTTCATGGATCATTAAGCTCTATGCTACCTAGTAAATAAGCCTATGTTCAAAGGATGCATTTCAAGATGGTTGATGATTTTTCAAGAATTTAAATATACATCAACATCAAGCCAAGTAGAGAAAATGTTAAACCATATCATCTTAGTTGCCTAACGAATGGGGAAGAAATAGAAGAACTGTAGGAAGATTCTCCGAATGGTCATCTATTTTGAGTTTCTATGATACTTGAGAATTTTGAGGCAATTAATAAATTATTAGAACAAGGAGTATTCCCTACACACTACCAAGAAGGGGAAAATAAGTAGTTTTTCTCTAGAGCCTTTCCATATACTATTATAAATGGGCTCTTGTATCATTTGGGGAAGGATGAAGTATTGTGCAGAGTAGTTCTAGAACATGAATGACCATATCTCTTATAGTAAGCACTCTAAGGAATAATAATAGGTCATTTTTCTGGAGAAGCTACTCCAAATAAATTATTATAGAGTGGGTTATGGTGTCTGAACCTTTTTCAAGATACATATAGAGTAACACAACATTGTGATGTATGTCAATGAATGGGTAAACCACTCCAAAAGGATGAGATTCCCTTATAACCTTTATTAGCTAAATAACCTTTTTAATAGTGGGGTATATATTTTATAGGATCTATCAATCCCCTAAATAAATTTAGAAAATCTTGGTATATTATCACTATGACAAATTACTTTACTAAATGGGTTGAACCTATTGTGACACCCAACTTTGGGGTGAAGGAAACAACAAAGTTTTTTTATGTGAATATTATCACATGGTTTGGATACCCCATCAAGATCATTAGTGATCAAGGAACACACTTATTAAATAATACTATCAACACTCTTACTAAAGAATTCATGATTTCCTATCATAAAAGTACTAAGTACCATCCACAAGCTAAAGGCTAAGCTAAGGCTTCTAATAAAGTGTTGGGAAATATATTGAAAATGATATGTGATGTCAAGAGGGATTATTTGGAATATCACATTCCTATGAATATTTGGGCCTATCAAATTCACTATAAGAGGGATACATGTTTTACTCCATTTTAGTTGGTTTATGGGCTTAAAGTAGTAATGTTGATGGAGTAATTGGTACCTAGTCTATACATTGCAATGGTTATGAGATTAGGGGATCATGAGTCTCTCACAAATAGACTTCTGTAACTAAATAGGATGGATGAGTATCAACGTAGAGCATCTTGGATGTAGGAAGTTCATAAATAGAGTCAAAAAGCATGGCAAGATAGGAACTTGTGTTGTAAGGATTTTCATAAAGATCAACTAGTTTTGTTATATGATAGTTACTTCAAAACATTTTTGGGTAAATTACAAATCAGATGGAAAGGGCCTTACATTATACACAAAATATCGTATCGAGGAACCATTGTTTTGAGAGATATACAAGGAGCCATTTTTCTAGGATGGGTGAATGGATGTAGGCTTAAACCATACCAACAATAGTCTTAATTGATATCTTTTTTCCAAATGAGTGGGTGATGAGTAGCACTGATTAGATTATGATTTCCAATTTTTATATGTTTTATTATTTGTTTATTTTTTTTATGTGCATGTGTGTATTTTTAGATGATCTTTGTAATAGATTTTGGTGTTAGGATAAGAAGTATAACATGCACCACTCATGCACATGAGAATTTAGGTACAATATTATTGATGTCAATAGGAGAAAAAGAAAGAAATTAAGTTTGATAAATGTATGGTCAAGTCACATCTACCAATATCTCAATCGTATAACAGTCATCTAAAAGTTGTTAATGCCAAAGGAAAGGTTTGATTTATCTAATCTTCAAAAAATTAGTGGTCGATCAACATTATCTATTATTACTCTAATATGAATAACCAAGATTATAATAACATATCTTGATGCATACACCAATGACTAACTACCTTAATTTCTATATCAGATAAGATTTGCCACATCAACATTCACATTGATATCAAAGGGATAGTTCAGGGTCAAATTTATGCAAAAACCAATAGGCACAAAATCTATAAAGGCATAAGGTTATGAATCAAGTTTTAATTTCATTATTATAAACATTTTATGAGCTAAAATTTTAGAGATGAGCTAATTTCTACTACATAAAAGGAAAAAAGTTTTTCAATTTTAGTATTCAAATATCATGGATAATTCAAAACACATCAAAAACTTGATATATTCTCAAAAAGAAGTAATGGGTGTCAAATTTTCACTTCATTAGACAAAATACACTAATCCAAAGCTATTTGATTACCTTCGAGTGGTAGAGAAAAAAAACTTTTGACTAGATCTCATAGATGCTACACAACCACTTGCTCTTATATCCCCACATAAATTATAGAATATAGATGTTGAACACTTGATTTTCATGCCCACATTCAATAAATTGGGGGATATTATAAAAATATTTCTCAACCACTATAATGATAACAACATTTACATTGACCTCGACACCACTATAGTTATCAACATTGAAGTAATGGCCTAAGCTTTGGACATGTCTATATAAGGTGATTCTCTTACTCCATACAAGACCAGAATGCTTGTTATACTTTAGGAGGTTAAAGACTTATATGTCAAAGGATCTATAGTAATCTTAATTAAATAAATCCAAGATGAACCAATGTGCATCTTGGTCATGTACATCACATGGAGTTTATGGCATACCACCAAGCTTGTAAAGCAAATTCATAAATGATTGGTTGACATTTCACATTACCTGATCCACCATAATGAGTAGTTAAATTATCTAGAATATTTTGTATAAGAGCTAATTAAAAATATATATAAGGGATTCACTACTTCCAAGTAGACCTTTCAGTATTAGTTTCTCATATTTCTACTCTATTTAACCCAGTAGAAGTCCCTTGAAGGAGAGGCGCACCTTGATACATACTACTAGTTGGCATAGTATTTTTATAATTTGATATGGACACCTGAACATGGTTCCCTAATTCATGAGGGTAAATTATAGACATGGTGGGAGGAGTGTTTGGTTTTGATTACTACACATCCATGGGTGCCATAGACATCATGCGGTAACTAGGATAATGTGTTATTACCTTGCTCTTAAAAGGTACTTTTATTCACATTCATGAGCTACCCAAGTCACCATTTGGACCCCTACCATATTTTTTTCCATAGACATGGTGTAGGCTAAATTTTCCAAATTAAAAGCATATGCATCCAGGCATGCAACACCATTCTAAGCCATACCACCTAAAGTATAAGTTCCTTTAGTGTAGCAACAATTTGAAGCCACAACCTCATAATTATAGAAATAAAATCATAAGTTATCCATATAATAAACATTGTCACCTCTATTAAAACACAAGATGAAGAACACCATAACCTAGTTAGATAACCCCAAGGTTCCTCAGATCATAAGTTATTACAACCTAACTTATATAAGAATAAATGAGTAGGAGGTCTACTAGGTGATGGTCATATATATGGCAAGTGAATTCTATGAGAAGGAGGAGGGTAAGGATTTATTATTTTAGAAGGCAATGCACATGGTTTAAGTACGTAAGAAGGTCCCTCCAAGTCTATGGGTAGAACTACCACCATGCTTGCATCCATTATTATTGACATTGTGCATGAAGAGGATAAACAAATATAGATAATAAATCAACTCTTTGAGAAACAAAATTTTACCACTTTCACAACTATCGACGTCTTTGTGATACTACTAAAAAGTCTACAGGAGTATCTGATGTAAAGACACAAAACCTGATGAGAGGCTATAGTTTCTCCTACCCTAAAATAACACACATTTAGTGGGATAATAATGATGTAGGAAGTGCACCCTTCTCCTTATTCTATTTCACCACCACCCAAATGTAGAATGGTTACTTTGGGGTGAAATAAAGAATATCTCTCTATCTCTATGGTCTATCTAAGTGATTCTCTACCCTAAACACAAGCCCCAGAAGTAAAAAAACTCATGCCAAATTAGCTTATAATTAAAAAAACAATAGGATTCATGGGAGGAAGTATCTTGTATAGTACAATGGAAATTATGATAAGAATAAAATAAGTTCTAAAAGGAATGGGCCTAATAACAATATGTTGAGTAAGCACATTGTCAAGATGAAGAAGTTGAGGCCATACAAAAGGCCTAAGATGTAGAGGATGAATAGTAAATGGATATTAAGGAGGCAAAAAAGGCACAATAAGCTACTAATGTAGACAAGAAAGTGCATGAAGTACACCAAAATAATATGGATGAAGAATAAAGGACTAAAGAGGTTGTGCTCACTACCAAGGCCAAGTTAGAAGAAGATAAGAAACAATAAAATATAGCAATGCAAGAAAAGAAAGATCTAGAGGATGATAATATTTCAAAAAATCAAGTCAAGGAATATATGAAGTTAAATAAAGAATAATAATATGAATCCATGTATAAATAACAAGCTCAAGCATAGGAAAAACAAGCAAGTGTAACCAAGGTGCAATCTAAACTAGCAGCATAGGCACAGGATAAGGTTGAACAAGATAAGGTTGTTATGCTTGAGGAATAGAAAAAGGAAGAAGAGAATCCACATAAGTGATAGGAGGAGGAATAGGAGAAAAATAAAGCTACAGAGTTAGGTCTCAATAGGAAAGTAGTAGAGGAAGCCAAAATAAAATGGGACAAAGATGCTTCACAAAAAATGAAGACTACAAAAGAGGCTAGACCACAAAAATAAAAAGTGATTAAATAAAAACTAAGTGGATTAGAGTAGCCTAGGAAATAATAAGATACATATATAGCTATAATAACTGAATATCAACTGGCTTTGTCTTTGGGAGGAGTCTGGCAATGGGATGTTCCAACTATAGGTACTCAGTGTACCACCTTCTCACTTCCAATTTCCACCATGCCATGACCTGATCCTTCATCTACTGTGAGAACATTGGTATCATTTCCACCTCAACAAGAAGCATCATTAGATGTTTCTATATTACCATTGAAGCATCAGATAGAGGGTGCTACAAAATTCCAATATTCCATTACATAGAAGGCCATTTATTTAGATTAGGGGGTTAATCAATCCAAGGTTGAGAACATTGAGTTGAAGGTTCAACTACATAAAACTAAAAATATTATCTATGAAACTTGTCTCAAGTTGGTCACTCACACAATTAATGACCAAGTAATGACCAACCAGTGCAAGCTCTAATCACTTGTCTCTGAGTTAACAAATGATTGGTGAACAACACATAAACTCTACATAGTTAGAACATTAGATCAAGTTATTAATATTGAGGCTACCACTCTCATCACTCTACTAGAATAATACCAAGGAATTATTGATTCTACTATACTTCAATCTTAATAGGTCACATATAGCTTGCTATATTGGAAGCAATAATTGGATAACACCTTCACCAATTTTAATGCAGACTTTACAAAGGACACCACCACCAAAGAAACCATGTCTAGTCCCACTAAAATTGTGAAGGAGAAGGATAGATCCCTCCAAGAATAATTTAATTCTAGGGAAAATGTGTGCAATAACCTCCTAAATTATTAGAGCCAACATTTATTTAATTCTTTCCACAGTCTCCAACCTCATAAGATACCAATAATATAAAACAAGTGAGTGGAGAAATTTAGACTAGGGTTTCCAACACCAAGTTATCCTTGAGCATAATGGATTATTTAGAACTCAAGTAGATCATTAGATACCATGATCCATTAAACAACCTACTATAGTTGATACAAGAAGTGATGATATACTAGAATGCATACAAAATGGATTTGACTCCTTTCACCAGTGTAATTACCAAGATTTTTAATACACCTATGTATATGACACCTTTAGATATATATTAGATCATTACATGGTGAAAGGATACTTAGTCCCAATCCAAGGACTCTTTAGGTCAAGCCTCATCTACATCCATGACACCACTATCAAGTTAAGTACTATGCAAAGTACACATTTTGAAAATTTTGTATAACATTTTTTATTGGAGATGAATTAGAAAGACAAATAGGGATTGTTTGGTTGAAAACCCATAAAGGGTAGCCACCTGGATACACCATCCTTTTTAAAACCTATAAAGGCTAGTAGGTTTGTTTTCTACTTAGTTGAAAACTTGAAAGGGCAGACAAGTAGTGCGCAAGAGGTGAAAACCAAAAATGGTTCCTTGAGTGATTACTACAAATTTGATTGGTCTAACCATTTATTTAGCCTCTAGTCACTTGTGCATTCTTGAAGATCCTAAAACATTTTCTTTGGATGAGACAATATTTTAATTCCAACAAAGTGTTGGTCTAATAATATGGATTGTAAAGCTACACTAAATATTTATCTGATATTCATGCATTATGCACTCATTTTGTTGATTGTATAGTCTATTTTGTATTATCCTCATGACATGTAATAGGATATAATATGAAAAGACTCCAATTTTGGCACTAGGTATGAGAAGAAGATGAAAAATCATAGACTATAAATGTCTATATACTTCTATTTTTAAGGAGGTTTCACTTTTTAGAAGAGATCAATAGAGATTATCTAGATATGGTTTCCTGCATTATTTTTTATTATGTTCCTTGCGTGCATTATTGTGTATAATGTTTTGGTTAATTTCTATCTAACTATTCTAAAAGCATTATTTCATTCTATGTAATACTAATTTTTATTAATTCCTCAATAACATAGTATAATTAATGCTTCTTACATTTCTATCATTCAAATTTCTATCTTTATATATTAAACTATTCTATGTACACAAAGTAAATCATAGTTATACTCATCCTTAGCATATTCTTTTTATTTAGGAACCTCTGATAATAGAAGGCTACCTTTTCTTCCTTTGTGTTCACTTTACCTATTTTGAGCATCTTATCCTTTAAGATTACGACCTTCTCATAGTGATCATCCTTAGTAGACATGATGACCTTATCCTTCCTTATCTGATCATCCTCATTGAATATGTTTTACAAGGTCACTAATCTCATAGGTAGTTTATTTGTTCTCAATTGAAAAATATGGTCACCATATTTTTGTTGAAGTCTTCCTTGGTTTCTTAAGTAGAATTCTACCTCCTACTACAAGAAACATGGTATTCAATTATCATTTTAAAAGACCTACTAGTTGACCTCATTATCAAGCACTAAAGGTCTTCAAACTACCTTGATTTGTGATTGATCTTCATGTCCTTAACACAAATTGGGATGTCATATCATGATATTATAGCTTCCAACTGGTCTATATGTTGATTGGCCTCTTTTAGGATTGAGTGGATGTTAAAGGAATTAAAGTCTTCTAAGAGGTCCCAAACCTTATGATTTTATGCCTTCAAGAGTGGATTTTTAACTAAAATTTGCCCTCACACCTAATGTATTACCAAATCACTATCTCTCATGGCTTGTAGGATCATAATGCCTCTCTTCCTTACCCATTTTAGCCCATGAATGAGGGCTTCATACTCTACTATGTTTCATGTGCAATTGAATTGGAACCTCATGGTAGAAAAGTATCTTTGTTTAGAAGGAAAGATAAGCATGACACTTTCCCCACTTCCATTCTTGCACCTAGATCCATCAAAGAACACACTCCAATCTCCATCATTATCTTGGATTGGGTTGGTAAGGGATGGTATGATAGCCTCTTCCTCATGCATACAATATATCCCTAAGACTACTTCAATTATATTATATGGATCATATACATGGTTATATGTTCCCCATTTATCAAGAAGTAAGTTTGATATGCCTTCAAGTGGTTTAATTGGATCCTAATCATTAGGGTATTCATATTCATTTATGATGGTGTAATTGACATAGGAAAAATTAGGCATGTAGGGATTTAAATGAAACCTAAAGATAGGCTCAAACTTGATGGTAACCTTGGTTCCATACCTAGTCCTAAAGACCATATAAGACTAGTTTAAAGAGAGATAGCCTCCTATCTTGGTAGTGAAATCCCTAGACAAACATAAGTAAAAATAGGGTGGGAGATCAATAACTATAATATCTTGGGATATGGTACAATTAGGACAAGTAGAAAGGATAATTTTAGGTCCTTGAGTACACCAAAAGTCTTAGTAGGGGACACATCTAGCTGTAAGACTCCCTTTGAATTAGGCTTATACCTTAACCCCAACATGTCTACTATAAACTTAGGCATGATAGATGTAATAGCCCAACTATACATCATACAATCGTGTAATAAGGATTCTATTACAATGATAGAAATATATAAAAGAGGGGGCTTATTTACCTTGGCTAGTTGGGTCTCATTAGGCTGATTGGTGTTGGTTAAGACTGTAACCACTTTTTTCCCTACTTGTCCAAGATGTGAAGTTTGGATAACTCTTCTTAGAAAATATCCTTTTGTACTAGAATGAAAAATGTGTCCCACATTGGTATGGTAACATTGGAATTATTCATATGATCCACAATACTAATATGCAAGCTAGCAGCCTTTGAATACAACTTGGCGGTAGTAATACTACTTGGATCTTGAGTGACCTAAGGTATGAATGGACCATTGTAATTATACCCTTTCCCATATTGAACCTTATGAATTAATGGAGTATTAGGGGATGTATTTTATCCACAAGTATATTGATATTGTTGAGATGATGGAGGAGATATCCTCCCAACTTCTAATTCATCACCCACTACTCTCATTTTGGCCTTTGTATGTGCTTTAATAAGACCGTCCACCTTAGCTACACCCCCAAGATGATTCATTGCACATTGTTCAAAATAAATTTTTCATTCTTAGAAGTTAACATAAGTGGTATCTGATTATGTCTCACTCCCTCTCATTCCCTATTAATTTGACATTTCAGATTGATTCATGGAGCCTCTCCATGTTGCATAGAAGGACCTTCTTTATGTTATGTATGAGGATAACTATCTTGCATAGAAAAATATTGATTATAATACATAAGAAAGTTTTAAAAAGCATATCTACTTGGACTAATTAGCATATCATGTTATTTACCCCATTGTGTGGACCATGACCTTATTGAGCATAGTTGTTTTGAATTATAACTAGTTCTATAGAAGTTTTAGCAGAATTGGGATTGAAACTATTATAGGGCCTTAATCAAGTGATCTACCCTTGACCTTATGGATTAGGTTAATATGGAGGCCTATTGAATTGATAAGGTTGATAAGGATATTGATAGGGTTCTTGGTAAGGTCTATGATGTGGAGTTTGAAACCTATCCAAAGACACTATCTTATTGTTTTGTACCTTGAATAGTCCTTCAATTTTACCTAGTCTATCGGCCTAATTAGCATCTACCTAATAATTATTAGCTAGCATTGGTAGGGGAACAATGGTAGTAATAATAGGTTGTATCTATGGGAAAAAAGGCATGAGGAGCCTTGGGGTAAGCTTGCTTGCTTATATTAAATAGTTTTTTTTCCCTTATTTCCATTTCATAGGCATCAGGTAGTGTGTTCCTTCACATGGACTATATCATGACTGCTACATCAGAATTAAGGGATATAAAATAGAATAAAAAGGAATAGTTAAGACTTGGTTTGACTATGTTGGGATCCTATCCCAAGTCTTATGAAACCTATAGTTAAAGTCTACCATAAACTCTTAGGGAGCCCTTTTGATTCTAGTCAATTGCTCCACTAGAGAGAAGTGGTCACTTATATCCTTAAAATGCATGCATAGGTGTTCCCCAAACTCATCCTAACTATTGATATGTGTAGGTGTTAAGCCTATATGCCATTAAAATGCCTTCTCTCTCAAATAATTAGCTAATGAACTCATTTCCACATTTTTTGGGGTCACATTGTGAACTGAGTAGAAGTTGGCTATGTTTATAATGTGTTTAGTAAGAGTGGTAGAGTTTTATCCTATAAAGTATGGAAGGATATTAAGTTTAGAAATAGGGATATACACAAATTGGTTTAGGTTTAAAGGGAATCCATAATTGAAGGGTACAAAAGATTGGTTTATAAGCTTAGCCATTAAAGGTGTAGGGGTTGTAGCAGTCCTTTGTTGAGCAATATTAGAAGAATTAGGGGGTGTATGATTAGTATTAGACCTAGGACAAATATTTCTCCTATAAAAATACAAGGGGAATTCAAAAAACTTAGCTTATTTACCTTTTGATGAAGACCTTGTGACCACTTTTGGCATGAAATTTGACTATAAATTTGCCACTATAGTGTTTGAAGCTCCCTAAGCTCACCACATGATCTAATTATTTTCTCAAATTTGTTAGAATATTGGTCTCATCAGGCATGAAAAAAATATTATCAGTCTATATTTCATCCTTGATGCAGAGGCATTTCAAACTTACCTCATCCAGTTGATACAATGGGATAAATTCTAGGTATGGGTGGCCTAGTTGATGAGGTTAACCTCCATTGGTAGGGCTAGCTCCCCTAGTACATCAATTATGGATCAGTTCCTAAAAAATATAAACTTTATAATGAAAAGGGATAAATAGATGCAAGAGACAAAACCTAATCTAAGGGAGGTGGTGCACCACTAATGTCTTGTCCACTCTAATTGACCCTTCAACAACACTTGTGAATCAAATAAAGAATAACAACTAAAAAATGTTCTCCAAGATTCTCCTAATAATTATTACTCCACATGAATGTTATGGTAGATGGATAAAACTTGAAGGTGATGGATGAGATGTCTAATTCAAGATACTAATAACCATATTGCATTTTAAGAATAGTCACTAACATTAACCACACATCATACGACCTATTTAGGATAGTATCTTAGAAACTAGGTGAGAACAAAGATCTAAAAAGGAAGATGAAACTCAAAAATTATACAAATAAACAAGCATAGTGCACACTAATCTATCAAGATAATCTAAACCAGTCCTTATATTCATTCAAAAGGTTTACAAGGTATAATTTGGGTAGATTTTATTTGTACCCAATTGAGGGATGCCTAAAATGGCCTTTTTGCCTCAATTTATAGAATAAAAGAAGGGAAAGAGAGGATAATATATGGTGTAAGTGTGGATAAGAGGTAATTATGACCCTTATACACACAATTAGTAGTTACAACTTTCATAAGGATTAATTACAACTCCTTTACTCCTCCCATGTGTTGCCTTGGCTACATAGTGGTCTTGAATGAGAGTATATCGTAGGATATGCTCTAGTGGAATATCCTTTAGTTTTGATTAACCTCATTAAAAGTGTGAGAATTAAAACCTAATTAATTCCTTCTCATTTTAATATTTACAAAGGTATAAATGTGGTCTATCTTGGCCTCCATGAAGAATTAAGTAGCTTACCTCTCTTTTGTATGTCAATAAGGTGTTCAGAACTTCCCTATACTCCATAATGGATATGAGATGTGTTTTATCACCTCCATGAGGTAGTTAAAATGGTTTTTATGACCCTAAATTTACTCCCTTAACATCCCTCTATGCCAATATACATCTTCTCTTGTTGATTAAATAGGCCTACTAGGTAACTAGGCCTAGTCACTTGGTGCTACTTACTTGGATGGCCATGAGACTTACATAGAGTCTTATGAATGGGTAATAAATAATATTATAGGTATATACAAGCATATTAAACCATGAATTATGCCTTTAAAATAGTGCACACCTACAACTCTATCTCATTTAGGTGACTAGGTCACCTTTCACTAGCACTTCTAGACTAGCTCTTTAGAGAAAGCCTATAGGGGAATTTCTAATAGGAATTGAGAGTGGTATATGATATAATAGTGTGGAATACACTTCATACTACCCTCATAAATTAAATTAAACTATTCATCAAATTATATACCTTAGAATAATCATTAATCCTTATAAAATATAGGGTTATGGTGTATCTGTACAACTATCCATATAAACTAATGTAATGATTAAGACCTCCTTAGAGTGAAAAATGAGTTTCAAATATCTCCCAATCCAATTCAATGCATTTGAGTGCAAATTTCTCAATATTTTGCATTAGTCTTTAATTAGGAATTTAAAGAAGTTTGGTGGTCTACCATCTTGATGATGGTTCATGGAACACATGACTTAGATCCAAAACTTATTGACATGGATTTTGATCCCATAAACCCCTTAAAAACTTCTTAATAACTCCTAGTCCCATGCACCTTGTACAATGAGTTCTAAGTCAAAGTTGTCAACCCTCAATTCTTTACGAATTTTTTTGGGTGGGTTGAAAATGTTATGGATCATTTATAGAGTTGAGATCCTAAGTGAAACTCTCTCTTTCATAGATAGTAAGTGAATAGGGGTCACAAACCTCCCCTAGGATCATTGGTCCCCACTCATCTTTCCATGTATCTCAAAATGGTATACTAGGGTGATGGAGCTCAAGAAGGGCAATGAGGCCAAATTGACCACTTATCTACCTTACTCTATCTAAAACACCTTCCTTAGGACCTGTATCATCATCATGTGAATTTTAATGACCTTAAGTCTGATTGGGGGGTTTGAATGTGTCACAAGGAAGAAACTAGGGTTTTGAGGCCTAAGGAGGGTTTTAGTATTTATAAGTCTAAACTGAGCCTCAACGACTTTAACAACTTATATATGCATTGATGACTTATAGCTTATATTAGAAAACTTATCCATATAATTTCAGCATTTTAAATTTGTCTACAATTGTTTAGACTCCTATTTTTTTCCTTCTCTCTTGTAGGTCTACCGTGACCATTATTACCCAACTTGAGTGTTTAGATCAGTTGGTGCTAGAGACTTGAGTATGGTTTATCTCTTTATTTACTATTAACAAGGTTGGGGTATCATATAATGTGCTCTTAGAGTTTTCTAACACCCTTTGAATTGGGTATCTCTAAACCCTATTCTCAAGACTCACTTAGTCATATATGCAAGCTTGTGTGACATGGATGTCCAGTCAAAACTAGGTAGTTACCTCAAACTTGATTATACCTTTAGAGATATTGAGGAATATGGATGCCATACATTACCATGGGGTTAACCTTACATGTTTTATTTCCATTTTCATCCACATAAGTTAGACACCTCAACTAGCTAGGCTAACTTGGATATACTTACCTCACTATTTATGCCTGAGTCAACTTATTTTGGTTATCCCATCAAGCCCCCTTGTCTTTCAATAATATAACCAAAGTGTTTTACCCTTATGATTTATTTATCTCCTCCATGTTTATGGAACTTCACTCCCAATGTTGGAGGCAAATTTATTTTAGTCCTATAGGTGGTGGTTAGGGGTACTTTGATTGCTAAGCGGGTTCTTACACAGATCCATGATCAAGAGGAGGGTTAATACATAATGTTGGTAACCCAGTTGACCTATATTGAATACCAATCACCATTTTAAGGTAGTCATATTCATAAAACATAAACCTTTATTTTATATTATAGGTTTAACTATATGTGATGGTCTATAAAAACCCTTGAAGGGTAAGTCTAAAGTTGATCTTCTGAGTTTGGTCATGGCTTCAACCATGTGCCTAAAATTGATCAGGCTTCTTTTCTCATAGCCTCATTGAACTTCCATAGAATTTTGAAACATTTAACCCAACTTTCATTCCTTAATATTGGGCATAAAGTCTTAAACCTATAGGTGGTGATTATATAGTCTTCTAAGAATGTGAGTTTGAGAGCCAAAGTCTATTAGAAAGTGAAAATGGCCTGATAGAGTCACTACATAATGGTTATTTATTGAGAGGGTTCATGTGGACTATTATCCCTCATTAAAGACCACCTATTGGGACTGTAAAAACCCCTATATATACTCAATAAAGTAAGTTAATTGGATTTGGTTAATCAAGCATATTAAGGGAGAAACTAAAGCCTAGGATCTCACAAAAAACCTTAAACAATGCTAATAAACCTTAAACTTTGCTAAAAAGGTCTATAAAAACATTGAGAGGATAGTTCATGGTTTTTTGGCTTTGGGATCCATAATGAGGTTTGTTATTCTAAGAGAGGGGATCCTTCACATGTGTATTAATCCTCTGCATGCTCCATAGTGTTATAATGATCTTCAATAACCATCAACCATGAAACACCCTAGTCACACTTGAAATGGAGGTCAAATTACACCAATAGTCCCACTTAAAGATAGGATATTTGAAAGAATTGAAGGTTAATTTATGACTCCATTATGACAAGGAAGAAATAATAACTAAATGATTCCAAGAAACCCATAATAAAACCCCAAGCCACTACTTACTTCTAGATATATGCATTGAAGTCTCTTCATCATCATATAACCATTACCTACAACCTGAAACTTATGACAACCTAGAGGTTTCTTGCTCCCATGGGATCACATGTGTGAACTATGGGTTGATAATGTAATGGAAAGACCTTTAATACTTATATAAGACATACAAAAACATCATTTTCATCAAACAAGTTAGAAATAAACTAAAACAATTCTAAGATTGACCTTATGTAGATGTAAAAGACCAGTTTAACTACTTAGGTTATTAACCATTATTCATAAATCATGAGTCATTAAATCTTACAAATAATGCAAAGGATTAAAAATACCATTAGACCCCCTTCCTTTATCCAATAGATTAGGCCACCATTTTCTCATTCTTATTTGTACTGAGCAAGAATTTGAAGGGTTATCCAAGGCTGCCAAGAAGAGTGATGAAGAGAAGGGTCTAATTTTTGATCTTCTTGACTCTAAAAATCATGAATTATATTATATGATGTTTTCACTAAGTTCCTTATAAATATTACAAACCTCTTCTAACCATGATCATACTTTATAGGTTTGTAGAAGCCTAAAAACACCTGTAAAACACTACTTTGCTACATTTTCTCAAGTTTCAAATCTTGAAATGATATTGATGGGTAGGACGAGGGAAATGAGGAGTCAATAAATTATTTCAAATACGTAGTATGGGTGGAGGGAAGGTTAAAATCCATTTTTCACATGTGTGCCCCCTTGGTGGTGCATAAAAGCATTTGACGTCTAAAAGGAGACCCTTTTGCATATGAAACCATTCTATCATGGCATTATGGTGATAATGGGACCCATTTAAATAATTTTACATTTTATAAGGATTTAATGGTGAATTAGGTGACATATTGATATTATTACCATGGGGTGAATATCCTTTGAAGGTAATACACATGGTCTCAAGTGAAATTTCAACTAGAAGTTACCTCAATATTTGATAAAAGACCTTAAAACATGCTAAGGACTTAAGCAAGGTCATCATATTGTCTTTATATGAGCTATTATCCCCTAATTTTTCCATATTTTATAGGTTTTCAACATGATTATATAAATTAATTATTGGCCCTGAGCTACATTATTTGAGTTATCTTCAACATGAGTAATTTTAGATAATTAGGACTACCTATCAAAATCTAGACATATGCGAACAAAGTTATATTCATAAGTAAATCCAAGTGAATCCAAATGAATCAAAGAATAGAATAAATACATTTAAACTAAAATTATACCCATTATCCTTTTAATTGGAAGAGTGAGCACCACATTTTTTAAGATCAAATCAAGTTTACATCGTAATGGAGAAAGTTTGCACATTTGAAGCATAAAGTTTGTGTTTTCTATTTTATTTATTTATTTATCTTTATCAAGTTGAATTTAGATTAGAATAAGATTAGTTAATTTATCACACTTATAAATTTAGTTCATACATCGGTCTCCTTTTAAATTTTTCTTGTGAAGAGATTTAGCAGTTCTATCCACTGAGGATTTGGGAACAAGCCATGGGTGATGGGATGTTTGGAAAGATAGAAACACTAAACCAATTTTAGATAGTTTTAGTGATCTTAGTTTTTATTAAAATGTTCTTATTAGGTGTATTTTTATGGATTATATCAAGTAATGGGGTTCTAAAATTCACTTGTATAGTTAAGAATCATTGGCCTCCAAGGTTTTAAATATAAAAGACTTACAACCCCTAATTTTATTGAAAGTGAAAGCTCACCTTGGGGCATTCTAAATCTTAAATGTACCTCTAGGATTTAATCATCTTTAGAGTGATTAATTACTAAAAGTTTTTTGAATAAATTTTTAGGTCTACCTACCATCTTAATCTCAATTAAAGGCTATGTCTGGGGTAAGGTATGTGAGAGATGAATACCATAAAAAAAATATAAAACAAAATCAAACACTTAGTAGACATAAACACATAACTAAACCAAACTAGTATAATATATACATTACCTCCCTTATAAAGATTAATCTGAAATCACACTAGAAGGGGTAACTAACAAGTAATATTTTAGGAATTTTCTATTCACTCGTAGTGGGAGGTCATTTCCTTTGAGGTCTTTAAGGCAAAACACATCTAGTCGATTAACTCATCTATCTAGTAGGGACAAATCCAAAGGGGAATGAAGTTGATATGTTGGTCCTTTTTTCATAGGATTTATCACACAATAACACTAGATTCAAAATCCTAAAGAATTTAACCTTGTCCCTTTTGTCAAATAATCACTTGAAAGTGCCTTGATGTTTACTAAATTTGAGTAAGGCTTCATCTTAGGCTTCTTCTAACTAAATAATGTCCAAGAACATAAAGTTCACTTTATCATCATGATTCATATATTATTGCATGAACTTGTATGTAGGTATACTAAGTTTGATTATTATAATAGGCTCAATTCTATAGACTAGTAGGAATGGTGATATTTTAATCACTTTTTATACCTAGGGTGATCAACACATATATAAAATTTTAGTAGTGACTGTCATTCTTGGTGTTTCTTTTCTACATGTTTCTTGATGGAATCAATCAAGTTTTTACTAGTTGACTTTGCTAATGTGTTCCATTACGGATAGTGATGAGATGATAATTTTAAGTTGATACCTTGATCGTAATCCCATTTATTAAACTCCATGGATTGGAACATAAGACCATTATCACACACCAATGAAATTAGGATTTTAAATTGAGTGGTTATATTATCTCTATGAATTTTATGACTTTAGTGGTAGTATTTTTCTTAGTTTTCACTTCCTTAATCCATGTTGTGTAGTAGTTTATGGCCACATAAAAAAATTATATCCTATTAAGGAGTTGAGATTCATAACCTAAACAAAGTATAGTCCCCATTAGGTGAATGGTGTTATTTTTATAACTATCTATAATAACATTACAATATGGGCTTCTCTTTTGGTGAAGGTTTGACACTAATGATGTACCCTGATGTGAGTGTGGAAATCCTTGAGTAAATTATGTAGTAGTAGTCTACCCAAAGCATGTTATGTGCCATTTCATTTTTTGTTAGATGGGCAGTGGAAAAATTTTCATGGAAATTGACCATTACTTCTTTGGCCTTATATTATGATAAGCATATAATATATATGTTCTTGTGATTCCTCCTAAAGAAAAGTCCTTTATTTAACATATCATGTATTAAATTTAATCTGAGGGATCTCTTATGTGTTTGATTTAGTGTAGGTGGCATGTTATCATAGAGTAGGTAATGTATGATTGGGGTGTACCAGTCCTATTTTGGTACTATCTCTTGGTCCATCTAGTGCACAATGATCTTTGGATCAATTTCATTTATCATCTGATTAATATCTATCCATTAACCAACTTGGGGGGTTTGATTTCCAAATCATATTCCTATATACTTATCATCCATTTACCTCTTCACTCACCCATTTCATTTTGTCTCAACATTTACTTGATGGTTGGGTCTAGGATGATTCAATGAACTTCATTCTTGAGAATATAGTGCCTAAAATTATTCACAACCTTGATTAATTCATAAGCATGCTTATTGAGACTATAATATTTTAGTTCTATATATTTTATATTGGTACTCATAAAATTAATATGGGCCTATTCTCCATCCAATATTTGTGTGAGGTAGGTAGCGATTGTGTGATCATAAGTGAAAGGGTAAATGTAGAAATCTTACATATAGTATGGACTGATCAACACTGGGGATTACATGATAACATATTTTATATCTTGGAAAACCTTTTTTGATTGAGCATGGAACTCCAATTTTTCATCATGTTTCAACATAGCATTTAGAGGATTTACAATTTTAACAAATTAAGAAATGAATTTGAAAACAAAATTAATCTTCCAAAATAAGAATTTTAATTCTTCCTTATTAGTAGACATGGGTAAATTATAAATCACATAAGATATTTATATATTTATAGAAATACCTTCTTTTGTGATGATATTATCAAGAAGATTACCTTCAAGGATGATAAAACACTCTTATTTGTGTTTAAAGAGATACCATACCTATTTCACATTTCAAATACCTTATTTAAGTAGCATATGTGATCTAAACTGTATTTCAAAAACATAGTAAAATAATCCATATAAATTGTTATTCACTTTCCAATTAAACATTCAAAATAAAAATCCATTTCCATCTAAAATATTGATCCAGCATTAAACAACCCAAATTTCATTCATTTATATGTGAATGTACCCCATTTGGTGGTGAATGTAGTTTTGAATCGATATCCCAATTGACTAAGACTTGGTTATATCCCAAGAATTCATCCACAAAGGACATCATCTAGGATCCACTCACCATTTGGATCACTTAATCAAGGGAAGGTAATGGTCAATTATCTTTGTTTGAATCTTGATTTAGGTTTAAAAGGTCTACACATAAATGGATTTCTCTATTATTATTTTGTATGAGACTTAGGTTGTGTTGATAATTTTGACTCCATAGGTCAAATTATCACCCTTATCATTCAGATTTTTTCATGTCATTAAAAATTTGTTTTTACTCAAAGTATTTCTAAAAGGATAGTCAAAATACTTTGAGTTTTCACAAAGCACAAGAAATAATTTAGGCTTTCACAAAAGGAAGACTTTAGGTTTTATCTAAGTATCAGAATTATTTCAAACTTTTTGTCTAAAATAACTTTTTTGAAGGACCATATACAAAATCCTGAAGGTCATTTTCATATATTCCAAAGGGATTTTTAATTTTCTAGAAGTTCCTTTCCAAATTTTTTGAAGGGTATATGCCCTTAAAAAAATAAAATTTAAAATGGAAAGTGGACTATTCAATTTCTTGAAAAGGTGCAGAACAAAATCCTGAAGGGTCATTTTCTTTAGGAATGGCCATTTTAAGATTTCCTTCAAACTTTTTATCCGAAGGAAATAAACAAGATGACATGAAAATTTCACTTTATCTGAAAGACTCTTTTTCTTTAGCAATGGTTCATTTTACACTTTTTTGAAGGGCACTTAAATTTCTCTAAAGGACCATTTACAAAACCCTGAAGGGCATTGTCAAAAATATGAAGGGACAATTTAGAAAGGGCTTGCCATTTTTTTTGAAAGAAAGGAAATTTATAGTTTTTCTAAAGGGTAAAATCCCTTTGAGAAAGTTCACTTACAATAATTCATTTAGACCTTTTGTTCGAAGGAATAGTCCATTATAAAAAACCCAAAGGGTCACTTAGAAAATGTTGAAGGGACACTTTGAATAAATCCAAAGGAATACTTTTGAGTTTCGAAGGGACACTTAGAAAGGGTGAGAGGACCTTTATAATTTTTTTGAAGCGTCACTTTCCCTTTGGTAAAGTTCACTTTGAAAATTTCCAAAGAGTTGATTCCAAAAGGCTAAAAGGTCACTTTTCCTTTAGGAAAGTCACTTGACAGAAATGTTGAAGGACACTTTAGAAATCTCGAAGGGCTCTTTCCCTTTAGGAAAGCTCATGCCACAAAAGTTGAAGGGTAGAATTCCTTTGAGAAGGTTCATTTCAAGAATCTCAAAGGGATCTTTCCCTTTAGGAAAGGTTGTGCCAAAAAATATGAAGGATCATTTTTTAGAGTGTCAAAGGGTAGTTTCAAAAAGCCCAAAGGGCAATTTGCAAAGAATTTTGAAGATAGAATTCCTTCAAACTTTTTGTCTAAAGGAATTGATCAAGGAAAAGGGGGAAAATCTTAGATTTTTTATCAAAAGAAAGGAGTTTACAAATTTTTGAGGACATGAATTCCTTTAGAATTTTTGTCTGAAGGAAATAAACAAGAATTGACCACTCTAAAGGAAATAGATAGAGGAGAAAATCCAAAAGAAATAAGTCCATGGAAAAGAGGAAAACAAATAGCCTAAGGAAACACAAGCACAAAAGTGCATATATTGAGAGTAGAAGGCTAAGAAATAATAAGGAGTTCAATATAAATGCTCCTCTCACTGATCAAGGTCCTCTTTCATACACATAAAGGCTATCTATAGTTGACTGGTCTAAGCTTCAATTGATTGTTTGTTAAAGTCATGCTTATATACTAGTCATCATATATTTAATGATCCAACTTAGCTTCAACATCAATCAAGAGGCATATTAATTTCAAGTTTTATCATGGCTTTCCATGCAAGAGTTTGAATTGTCAAACTTGGGTCCACCTCATCCCTTCTATGCCAACATGGAATTTCATGCATGTGCTCTTATTTATCTTATTGAAGGCTTTCAATATTTCCAACAAATCAAGTGGAGTTCTAAATTTAGTTTTGGCATTGATTTAATGTAAATGATATTTTTATCTTATTTTAAGCAGTTCAATAGGAGATCTATAGTTGTAGATCAGCATATCATTATGCATGATGAAAGTTTTGACTCAAACTTGGGCTCTCCACCATTTTCAATGCCAAAGAGATTTTCATGTAAGGCATAAGACAAAATAGATTTTATTTAAAGGTTGTGATATCAATAGTTAGAATAAATTGACCTCCTCTTCTTTTTTTAGCACTAATCTCTTGGTTGTTGTATACTTTTTCTATATAAATTATCTTTTTACCCTTGAATTATATCCCTTTTTTGGCAAGACCAAAATCTACCAAAATTTATGTTGTGTAACCTTTTCAAATTAATAAAAGGATAATTTTTAGACTCCAAGGTGATGGTATAGTGTATTTATGTTAGTGATTTGTATATGTAATAGAATTTTCTTCCTTGTCAAGTCTTAATTCTTACCTAGTTACTAGTTGATTATATTATGCAGGTTATGTTCTATGTTTAATATCTTCTAGGTAGAGTTATAGTGGATATAAGTGGCTGGTTATTACCTTGAATTAGGTCTATTTCATCATTTCCATCAATCTTTGATCACAATATTGAACCTTTTCATGAAATACTGATACATAGGGATCAATTGGGGTTAAAAATTTAGTTTGTTTATTATCTGATTAGTGTTTTTAGAAGCTCAAATAATGTGGATCAATCAAATTTTATGTGTATCACCATCATTAGATAGGATTTTATCTTAGTTTTCTTTCCTTTTCCTTTTCCCTTTTTTCCTTAGTAGTTTGTAGTGTAGAGTAGAGATCCTAATTGATACACCAAAGGGAGCTAGCCCTTAAAATCTAGAGACTAAATCCGTTTATTAGGCCACCCATAGCCTAAGATTATTTCCATGTTTTAGTAGAATATGAAGGTCTAAAACTACCTTCACAAGGGTGTGAGTCTGATTGATAATAGTTTTTGGCATGCCCAGTGGGGCCACAAAGAAATATTTGCTTATATGAAGAAAGTGTGGAGCTAAGGAGAAGTGTTTGCTATAGAAGAGAATGTCTATCTTCCTCACAAGATAAAGATTCTACAAGTTTTAGATCTTGTAGCATCATTTAGGAAACTCTTTCATACCAAAGGATACCACAAGGTTAGAAAGTAAAGGTATTCCTTTTCAATTTATATCTTATAAGAGATAAATGTTAGGAGGCCAACTCCATGTCCTCAAAAGTAATATTTATCTCTTAGTTATCCTACTATTCTAATCACTACAACCCCCACTATCCAAATGGCCATAAAAAATCAAGTGTTTATTCCATTCAATATAGGTAGCCCACTAAATTTAGCCTAGTTTGATGACATTCCAATGTTTACCCTTAAGAGCATCCCATTCTTCTCAGGAAAAAATCAAACAACCCCTATTAAGCATATCCAAGATGTAGCTAATCTCTATTCAATCCATAATGTTATTGAAAATAATGTTGCTATTAGATTTCTTGCTAATTTATTTAAAGTAAAAGCATTGTAATGGTATAGAAACCTCCCACTAAACTCTATTTCTACCTGAGATGAATTGGGTGTATCTTTAGTTAATCAATTTGAGAGAAAATCTGATCACCTATCTTTAGTCGAGCAATTGACTACCATAGCAAGGGATCCTCATGAGTTCATGTCTAATTTTAACCTCAAATTCCAAAAGACATGGACTAGAATACCTATATTGATAAGGCCATCCCTTGAATATGCATTTTTGTACTATTTGAAAGCCATTAATTTTAACATCAGTGTGATGATATAATTAATGGGTGGTACTACCTTATGAGATGCTTATGAGGTTTTAATAAGGGTAGAAAATAGTTTGATACAAGTTGGTAAGCTTTATCCAAGACCTCCAATGCCCATATTCCTAGAATTGAATTCTATACTAGCCCCTTAAATTCCTTAAATTCCATCTTTAACTCCTATTTCATCACCTCAAGCTCAAATTGCAACCCCTAATAATCAAGCTAGTGAGATAGGAGAGTTGAAAATCTTGCTAAAATATTTTGGGAATGAAATAGTGTAACTCAGGAGACAAAAATATTAGTCTAATAGGCCCTATCAACAACAAAATCAAACACCTATTAACCCTTCAAAGATCAAAGTCTTCCTTATCAAGGTTTTAGAGAGAATAAACCACCTTACCAAACACAAGGAGTCATAACTATAGCTAAGCCATATGTTTCCCTTGATCCTAATGCTCCTTCCACTTCAAAGGCCATTGTTCCCACCCCACCTCAAAACAACATGATGTAGGATTCAGGTTGGTAGTCTTCAAATCTTAGTGATGCTAAAAAACAAGCCTTGGTATCATAAAACATCACTATGCCACAAATGACACAAGAAGATTTTTATTTTCAAGAAGGTTAGTACAAAGATATAGATTTGAAATCACAAGGAGAGACTTAACAAGTTTAATGGAAGCTTGATGCCATTAATGTAAATTGACAATTGGATAATCACATTGTTTTTACTTAGGGTGTTGAAACTAACATTATAAGTGGTTAAGTTGTAGCTATAACTAGAGCTAAAATAAGATCCATTGATGAGTTATAAGAGGTGATAAATGCTTTAGGTACTTCTAATGTAATATATAAGAGTACAAAATAACAACTTGATACCCTTAAAACTCAAAAAACTCAAAATACAGAGGTTAGTAAAGTTCATTGAATACCTCTAGTTCGTGAGCAGTCAGTTCTTTAGAAAGTACAACCAAAGGTTACTGGATCTCAATTTAGTATAATATATTATATGAAGAATTATAACATCATAATTATCATGTGGGATTATCTTTCCATTATAGGATAAAAATATATGCTCATCCAAGATTTTTCAACTCTCAAATTATCTCCAAAACTAGTTAGAAAAGAAGGTGTTGTCTTGACTAATTTGGATCAACCAACTAAATAATAGGTATAACAAGTAAATAATATGTAAAAGGTGGAAAAAAATAAATTAAAATCAAAGAAAACTCCTCCTTTTTACCTTTATTTAATAATAGGTGATACTTTGGTTCATAGCTATATGGTGGATAGTGGAGCTAGTAGTATAGTCGTGCCTAAATAGATTATAGACAAGCTCGGCCTTGTTTATGAGCCAAACACTAAGGGGGTATTGAAATTTGATGGGTCACCAATAAAGATATTAGGCATCATCAAGGATATAAAATTGGCATTACATGTTTGTCCCAATGTTACTATTTAATAGGATGTTGTTGTGGTAGACTTGCCTCCTTACTTTTCTATGTGCCTTTCAATGGACTTCACCTCAAATATTGGGGGATATTTATCATTTTATTGGACTTATTTAATGTTCAGAACTAGGTATGGTACCAAGGTAACAATTCATTCTGAACCTATTTTGCATTTTCATATAGAGCCATATATGCCAAGTGTTATGAATACTAACTGTATCATTTTAGATCAAGTACTAGAAGCTAGTGAAGTAGAAAGTGAATCACTTTTAGATGGAGTTATATATTTTTTCCTTGATGAGTGGGCATCCAATTTTCATGAGCATGATCCTTATAATCTTATTTAATAATAAGGTCTTGGTGTGTATTACCTTCATGAGAATAATGCACCAATTCAAGCCATGGTTAAGGATGATGATTCTAGTGAAGGTATATGGAAATTGTACTTTGATGGATCAAGGAATAAGCATGGAACCAAAGCTAGAATGATGTTGTTTTATCTATTAAATTAAAGTTATTTATCTTCTATTAAATTTTAGTTTGGTTTTTTAAATAATGTTACTAAGTATGAAGCACTAGTTCACAATTTGCAATGGGCTAGGAAGATGAAAGTCAACACATTACAAGTTTTTGGTGATAGTGAACTTATAGTTCACCAAGTAAGAGGTTTGAATATATGTAAAAATTTGTTGCTTAAGTCTTATAGGCATAGAACATGGGACTTACTTGAATATTTCCAAGCTTTTAACATTTAGGCAATACCAAGAGGTGAGAATAAACATGTTGATAGGCTATTTGCTATTGGGGCATAATTTAGTATCCCAACTAATGTAAAAATTGAAAAAAAATTAGTCACATATAAAAGTGGTTGTAAGTCCTTCTATTTTAGATAATCATGAAAATTGGCAAGTCTTCAAAGATAATAGTGAAATTATGAGATTCTTGTAAGAGGAGGCTAACTTTTTTGTAAGAAACCAATCAAATCATTTATAGCAGTATGGTGATTAGATTGTATAACTAAAAATAAATAAGTTTCCTAAGGGATTGGTCACACTTGAGAACATTTTCAGTGGTGATGATGAGTTAAGGAAAGATAAGTAATCCTTATTAACAAAATAAGAGCACTATACCAATGTAGATATTACACCTAGTAAGATTTTAAGGTTGGGTAAGGTATGCAATCCATAAAAAGAAGCTTTTATTAAGTTATGAATAAGTTTTGCTGATATATTTGCATGGCAATATAATGATCTCAAGGGTTTTGACCCAATTTTAGTTCAATAGACCATTGAGTTAGAGGTTGAAACTAAACTGATGAGATAAATACAAAGGCCCATCAATCCTAAGATTGAGCCTTTGATGAGAGTGGAGCTTCACAAGCTCATAGAGTCAGCTATTATATTTCCAATCAAGTACTCAACTTGGGTGGAAAATCTTGTTCTAATATGGAAGAAGAATGGTGAGATTATATTGTGCATTAATTTATATGATTTGAATAGGGTTTCACTTAAAGATCACTATCCATTACCATCAATGGAGCATATTTTATAGCTAGTTATAGGTTTAGAGAGGTTTTCTTCATTGGATGGATATAGTGGCTACATTCGAATTTTGGTCAAAGAAGAGGACCAATTTAAGATGGACTTCACAACCAAGTGGGGGATGTTTACATATAGAAAGATGCCATTTGGTTTATCTAATGTTGGAGCAGCCTTTTAGAGATCTATGGATATGGCATTCCAAGGCCTTCTTAACAAGTTTGTACTTATTTATTTGGATGATATAATAGTGTTTTCAAAGAGTGCAGGTGATCACATGGTTCATCTCAAGAAAGTGTTTGAAATGTGTAGATAATCTAGGATATCTTTAAATCACCAAAAGTATGTCTTCTTAGTTCATGAAGTTAAGCTCCTTGGCCATGTGGTTTCAAAGTATGGTTTAAGCATAGATTCTAAAATGGTAGACTCCTTTCTTGCACTCTCTTTTCGTAAACATAAAAAATATATACAAAGCTTATTTGGAAAAATTAACTTCATAAAGAGATATATTTTATATTTTGCCATCTTAGTTAAGCCAATTATAGCCATGCTAAAGAAGAATCAGATCTTCAGCTGGTCTAAAGAAGGATTAAAGAGTTTTGAAGATATTAAGAATGCCATAGCTAGTGCTCCCACACTTATAAATCCATATTTCATAAAATATATTATTTTGTATACATATGCTAACACAGACACCATTTTAGGCATTCTTATGCAATAAAATCATGAGACATTGGAATAAGAAATAACATTATTCAATCAAGGCTTGGAAGAATATGAAAAAAGGTTTTTTTTGTTGAAAAACATGTACTTTAAGTTATAATATCTATTAAAAAGTTTAGATACCTATTTTCTAACAACAAGATACACCTAATGGTTCCTCATCTAAGCATCAAGGAGTTCTTTTTGAATAAAGATATAAATGAGAAGAGAGATGGTTGGATAACCAAGGTAATGGAGTATGATGTAGAAATTAAGGTGAAAATTTTGATTAGAAGTAAAGGACTTTGTCAGCATATAGCTCAAGACTTGTAAAAGACTAATAAGGTAGTTTTGGTGGCAAATGATGAAAAGGTTGTAGCTAGTCATACCTCACCTTATAGCTAGTATCATAACTTGGTAAGCTATATCAAATATGGTATTTATCCCTCTCATTTAATTTATTAAAAAATAAGATATTTTAGGTTTTAGTCAATTCCATTTTTTCTTATTGATGGTGTTTTTTTAAGAAAGATATTAATGGCATGTTGCTAAGATGTATTGAGCCAAGCCAAACTTAGAGATTGCTTGAAGAATTTCATGATGGAAATGGTGGAGGGAATTTTATTGTAAGAAATATAGACCTTAAGATCATGAGAGGTGGGTATTATTAGCCTACTATATTTGGTGATTGTCATGCATGGGTTAGGAAGTGCAAACAATGTGTTATGTTTGTAAGAAAAGTGAAACTTACAACTTTACCTCTTCAACAAATTATGATGGATCAAACCTTTTTCCAAAGGGGATTATAATTCATTCATCTCATAAATCCTCATTCAATTTTAGAACATAAATGGATTCTAACTGCTATAGATTACTTCACACATTGGATAGAAGTAGTGGCATTAAATAAAGCAAATGAAACCAATGTTCTAGATTTCTATGAAGGTTTGCTTACTAGATTTGGAGTTATTTCAACTATTATTTATAATAATTCAATGGCTTTTATGGGATATAGGATCAGTCAATGGGCTGTCCAACATGGAATTTATCTTATCACTTCATCAAACTATTATCCACAAGGCAATGGCCTTACTAAGTCAATAAATAAGAACCTATTGAAGATCATAAAAAGGACTATTGAAGATAATCAGAGATCATGGAATCTCAAGTTGAATTTAGCTCTATGGGTTGATAGGATCACCTACAAAAGATCAATAGCCAACTCTCCATACAAGTTGGTATATTGTAAGGAAGCAAGGTCACCCATTTCTCTTAAGTTTCCTACTTTAGAACTAATGCATCAACTTGAGTTGTTGGAGAATGAGACTATGGAGATTAGGTATGCTGAGATTATGGAGCTAGAAGATATAATAAATTAGTCCATGTTAGCAATAAATATTCATCAGGCACAAGTGAAGAGATCTTTTGACAAAGGAGCTTATTCATAAAGTTTCAAATAAGGATATTTGGTCCACAAGTGGGATGAGGATATAGCTAAACTAGGAAGGCACACAAAGTTTGATTCTCTTTGGAGTGGCCCATACACAATCTCTAGTTGTAAATCCCACAATGCCTTCCAACATGCAAATATGGATGGTGATGAGCTTCCAATCCCAGTAAATGGGATACATTTAAAACATTACTACTAAAGAGCAAAGTTATCATACATAGTTTGTTTTACTTTCCTCCAAGTGTTATTCAATATAGTAGTTTCATTCTATTTTGTTCTAAATAAGTACTTGTTTTCACCTTTGCTTTTTAGTTAGTTTTCCTTGCTTTGTGTGTTTCCCTTCTTATTTTGGAGGATGAAGGTTGTATTTTCAAATCAGAGGTTGAAATTACAATCATGGACCAAATTTACCATTGTTTTATGAGTTTAAATGTTATGTATATGGTCTGAGTTCTCAATCATAGTAGGCATGCTTCCCAGTAGAATCACCAAAATGTTGATAATTTTGACCCCACAGGTCAAATTGACACCCTTATCATTCAAAGCTTTTCATGTCATTGCCAATTTGTTTTTTCTCAAATTAGTTCTAAAGGGACAGTCATAATACTTCAAGTTTTCAAAAACCACAATAAATACTTTGGGCTTTCATGAAAGGAAGACTTCAAGTTTTATCTAAGTATCAGAATTATTTCAGACTTGTCCAAAACAGCTTTTTTGAAAGACCATTTACAAAATCTCAAAGGGCATTTTCATAAATTTTGAAGGGATTGTTCATTATCCCAAAGTTCCTTTCCAAATTTGTCAAAGGGTATATACCCTTTATAAAAAGGAAATTCAGAAGGGCAGGTGGACTATTCAATTTCTTCGAAAGGTGTAGAATAAAAGTCTGAAGGGTCATTTTCTTCAAGAAGGGACATTTTACTATTTCCTTCAAAAAATTTATCCAAAGGTAATAAAAAAGATGATAGGACCATTTCACTTTGTTTGAAAGGATCTTTTTTTTTACAATGGTCCATTTTACACTTTCTTGAAGGACACTTACATTTCTTTGAAGGACCATTTACAAAATCTCAAAGGGCATTGTCAAAAATTTGAAGGGACAATTTGGAAAGGGCTTGCCAATTTTTATAAAAGAAAAGATAGTTATAGTTTTTTCAAATGGTAGAATCCCTTCAGGAAAGTTCACTTACAAGAATTCCTTTAGACCTTTTGTCTAAAAGAATAGTCCATTACAAAAAAACCTGAAGGGTCACTTGGAAAATGCTGAAGGGACACTTTCAAGTTCTAAAGGGACACTTAGAAAGGGTAAAAGGACCTTTACAATTTTTTTGAAGGGTAATTTTCCCTTTGAGAAAGTTTTCTTTGTAAATTTTTGAAGAGTTGATTCCAAAAGGATAAGGGGTCACTTTTCCTTTAGGAAAGTCACTTGGCAGAAATGTCGAGGGACACTTTAGAAATCCTAAAAGGATCTTTCCCTTTGGGAATTCTTATGTCACAAAATTTGAAGGGTAGAATTCCTTTGGGAAGGTTCATTTTGAGAATCTTGAAGGGATCTTTCCCTTCAGGAAATTTTGTGCCAATAAATTTAAAGGATCATTTTTTAGTGCCGAAGGGCAATTTCAAAAATCCCAAAGGGAAATTTAAAAAGAGTTCCAAACATAGAATTCCTTCATATTTTTTGTCTGAAGGAATTGATCAAGGAAAAGGGGGAAAAGTATCAAATTTTTGCCTAAAATAAAGAACTTTACAAAGGTCTGAGGACAAGAATTCATTTAGACTTTTTGTTTGAAGGAAATAAACAAGAATTGACCACTCTGAAGGAAATTGATAGAGGATAAAATCCAAAAGAAATAAGTTTGTGAAAAAAAGGAAAACAAATAGCCCAAAGAAACACATGCACAAAATTAAAGATCCTAAGAGTATAAGGCCATGAAATAACAAGGATTTCAATATAAATGCATCTCTCACTCATCAAGGTCATCTTCCATACAATCAAAAGCTATCTATAGTTGATTGGTCCAAGCTTCAATTGACTATTTGTTGAAGTCGTGCTTATCTCCTAGTCATCATTGCATTCAATGATCTAACTCAGCTTCAAGATCAATAAAGAATCATAATCCTTTGAAGTTGTGTCATGGATTTCCATCCAAGATTTTGACTTATCAAACTTAGGTCCACCTTATCCCTTTTACGCCAACATGAAATTTCATGCATGTGCTCTTGTTTATCTTGTTGAAGGCTTTCAACATTTATAGTAGTTCAAGTGGAGTTCTAAATTAAAATTTGGCATTGATTTCATGTAAAGGAGATTGTTATTTTATTTTAGGTAATTCAAGAGAGTTCTATATTTGGAGATTGGTGTAGCATTATGCATAATAAAAGTTTTGACTCAAACTTGGGCTCTCCATCATTTTCAATGCCAAAGAGCTTTTCATGTAAGGCATAAGATAAAAATAGATTTTATTTTATGGATATGATAGCATAAGTTAGATTAAGTTGACCTCATATTCTATTTTCAATGCTAATCTCTTGGATGTTGTATACTCTTTCTATATAATTTGGATTTTTTGCCTTGAATTATATCCCTCTTTTGGCAAGACCAGACTCTACTAAAATTTGTGTTGTGTAACCTTTTAAAATTAATAGGAGAGTTTTTAGACTCCAAGGTGATGGTATAGTGTATATATGTCAGTGATTTACATATGTGATAGAATTTTCTTCCTTGTTAAGTCCTGATTATTACCTAGTTACTAGCTGATCAGATTATGCAGGTTATGTTATATGTTTAATATCTTTTGTTTGAAGTTATAGTGGATATAAGTGGCTAGTTAGTGCCTTGAATAAAACATATTTCATCATTTCACTCAAGATTTGATCACAATATAAAACCTTTTCATGAAATATTGATGCATAGGGGTCAATTGGGGTTAAAATTTTAGTTTGTTTATTGTCTAATCAATGTTTTTAGAAGTTCAAATTATGTGGATCAATAAAATTTTAGGTGTATCACCATCACTAGATATGATTTTATCTTAGTTTTATTTCCTTTTCCTTCTCCCTTTTTCCCCCAGAAGTTTATCGCATAGAGTAGAGATCCTAATTGATATACCAAAGGGAGCTAGTCCTTAGAATCTAGAGACTCAATCCACTAATTAGGCTATCCACATCTTAGGATTGTTTCCATGTTTCAACAAATTGTGAAGACCTAAAACTACATTCACAAGGGTGTGAGTCTAATTGAAAATAGGTTGGATACTTAGGTAGAGTGGTGAACTAGGAAACTTATCCCAATAGAGAGAAATTTATGAAACTTTTTGTGTATTAATGGTTCCATGATTGGGTTCATAAGTCTTTGTCTTTTCCTAAATGGTTTTTGGTCTAGTTTTAATGGGGTGGTATGAGTAATTACCCCCAGGTCAAATAATTTGAAGTCTCCATAGGCCCAAGTGATCACATACTTATATCTTAGTTTTAAATTTTGAAGTTTCTCAAGTTCTATGTCTGTCTAGTTAGGATCTACACTAATGATTTGGGGTTTTTCCTCATAGCCAAGCTTGATGATTCAACACTACTAGTCCTAAAACTTGGGTTTATTCATTTAGGGTGAGGGTACTAAGGTTTAAAATGTTATTTATAAAACAATAATCCCTTTAAATATTTGATTATCATGAATGTTGAGGAAATCATCCTTATCAAGTTTAACTTGGGTTGTCTCTATCTACTTTGCCAATTACCTGGGTTGTAAATATGCCAACATTGTTAAGAAATTAGATAATCTACTGATCATCTTTAAAAACCTATAAATTCATCACATTATCCATGATAGATGAGAAAGGGAATATCTCAAAAAATAACTCCTATAATTTAGTGTCATCGAGGGGAGTTAAGTTCATAATCGAGGATGCTAATGAATCAATAACTTGATTTTCTTCCCTAGGATAGGGATGACATTGACTATGATAAACATATCAATCATGTCCCAAGACCTATGTTGATACCTCTTTAGGTATGATAATATACATTGAAAATTACTCTTAACATGGTTAACCAATAGCTCAAAATCACTAAATAGTCTTAGTTTGTCTACCTTATGTGTTAATGTGAACTATAAACCTAAGATTAAGGCTTCATACTCCACCAGGTTATTTGTGTAGGGGAATTATAATTTATATGAAGCTAAGTGTCTCTTTCCTTGGGGATATATTAGTAGAACATATACTCCAATACCCTATTTAGAATGGGTCCCTTCCATATTTAGGGATTGTAATATTGAAATATCTATTTCATTACTAGATTTATATTTGGTAGGTTTCATGCTCAATGTATAAATCCCTAAGTCTAAGGAAACTAGGTTCACTTTATTATTGATAACATTATATTCATTTATCATATGATTCATGTGGTGTTCTATATCCACTTATATTTGATTGGATACACCTCTATAGGGTAGACACATATGAGAGAAGTTAGTTCTCATGTTCCCATTTAAATTTTTAGATGAGTCCCTACTAAGGAACATGATATAGGCTTCAAGAATATCTACCACTTGGATGTATATGCAATGTTGAATCCTGGGACTAGGTTCTAATTACATGTAGACATTTAGAAGATCATCCACTATTTTAACCTCTAACTTATCTTGTTAAACCACCACCTTGTCAAAATTGATAGGAACTAACCCTAACTTCTTATAAACGCCTCCTAGAATTATGTTAATTGAGAATATTGAGTCTACCAAAAAATTGTGTAGGTTATTTACAAATAACTTGATGGTTAAGAGGAAGGGAATGACCTTAATATTATTCTTATGGATGAGTAAATTGGTGTGGGATGCTTTTTTCTTAGTTTGGGTAGGTTACATTAGCTTTTTAGTTAGGGATTTTAGTAGAAATCACATTGCTCTATGATCTTAGCAAGTTCATCAAGTGTGATATTTTCCTTAGTCTTCTTCATGTATTATACTATGTTTTATCCTAACTTACTTTGAATGGGCTGGATATCTATAAGAGATTCTTGCTCATGAGGTTGTAGAGGTGGAGGGTTATTCCTAGCATTATGATTTGGTGGGGTTGCATCATTGTTTGGTGGATTCAAAGTAGTAAGGGGTTATTATGGTTGTCAGTTCCTTAGGGAATAATTGCTCATTTGGAACTATTGGAATGCATGAATCTCACTATTACTCTCCTCTAACCCATTTTCTTATTGGTTGGGGAATTCCATAATTTATAACACCATGGCATTGTTATGGAGTCTATGCAAGTTTTATTATTATAGGTGATTTAAAACCATCTCATCCACCTCTATTTCTCTATATAAGATATCAAAGGCACTAAATAATTCTATATAGTCAAGATACTCATGTGAAACTATGTTATGTGCTCAACACTAGTTAGGTAGAGCAATCTCATAGATATTAACTTTAGGTAGCCTATTAAAGGAGGGCTTTGGATAACTATGGGGATGAGTGTAATTTATTTTTTATCTTTGGTAGGTGAATTTCATGTTTGAAATTTTAGAATTTGATCTTCCCATTTGACTATTTAGACCAAGGAATTCATTACTTGGTTTTTTCACCATTCACTAGATGGCATCCAACTCATTTTTAGTAGACTCCTGAAATATATTCTAGGTGTTTTAGCCATTGCCAATGTCACTTGGTTTATAACTGAGGATCGATTTCATGGTTTACTAGGTTAATAAATCCTAGGTGTTGGTTTGTCATGATATGACTCAAAGGGAATTGGTTTTTTATTGGAAATGGTTGAAGCATTGGAATATTTTGGTTTATGTTAGTAAATAAGTTCAATGTAGGTATATACAGTAAGATAATAGGAATGGGAGCCATCATTTGACCCTGAGGGTTTAATTACCAATTGAGTTTTATGGATCCAACATAAGATAGGGGTAAGTTGACTATCTAGGGGTCTCATCTTAAGAACATGGCCATCTAAAGGTCTAAGGCATTCTTTTACATCTCAAGAACTAATTGGGAATTAGGTTGGTAAAGCATGGTGATTCAACTATAAATTTTTTGGAACCTAACATTGAAGTTTTAGATAGGTACACTATATTTTGATTTAGTGAAAGTAAACTACTGAGATATGATTCTAGGTTTATTAAATTTCCCAAATTGGTCTAGAAAAGCACTACTAAATTTGTCCCATCTTATGATTGAATTTTTAGGGAGGTTAAGGAACTATTCATAGGCTGAGTCCATTAAGGTGAAAGGGAACAACCTGCATAATATATCTTCATGTTTCACATTGAGAAGACTTAGGGTAGTCTTATATGAGGTCACATGCTATTCATGTATTCATCCTACACTAGGGGTGAAATGAGGAATATATATTTATGGGTTCATAGGTAAGTCATGCAAAAACTCTAATAATGTTTATAGTTAACTTGACTAAGTAGAGTACTTGGAGAGCCATTATGGGTGGTCTATTTAGGGGAGACTAAGAAGATAATCTACTAAAATCAACTCTTAGTCTAAGTTTAGGTCTACCAAGTCTGGGCCTCCTATGAAAGTACAAAGGTGAAACAACTAGTCTACAATGATTGGACCTACATATGATGATAGGTTTAATATGATCTAGGGTGTTTTACATATAAAAAATAGTTAAAACATTACCACTAATAAACATAAACCAACACAAACCCAATATACTATCAAGAAAATTTAAAAATTAGATTCATCCCTCCTAGTACCAATTTTTTTGGGTCTTAAAATTCTTTCTACCCCTAACTCTAATGAGATTGAGTACTTTAGAGAGTAAAGTGGGAGATAATGCATGGGATAAAATATCCCCTCATTAATTTTAGAATTGATGCTAGTTCAGTCCAAGGACTAATAAATTTAACCTTTTATACTCAAAGAGCAATTATCATTATCACTAGGGGTTCAAGATGTGTGGAGTTACACTTTGGTTTAACTGTCAATTTAAGAAACTTATACTTGTCATTAGCTACTTAGTTATGTATAACATATTTAGAAAATAGGGGAAATATTTGGGTCTTCAAATAAAATTATAGAGGAGGGCAAGGTAGGGTGGGAAAGAGTGATTCTAGACTTGAATGGTGTTAATAATTAAAGAACCTGACCAAGTGATCTGGCATAGTTATACCACTATGTGCTGAGTTTCATCAAGGGTTATAACTATATTTTAGATAGGGAAAAATCTAAATAAATAGAAGGAAATTCTTAATTCATAAATACTCACTAACTTTTGACAACCAAAGATCCTCTAGTAAGAAAAACATAATTAATTCAAACATAACCTACAAATAGATACACAGATTACTAAAGTTATAAAAGAAAATGAGAAGGGGTTATTAATGGGTTATAACAAAACAAAACATTATAAACATAATGATAATTTTATAACAAAACACTTTTTTAATTTTCTATCATCAACATTCATTCAAAACTAGAAATGAAAGAAGCACTAGTAAATAAACAACTAGTTTAGTAGAAAACAAGGAATTATATTAAGAAAAAATGAGTTACTTTACAAAAGTACCCATCATGGTAGACATTAATAGCCCAAATGATGAAGGAAAATTATGTGAAACCCTAACTTAATTCTAATAACATTTTGGAACCAAAATTACTAACCTTTCATAATGGGATATAGTTTACAATTTATAGAATAAGATGGGGGTTACCTCCAAGTAGCACAATATTTCCATCTTGGGCCTTGATGGCTTCCAAAAGTTTGTTAAAATTATATTTCAAAAAAATATCATCCACTCTCCATAATATATCTAAGTTCCCACATAACTAATATGTGGAGGAGATGTTAATGAACCATCTCCCAAATGCTTAGATTATACCTCCTTTATGGCCAACACATTTAATACTAGGTCAAAATCCTAATACAACTTGGTCAAATTCATCGGTGGCTCCCAAAAGATTACCTCTAATTGGGACACTAATATTTAACAAACTTGGAGTGGGGAAATCATGGATATATTAACCTTCAAAACTTGACTAATGTTCATAATGGATTAGGTGGAGAGTTTGATCACTACTTGGGATCTAACCTTATTGTCCTTTACCATTTTATTTCTCATGATATGGTCTAAGTGACCCAAGTGAGCTCTAAATTCACTCGTATATATTGGAGTGTCATATTGGTGGAATAACACAATGATATTGACCTCTTTTAAGTAGTCCAATATCTTCTTCCTACCTTATTCTAGGGGTTTCACTAACATTGTTTCCATGTTTAACCATTCTTTAATAGCAACCCTTATGCTCCCAATGTATGTTTGGTAGGGGATCATGTTTGAAATAGGAATGATCTTAAATTATGGGAATGTGATTTTATTTAAGATCATAGATAAATTCTTACACTTAATCTCCACCATATTAATCCTCTCTAGATATGTTGGGGCCCTTTAAATATGCACCTTATTATCTACCAGAGTCTTAACTACCTCCTCCTAAGCTAAGAAAAGCTATGGGATGGCATCCTTATCTTGATTGATCAACTATGTATGGAATGATATATTTTATTATACTTTTAGGGTTTATAACTACTCCTACATGTCCCCCATTATCTTCTTAGACATATCATGTGTAGTTTAGATCACCAAGACTAGGTCCTCAACCACTTTGTCTTCTCTTATGGATGCCCTCACTTGGTGAGGGAAAAGAGGTCCTATTATGTTTATCAGACCACTAGGTTCTCCTCCTAGATGAAAATTTGGGTGAAGATTATTCCCATGTTTCATGTCTTAGCTGAAGTCTTATTACACATCAAGATCACCCTGTAGAGTCATCTCAGGTGCTTATAACATGATAGTTATTCCTAGGGTGGAGGGAAGTGTTGGTGGGGTGATAAAAATGGTTGTGATAGGTGGAATACAAGGTAGAGGGGGAATGGATGAGTTTTGATAGATGAAAGAGGAGATCAATGGAGGAGGATTAGGCATGGGTGTGAAAGGAGGAAAGATGAATGGGGAGGCCCAAGGTAAAATATATGCTTGCCATTGGATATAGGTCAAAATAACCTATGGGGAAATAAATTTGAGAGGGGAATTCATTGGAAATGATAAAATTGGTTGGTTAAAGATAAATACCTAAACACTCGAGATTATAGAAAAGGGAGGCATAGGAATGATGCAAAGAGCTATAGGAGGTGAAAAATGATGGGAAGTGGGAGTAATTAAGACCTAAATAGAAGGTTGAGGATGAATGACCTTATAATCATTTTAAGGCCTCTTACTCATATCATATTCAACTATTGTAATGGAGGGAAAAGGGGTGGTAGAGGGTATAGGGACCAATTAAGGAGATTTTTAGGTAACCAAAGGTGATGTTAGAATGGTTTTGGATACCTAAGTTATGCACACCATTATACTTATTATTGGATTCATATATGTAATTTTTGGGGATGGGGGACCTATAGTTATCTAGACTTATGTAATGACTATAAGGGGTATCATAGAGATACTTGCTTATGGGATGGATGATGTATATGGAAATGAAGAGCTGAGGATGTTGTGCATAGACACAACTAAAGGCACTGGGGTAAATTATAGAGGGAGTGAAATGGAAAAAAGGGGAGTTATCACTTGAGTGGGATGATGGGGAGTTGGGAAGTAGGTGTTGATAGAGGTTGTTGGAGAGTGAAGGGAGAAAAGAAAGGGATCTACATAGGTGTCAACTATTGGTCTTTACTTATTATGTCTTTGGGATGCTACTAATGTCAAACCTAAGTGTAGTTGAAGACTGAGGTTTATCCACTTTGAGCTTAACTACTTTAAGTTAAGTCACTGGGGGTTATACCACCTGAGGTCAAGCCACTTGAACTATAGGAGGTGGTGGAGGTAGAGCTGATGGATGAGGGGTATGATATTGAGGGGAAGCTTATGGGGGATAATATGTTATGACTCACTATATAATCCTTTTTTAAATCTAAGATGAATTACATGAATATATTTTCCCTTGATCTTATTTGGAAGAGGTAAGGCTAACCTAGGTGGATGGCCTAAGTTTATCCTTCTTTCTTTTATTCTTTTTCCTTGGCTCAATTTAGGAAAATACCTCATGATCATTAGCCAAGTTTAGATAGATATCATCCTCTACATTAGGATGGTGTCCATAATTTATGTTCAGGTAGGCTTCATACTTTTTTATGCAAGTCTAGATGATGTCATATGGGTCCCAATCCTAATACTCAACTCTACCTAGGGCAAATGAGTCTCTTCCCATCTCCATTTTATACATATGGGTAAGGATTGGTATATGTGGTATATGATTGTGATTAGGAGGGGTGGTTATGCCTTATAATAGTGGTTGACATAGTTCCCAAAGATTCCCTCCACCAATGAATACATTATTTCTTTATTTTCTAGGCAATTTGTGGCTTGGTAGGGTAGGCAGAGGGGATCCTTGAGAGTTCTCACCACTTGAATAATTGTATCCTCCCTTTAATACCAATTATCACTAATAGGGGAAAAGTGTCCCTAATCTCTTTTGATAAATAAGGCATGGGTGTGATATTAATGGCCATATAAACCACTGAGTATAAAAACTCACAAATATCCCTAATGTGGTTCCCATAATGGTGTCCATATAGGTTGTAAAAAACTACATGGACCATCACACATATGGGAAACCATTATGGAAAGATATAAGGTTTAAATTCTAGTTTTAAGTAGATTATGTTTACCAAGTATCTCATCATGTAGAATTCACCTTCTCCTTGGGCATATCCCACTACTTTGATCATATTGATTTTGATCACCACTCCAAGGTTAGGGACTTGATCACCTTGAAGGATAATTTGGATCAAGGGAATAAAAATAAGGTTGAAATGTAGGTAGTTACTCTCCATAAATAATTAGTTGAGTATTATCATCTTAAAATGGATTCCCTCCCTAAAGGTGTGAATTATGTACGCATTCACATCCATCTTATTGACCCATTTTGTATTAGGTTTATCTACCCATTCCTTCAAGACATCATATATTTGGTGAGAGATAGTATAGGTGGTCTCTATATTTGAATCATAGGTGAAAGTATAATCCAAGAGGTTATAGTAATCTTTGATGGTTCCTCCTAAAATGTCCATGATATGATGTTAGGAACTCATAGAGTAGACCATGTCATGGACACCATCCTACACTTGTTTAGTTCTGAGAAGTATTTTTATGAACAAGTCAAGATAAAGAAATATCTCTATCTTAGCCATGGTTTAGTGAAACTCACACTTCTCATATGCCCTAAGGGCATTCTATAACTTGATCTCATTTTCGTCATTGTTACTAGAGGATTTAGGCATTAAGTCAATGGATTTGGATAACTTGTTGTAGTGTTCAAAATGTGTACATCCATATGTTAAAGTTGTATCTTTGTATTATATCCCAATTTTAGGGTTATAAGATGAGGTGGCCATTGTAGTTGGAATGGAAATCTATAATATCAAGCCTTGATCAAAGGGTAAACATGAAATGCACTCATAAGAGTATAAAATGAGGTATAGATCTTAAGAAGATGGGAGAAATAATGGCTATCAAGTTCACCTCAAGCACTTATATAGGTTTACATAAATATCATAAATTGATGGAATTTGGTGGCTGACTCAATGTGAATTGTAATTCAAGTTGGTGTCTTGATCTTTCCCATTTATTTCTTAATCTAGATATAAAATCATAAATCATGATCACTCATTACTTACTAAATTTAGTGATCATGATACAAAACTTTATAATGTCTAATTAAGGGCCAATTTTCCATCTAATAAATGCTAAATGTGTGGTAGGAACATGAAAATATCATCCTTAAGGCCTCCTAGGAATTTCTTGCGTCTTTCCATTTGTCCTTTACTAATTGGTTCATACTATAATGGCTACCACCTATGCATGGCATAATGTCTCATCTTTATATGCTTGGGAAAAAGAAATATTAGTTGGAGGATTCATTGCATATTTTAATTATCATTTTCACTCTAATTTTACTTTATTCTAACTAACCTAGGGTATTTTGGGATCTTCCTACCAATCTGTACAAAAATTACATATGGCATGATGTTATAAGTCACACTTCCCTAGATTCTAAAATCTTTATCAAGTTTAGGGAACTAACAAGCCTAAAAATGGGCCAACTAGAACTCTTTCATTTATTTAGCCTCTCCTATGTTTTGACATATATATTTGATTTAGGAGACTAACACAATAACATTGGGTTTGGTCCATTAGTTAGATCCTACTAACTCTAACCATCGGGCCATGTGGCATTCATTCACTCAATTAGGCTCTCCTAAGATCTATCTTTATCAGATTTAGGATACTGACCATTCTAACTATGAACTTCATGGCACCTTCCCATTTGGTTAGGATATTTTAGGATCTAACATCTCTAATAAATCTAGTAAATTAACCATTTTGATAATGAAGTATCCTGATTGGTTGGGATTTGATAAGTTTTAACATACTTGGCAGTGATCCATGTGATTTTATTTCATTCAACCATTCCTCCTATATAAATCCAAAAAATAGACTAAGTAAAATAAAATAATTGTGATGAATATAAATGATCACCTAGATGCCATCTAAGCCTCACTAGGTGTCATATAGGACTCTAGACCCTGACACTCCAAGAAACTAAGACTTTGAGAACCTAAATATGGAATTAAACTTATATAAAAGTTATCACATTTAATATTCTAATTAATAAAGAACCCAATTTACTTTATGACATGACCATGACCTGACTGTGCTAACTTTAAAGGTTATAGGGCAATCAACAAGGATTAATTCACTATTGTAAATACACAATATGCTTGAGAAAACCATGATGAATAGGAATTGGAAAACTCCTCTTGGAAAGGAGTTGGTTAGGATGAAAATGAAGGTTTGAGAAATCTAAGTTTTATCATTTTATATAGGGTTCCCCAAATAATTTGAACAAGGGGATGTGTTTTCCACAAAAATTTCAACACATGATAATTCACCGTTTTCATAACATGAAAATTTAAGAAAATTATTGTGTGGGTGAGATATGTATACTAGTTTTAGAATTATCTCATTATTTTTTGTCCATTTCCATTTTTTCTACTTAAATATTAAAGTTTTATGTTTATAATAATTATTTGTAAGTTAATTTTAGATTTAAATGCTACTATAAATATTATATGTATTACATTTTTTGGTATTTTTATAAGATTTATTTTATTCATAGTTTTGTACAAATTGATCACATTTTGATTGTGCACACCTATCATTTTATGATTATATTCAAGTTTTAATGTTAGAAATGAAAAGTATATTATATATATTTTGCTCCTAGTGTAACTATATTATAGTGTACATAAAATTGGAAAAGATATTGGAAGGTATGGCGTGGAAAAAAAATAAAAAAAAATTACCAACATAAGATTTCAAGAACTATTTGATAAGAAAATATTTATTCTCATGTTTTTTCAAAAAGTGGAAGCAATGAAGATTTGTGTTTTCTAGTGTCAATGTCTATCAAATAAAAGTTCCAAAAGAAAATATGACCTTTATCTAACCTAAAAAATTAACTTATGTTCATCATGTGTAACCCATTAATAATTTTCTTGCCTCAATTTACTTTAATGTTTATCTCCATCTCTATTTATAATTTACTTTTATGTTTAAAATTTACTTTAATATTTCTTTCATTTTCATGCAATGATTGTGTAAGTTTAGATTATAGTTTCCTTTATTAGTGATGATTCAATTGCATATTTCCTTTCATTTTGAGTATGTAGTTTTATATATTTCATTTTCATCAAATGAATCATCAACTATGTACAATATTTATCTTTGATGAGCAAGAGAGTGATGTTTTGGTAGGACGGGTGATTACATCACATGCTAGGACTTGTGATATCTAAAAATTCTTGAAATAGATATATGAATGAGGATTTCAACATCAACATAAAAATAAGGTGTATCCATTCATGATTGATGATTTTTTAACTAATCTTGAATTAATATGATAAATGAATTTATTTTTTATCACTCATTTGTTTCTATTATAAACCTACTACCAATTCAATAAATTTGAGTCATTTGGATTTCTCAGGAATGTTTTCAAATTTAGATAACTTCTTTTCATATGGAATTTCCATAGATCATGGTTTGAAAATGTGATAATCTAGAAATAATGATGTGGGTAGGAAAAATTTCTTCAATGTTGGATAAAAAATGCATGTTAATCATGATCATAAACAATTTATGAGTGCCATCATAAACTTTTATTAATATTTTTGGGACAGATGTGATTTTTTAGAGTAATTAGATCAATAATGATAGTTATTCTAATGAATTATTTCCTTATGCATTATAAATAATTATTTATTTTAACACATTATTTAAATATTTTTTGAATAGTTTCAAGTAGATGTTTGGTGATTATTTTACATTACTAACTTTAAATAACTCACTTTGTGTAGACATATAAAAATAGTCACAGGTAATTGACAATGATAATTTTAGACACATCTTAACCACATAACTTGTGCCAAAATACATGATGCTTATTCACCATTATACTAGCTATTTATCAATATGTAAGATTAAACCTTTTTTTTGTCATTAATACATATTCGAATGCTCAAAATACTTCATACTATCCATATATTATCTTTAGTTAATGAAAATTTCCCATGATTTCATGGGACATGTTTAAACTAGGTAAACAAAGTTACTAGTATGGGCCTACCCACCTAGAGAGGCCACATCCCATGTCAAATAATGGCTAATTCATAAATTCTGAATTAATATTTTGGGTCTTCTTGCATATTTTATAAGGTTAGGTAAATGAAATTATCAAAAAGTTTTTCTATAAATACATAAAAGGTCATTCATTATCCCAACTTGTCTACCGCTAGGTTCCTAGATTACACATTATCACACATTAATAAAATATACACTATCCTCTCTAAATTAAAGATAATTCATAAGGATTAACAATGAGCCAATTTTAAATCAATTTAAATCAAGTCAAGATCTATCAATATAAAGTATCAAATCCATGATTCTAGCTGCATACACATAGTCAAGGAACACAATTACAAAATCACTCTAGGTGGGAGGAATATATGATATTCATTTTCATTATTTGAGTAATATATACACATGAAGTGGTAAATTATCAATGGGGTGATTTGGGTAAACTTTAACCATTACACTTCCCCTTGTTTGTAGGTTTCAATATTTTAAGGTTCCCTTAGGGTTTCAATGATAACATAAGGAAAATATTCAATTTAACATGTCCCAATATGAATCATAATATATAAACATAATCATTAGACACAAGTGAAGAAGTCACAATAGGCAAATTTTCATCATACACAACACAAACAAGTCCATGTTAAATAAACATGAGCGACTCATACTACCATCCACCTAGAGTAGTCTTATCTTTAAATATTCCAATATCCTATTTTTGGCTCTATCTTCATAAATATTACACTTATCTATATTTTAATATTATTCAATAATATTTAACTATGATAAACCCATTTTTAATAGACATGAACAACCGACATTGTTGCCAATAAAGTGCATACCTTCCTATAAAAATTTTCATGTTCTATGCTTGATTTTGAGCATGCAAAATCATACCTTTTATTGATTTCCATGTTTATATATTTGAATTATTCAAAAAAATATGTATTTTAGGTAACTACATTTATTAATTATGTTTTCTAAAAATAGTAATTTTTTGTATCTATCAATAACCAAAATAAATTTTTTTAATTATTGTACAGATTTAGCATTCTCATATCTATCAAGTGTTACACATATTAGTGTAACACATTTATTTTTAAATAAAAAATAGGGTAAAACATATTGGTGAACCCAACATGGTGTATCTTTTAAATATTACTCTATGTACCCAACACTATGAATAAGTGTCATTGTACATGCATTTTAATTTGATACATTTTCAATCATGACAATATGTATAGGTTTTTTGTTGATGTAATATTTAATAAAGAGTGCATGTCTATCTAAATCATCATCATCATCACTTTCACTATCATAAAATGTGATCATAACATGTGGTGGTAATTTTATTTTAAATGTACCAATAATTTCATCTATTGGATGCCCATATGTCTTAGGATGAGGATGTGCATTATACACATGGTCCACCACCAACCTCACCTAATACATATTGTCTTGATAAAAATGTTATAGACTAACATGTTAAAGTTTTATAATTAAAGGTATTTATAAAACTAATCATTTAGTGACCTCCCATAATTTACTTCAAAATCATTTGGCACCCAAGATAATGTCTTACCCATTACAATCAAGTTTATTAGTTTCTAAGCTACTAATATATGAAGTTCAAGGTGATCCTAAAAACACTCTGGGATCATTACATGTATCACACTTATATTATTCTTACAATGACAAATTATTTACAAATCTCTTTCTAATAATCCTTAAATATTTTGACTTTATGTGGTTCTATGATCTTCCACTTCAATTATTAGGGCATTTATCCCTTTGGAAGATCAATATATATCATTATTATCTATCAACATAGATTAAAAAATATATTATTCACAAATTGGTAAAATCAAGAAAGGGTTAAATGAGATAATTAGTGAATATGTTCTTCAATAAAAAAAACTATGCTAGCTAAGATGAAACATCCTATGGCAGACAATGAATTTCAAGATATCTTCCCATAATTTTTTCTATCACAACTTCATGAGTTTATCATGTTTGAAAAATTCAAATATTTTGATGAGTTATGACATACAATTAAAAAAATAGAAGTCAATATCATTTCTTTGATCAAGATAAAATATGTAGTTTATGCCCTATATACTTCAAATATCAAGTTTGAAAGGAAGCCAAATTATAAGATCAAATCAAATGAACACAAAAATGAAGAAAAAGTAGTAGTCAATGTAGTATCACAACAATAAAATAATGTTCAATTGAAAATTCTGCCAAGGAGGAAATTTGAAATGTCACCACAACCTCCTCATGAATTATTAAAAAATTAATTAACTATAATTTGATGTCTCTCCCTCCACCTACTGAGTTTGATATGACCAATCTTGAACACAAATGAATAAATAATAACATATATTATGAATACCATATATGTATTGTTAATTATAAAAAAAAGTATTTTTTTGCTAAGGCAAAGATAAAATATCTTATTGATGATAATACTATTGAGAAGAGCACACCCATCGAGGAATATATACCACAACAAAATGATAATACAAAAATTAAAATGTTTAGTAATCCATTTAAAAACCATGGTAAAATATAAAATATTGATAATTTAGAGGTACACCATGTGTACAATGCACATCCTCCTCTTACGACATATGAGCACTTAATATCAAAAATTATTAGTACATATATAGGAAAATTACCAACACATTCTATGACCGCATTTGATGATAATGAAATTAATGTTGATGGTTCAGTTATAAATTTACTATTTATTCAATTTTAAATCAATAAATAACCTATACACAATCTCACAATTGATAATGGGTCAAGTGAAAACACATGTACAATGACACTCCATAGTCTTGGCTACATAAACAAAGAATTAAAATCTAAACAAAAAGTATTCAATGCATTCAATGGTCCTACATAAAATAATCTGGGGCATATATTTCTACTTCTCCAAGTTAGTTTAACATTAATGGCTACTCCATTTCTAGTATTACAAAGTACATGGGTCTTTAATATGCTATTAGGATGCCCTTGGATATAAAGTCTATGGATACTACCATCTACAATATGAAAGTTTCTCAAGTACATACATTATAATCAAGTGGTTAAATTTTAATACATTTGATACGAGTATAATGTATTCAATGGTCCTACATGAAATAATCTAGGGCATATATTTCTACTTCTCCAAGTTAGTTTAACATTAATGGTTACTCCATTTTTAGTATTAAAAAGCACATGGGTCTTTAATATGCTATTAGGATGCCCTTGGATATAAAGTCTATGCATAATACCATATACAATACAAAAGTGTCCCAAGTACATACATTGTAATTAAGTGGTTAAAGTTCAATACATTTGATATGAGTACCCTATATAGTCATTGGTAACTCATCCTCCACCACCACCACTACAGTTGGTTATGTAACTTATTGAGGAGCATAATAAAAATACATTTGTCACATATTTAAGAACATAGTAAAAAATCAATTTTTGGACCTATAAATAAATATTTCTATATATTCAGTTCAAAGAAGATTGGTACACCCTCCTAAACAAAAAGCTTAATATCAAAATGTAATTTTTTTTTTTTTATACATTTCATCCTAAGTACCTTAGATACTTTAGCATGTTTCACATCAAACACCGGCAATAAGACCTTATCATACTATAAAAATGACTCGGCCAAGTCCTACACCTTCTGATTTATAAATCCTAAAAAAAGTTATGATGAGAAGTGATCAAAATAGTTACATTACAAAAAATTATTACTTCTAAGATTTAGCTTCATCTACATGTAGCACTTTTCATCCATGAAAATCCACCCTCCAACTATATGTTCCAAGCAAAAACTATGGTCCTCCTATAAATGGAATCATAGGTGATTTCATTTTAAAAAAATACAAATATCTTAATAATAAAAAAATATTCAAATATTTTTAAAAACACAAAAACAATCAAATATGTAAAATAAATATAGAAAACACAAAAAATATCATGAAAAAAAAAAATCAGGACCTGATCATGACATGAGTTGCTAGTTACTTATTTACATATGTTATTTATCACATGATTTGGTAGATATCATATTATTTTCTATACACAAATTGATTTCATAAGGTATATGAGTGTGATGTAGGACATGCATCTTTACATATATTCTTAGAAATTGGATTCCCATCTACCCAGTGGTCATGCCTATGTTGGTTGCAACTAATTATACAAGTTATATCTTTCTATGACCTAAGAATATTATGAAAAAATACATATCTTCCAAGTGTCTTGATAATTATTGAAATTTTACATTATGATACATGGCTTTGCTACTTTTATATAATATGCATTGACACATATGAATGTAATAGAATAGTTTTCAATTTTTCTATTCCCATTCAATGTTGTTAATTTCTTGCATGATAGGATAATTTTTTTTTAATAATTGTGTGTCCCTTGGCCCTTGTGTGAAATAATTTCTTGAAATTCTCTATGATATTTGTGATTGGTATGTGTGATATTTGAGCATGTCCATTAATTTTGGACCTTATTCCTTTTATGTTTTTTAACATTTGAAGATCTCCCTTATTGTGACATTATTAGTGTCCTTTACATGTGGCCATTGGAATTATTTATTGTGATATATTCATCTATATTTTATGTGGATATTGAAATTATTGTGTTACATTTATTTACATTATGTGTTGTGATTATTTATTTTGATAAGTAGTTCTATGAACTATGTCATGCACTATTATTGCATAGTCTACTTTAGAAATGGTTATTGTATTGCATGCACCTCTATTATATTTATCTAGACATGACACTTTCATACCTCATATTTAATATTATACATACATGCTTCAATGAAAATTATGTTTTATGATGACATACTCTCCACATGATGACATGAATATACATGATTATATCTTTATCACATATATAGTTAACTCTTATTTTGAGATGAGTGACTTGCAAGCTACTTCCCTCATATATATATGGTGTCATCATAGTGGGTTTGTCTTAGATATAAAAACCTCCATAAACAAACCAAAATTAGATTTTAGATAGAGCATAAGTTTAAAAGAACCAAATTAAGTCAAAATAAACATATTTGGGATAGATTACATGGATAAAAGATTCAAAATAAACTTAAAAAATAGATTCTATAATAAAGTAAATGTTTTCAAAGATTCAAATTTATTTAGAAATTGAATACAGTGTGGATATTGACATATCAAATATAGATTATGGGTGAATATGACATGTGTAATTAGTCACTTTTAAAATACCAAAAGTACATAATCATACACACTTGAATTCATATGCATGGGCATATGAAATAATAATTATAATAGGAAAACAAATATAGGTTGCAAATACAGTTATAATTAAGCATATAGGTACATAATATTCTATATAATTTTACACAAAATAAGGGGGCATGATAATTATTCATGAACATTTTTTAATTTAAAATTTACAATTTCAAAGGTATAAAACTTTTTCATGCACATTGTTAAAATTTTAAGTGATAATTTCAAAGGCAAATGCTCATTTCAATTCAAATCTTTTGACAATGCAATCATGATGGGGGCACTAATATTATTCATTCTATGTATATCATGTAAGTATAATATATATTCATATAAAATAATTCTATTTGAGTTTATTATGGGTAATTCACATTAAATTATCATGAAAATCAATGGAATTGACATTTATTTTAGTGAACCCATTGTGTGGTTCCATATTTTATTATAAATGGTATATGTTCTAATTTAGTGACACTAATTAGACTTAGCATCAATTATAGTGAATCCATATTGGTTACACTTTTTTGGTTTATTATATTAGGTATTATTCTCCAATCACAAGATTTATAATATGTGTCTTCCCAAGTCAAGGGCTTGATGTTAGATTGAATTATCCAAGTTATCCAACAAGGCGATATAGTTCCCTATCATCTGTTATAAGTTACAGGGTAATTTGGTTTCACATCCATATAGGTGTACTCCTTCCTTGATCTCCTATAAATTTTTAAATATTTGAGTTTCAAATTTTTCAAATTTAAAAATGATAAGTGACTACTTCATGTACTATTGTAGGGATTTCTAAATTTGGAGTGCCCTACATAATTGGAATATCCTTTCAAATATAAAGTGTTTTGTACACACTCTTGTTTAATTATTTATAATTTATTCTAAAAATTTTAATACCATAATAAGAGAGGGTATGTAGACACATAAATTTGGTCATAGGCACTTGAAAATATTAATTATTGACAAATTCTAAACCACATGACTTTTATTTGTCAATATTTTAAGACATTGATCTGTATGTGGTCTTAACCCTTTATTTTCCATAATTTATACATATTCAAATGCACAAACCAATTTATAAATCCTCATACTATTTACAATTAAGGATACCTACCCTTGATTTCATGGGAAAAGTTTGCATTAGGAAAATAGGGATGTTATCATAGTTCTATCCACTTGGAATGACCATGTCTCACACTAAATAATGAAGACTTTACAAATCTATAATTAATATTATAGGTCTTCCCACATGTTTCATAAGTTTAGATAAATTTAATTATCATTTTTTTAATATAAATACACATCAAAGGTTATTTATTAACCCCACTTGGATACCACTTGGTTCCTATCTTATACACTTTCACATTAAATAAATCTACCCCATTATTTCCATTTTCATGATTAATCACTAGGATTAGAACTTATCCAAGTCTAAAGCATATCAAATCAAGTCAAGAGATATAATTATCAGGTATCAAATCCATATTTCTAGATACATACACATAGTCAAGGAACACAATTTGAATTAACACTCTAGGTGGGTGAACTATGTGGGATTGATTTATCTCTTTGGAGTATTTAATACATAGGCCATGGTAAATCATCAAGAGGGTATTTAGTGTAATATAATCCCATTACACTCCCCCTTTTTTTCAATTTTAAATATTAGTGTCACTTGGATTTTCACCCTTTGAGGAGATGCCTAAGTTATCCTAATCCAAGTGGCACAATGGAAACACCTATAGGCTTGTGGGTAGCCTAAGGATGGGGCGAATCTCTAGATAGGGCTAACTCCATTGATGTACCACTTTGGATCAAAACTAAACCTAAACATTTTTTTAGGGGAAAAGGGAGAGAGAAAACTAAAATAAAACTATCCTAAGGGAGGTGATACACCAAATAAGTTGATGAATTCCAATCAGCTACATGTTACACATGAAACCAAGAGACTAACCAAACATACAATTATCCAGTCTACATCTTCTCACATCAATGTTACATTATGAGGTTAAGGATGAATGTTTAGGCTAGGAGGAATATTCACTCAACCTTAACACTTCATAGAACACTTCACATGCCCTACAAGAAGAAGTTTCCTAACTACAAGTAGGATGAAAGAATGATACAACATGCTAAGGAATCCATAGTCTTCACTAAGAAAGATCCATAATTAAATTAGAACACAATATGAATAGTCATTAAGAGGTAAAAATTATTAGTCTTATTTATCAAATGGTATGTAAATGAGTATGGCTTCACCATACTCAGGTGGATCATAAGTTACAATGGCCAAAATAGCTAGTTTTTATAGAATGTGTGAGAGAGAGAGGAGAAGAGAGAAGTAAAAGGTTCACAAGGACACTTTTAAATATTATAAAATTAGTTAATTATTCATAAAAATAATATTTGGGATGAACCATGCAAGGTTAGGAAGCACAAGTGTCCATCCAAGTCATAAAACTCATGAAAAGTGGCATGAAACTCCTCATTCTGGCGTAGAAAATTGCCTTCATGATTTGGACCTATTTGAACATCCAAAAACTAGTTATGGATATGTATGATGATTATAATTAATGGGGAGGATTTTATTCATGCCTCTCTATGCATTTTTTAGGCTTGGTCATCTAGAACCTTCCCAAAATGAGCTATCATCATCTAAAGTCTAAAAAACTTCTCTTTCATGTACCTTGCACACTTGGCATAAAATTTTGATTTATTTTTAAATTAAAATACACTTACACCTATTAAGACCTTTCATGGCCTTATAGGTATTAGGAACAACTTAAAATTGCTCACTTGAAGTTTTCCAACCTTTTCACTAGCTTGATCACTATGCCAGTTTTGACTGTCTAAGATGAAGATATTTTTTTGAAAACTTAGGAGTTTATTTTAGGAATAAAATGGAAATGAATTATTATAAAAATTCCTAATATTTCTCCCAAATTATGTTTCATCTTTAGACTCCTCCTAGAACCTATAAAACACACAAAATAGTCAAAAGTACCCTATTTTATATCATGTCCATATAAGTTCGTACGAATAAAAAGTATGGGAGGGAGAATAAAAGAGTCATATAAAATTGACAATAATAATCATATTCAAAATAGTATATTATAGTATCTTTCTAGCTTCATTTCTCCAATCAGGCATTTTAAGCATTTAACAAGGGTTTAACATGGTTTACCCTCTTAAGGTTTGTTCATATAGATTTAAAATTCAAATTGGAAAAATATCTCACTAATTTGATATTAAAATACCATATTAACATCTAAAAATTCCTTTATTATCCATTAAAATCACCAAGGGAGGTATGAGCATTTGAAGTTACCTATTCGAACTTGATTGTTCATTCCCACATGTTTGAGATTATCCTTAAGTAAACAATGGCATTCCTTGTGTTTTTTTGCATAAAAAGGGGTTTAAAACATATAATATGATCCCAAAATCATTCCTAAGTGTATTTTAAATCATACCAAAAGCTATAAATGTGAATGACTCTCCATTTGGCTTTAGGCCTAAGCATGCTCAATAGGCCTGCCTTCAACCCTTGTGCTCTAGGCCATATAACTATAATTACTTGAATTACATAAGATTTAAAACATATAAATTAAACCTAAAAACATGATACAATAAGTTATAAGTCTCACTAATATCGATAAGTAAAATTGGTTTACCATTTGGCTTCGAGGCCTTAATTCTACCCACTAGATCTGACTACAACATTTGTATTTTAGACCTCCCTATTTAGTTACCTAATTATATGATGTGATATTAATTTTTTTATATATTTAATTAATATTTAAAAATATTCTATAAAGTTTCAAATAATTCTAGGTTCCCCTTTTCATCTCTATATCCCAAAACTACAGGGTCATGCACAAGGGGAAGTACCCTCTGTCTGAGACAAAATAGAGGGTACTTAACCAATTTGTTCAGACCAATTAACATTTTGAGAGTATTATTTAAGTTTAAAATATTATATCCACAAAATTTTATCCCTTATTATTAAGTCTATACCCTCTAACTTCAACAAAACCTCAATACATGCTTGTTAGAGGTAGACTATGTAAACCTTTTCCAAGTGGATTGTATGTTATTTTGGAGGTCACCTATAGATGTGTGTATATGTATATGTATTAGGAATAGGAATAGGTTATACAAAACCTACCTACTTAAATTAGGGTTAATATAATTATTTTATGTTTACTTTCTTCATCTTCATGCTTTACAACACCTAAACATACTACTCTATGCTCACTACCTATAATAGTCAAGTCTTAGCTATAGGTGCATATAGGGGATTAAGATGTCTATATAATATTATTTCACACATTATAAAGATTATTGAGGTCATAATGGATATAATTAAGGTCATCATAGTTTTTTTCATCATTTTGACTCTATCTATACCTTTTATCTATCACTTAAGCTCACAAATTGAAAAACTCACTCTTTGACTGTGATACCCTACTTGTTTGATTCTTGTAGGTGCACATATGATGTAATTGATAATAAAAATGGTGTGTGTATATATTAAATAAATATTCAGAGGTCAATCAACATTTTTTTCTACATGCATTAAATTTGAAAGGGCTAAAACACCCTCAAAACCCCCATGCTTAGGTCATTGTCTGCTTACAGTCATGTAAAGTTAGTTGTAAGTAAAAATTTCACATGAAAGGGCCATTTTAGGTGTACATAGGGTTAAAATAATAATAAAAAAATCCTTATAATATTATATATGCACATTATTATTATTTTCATCAACCAACATTGATATATTCAATGTTTAAACTCCTCATGAAAGACATGGAAAATAGGTCTTGGTTATAGGTGTTAATTTGCCCTTGCAAACCAATTCAACTTGAAGTTTGATCATAATATGATTCTTAAAGATTTATGAAACCTTGATAATAATAAAATATTATATAAACATCTTAATCATTTCATTATACCTCATAACTTTCAATGTAAACACTTTCTCAAGTTTGAGCCTTAGGTTGGCTATAGATGCTCAGTAGGCCCGTGTATGGATTGTTTCCACCTTGGTAAATACAAAATACCATTTTATTATATTATTTAATGATTTACATGGAAATTATGTGTCTATTAGTGAAATTATACCATCCCACCCTAATAGTATGCATTTAAACTCATTTCATTGATTTGGGAGATCAACTTGGATCACATGGTTGTAGACAGTACTGAGTGATTTTAGTGTTTAGAAAACAACTTGGGACCTCTTGAAAACCAACCTCTCAAACCAAAAAACATCCCTTACTTTTTAAGTTGATATAAATATATGTAATACTAAAAAATTTTACTTGTAAGTCTTGTAACTCAATGCAATCATGTATAAGGACACCCAAAAAAGGGCATGGACCTCTGTTTTGATAGTTTTTAAAATTTGTCCCAAAGTGTCACAAGTTTTCTTAAAATGTATCCTTGAGACTCAAATATAATCCAATATCATAAAAACTATTCAAAATTGTTTTAAATCATGTTAAAACCTTCCCAACCTTAGATAATGTTTAAATCACACATTTCATGTTTCCTTAAGAAGTGGTAGACTGTACAACTACTATAAATGACCATTTTGTGTATTTACTTGATATCTTGTCACTTGAAGTGGATATTGGAGTCATATTTGGAATTTAATATTAATAAAAGACATATATTATCAAGCATAAATATATTTAATTCATTTTTGAACCATAACATAGAAGAAACCTCCAGTAATTGGAAAACATGACTATAATTCTACTCCACTTTTCCTTGCAAACTATGTTGGTTGGCTCATCAAATCAACTCCAAATATTAAAAATATAGTGTATAACATGATATAAATGAGTTATAATCATATGGAATCAATATTAGTATCTGTATTGTATAGAATTTCATAAATAAGAGTAAAACTTGTAGGGTGCACATATTAGCAAGTAAAAAAACACAGTCAACATCATGAGGATGGTTCATAAAGCACATAAATCCATTTTTTTAAATATTTATATGTAAATGAATCTAAATAAGTGTAATTTAACCTCTGTAAGGTGTTTAATATGAAACATCCCCTGCTAGTCATACCAAGTACAAACTTAAAAACTAGTTTTATATGTCAAGAAAGGTGAAAAAGGAACAAAATGGTTCTATCTTAGAATTTGTAGAGAATTTAAAATGTGGAACTGATCCTGAGGAATATAAATATACATTATATGATCTTATACCATGTGGCACACTTCCTTATGGGCTGTACAAGTGCCATTTTCTTTTCTTTTCCAAAGAAAACTACCTTTTCTTCTAAAACACTTACCATTTTCAGTTAATAATAGTTTATTAAGACCTTTTAGGACACATTTCATGTGGAATCACCTTTTTAAACCTTAAAATTTCCCTAGGAGGCTTTATAACTCATTTAATGCTTAATTTAGACTGCTAAAATGACTCAAAAGGACAAATTGACTAAGAAGACTAATGACCAAGGCTAATGTATCATTAAATGACATTAGTTTACATATAATAACCCATATTAAATAATAATAAACTCCCCATAAACCTCTAAAGGCCAATTTTTTACCTATAGGTGTCCTAATTTGACCTAAAAGTCAAATTTGGTTAATAAATTGGTGACTCATAGGGGTAGTATGCCTACTATACTAACTAGACCAATAGCTTTATCAGTTCATTGGGATTAGGGAGTTATCTAAAGTCTAAAAAATAGAAATAATAAATTTGGACATATGCTTTGATCAAGACAAGACAACTTGACTACCTCAACCACACGAAACAAAGGACACACACAAAACAAAGAAAACACACCAACAAGACACACACATGTGCTCAAAGCACTTAGGAAAAATAGGAAACAAACAACTATATACAACTAATCAACTAAGCATACCTCACTTTCCATGTTCATAAGGAAATTTCTTTGCATCATCTTATTCATGAGATGAATTATGGTGCCAAGCATGTTTCTCTTTGGATTGAACACTTGATGGATCAGACCTATTTCTTGGCACTTCAATTTCTATACTCTCAAGTAGATCATCTTAAAATAGGTCACCAATGTAAAATTATTCCTCTTAGTCTTATACACATATCTCATATTTCTGCCCACTCTTAATCTCATGATTAAATTTCATCTTCTTTGTAGGCATGGTTTGAAGAGGAATGGTTTCTTATTCCTTGGAAGATTGAGGCCAATAAAAAATTGTCTTGAGCTCCAAAGGCGAATGTGGAATTTTATCTTGATCATCTATGACATGTTGGACAATGTCATCTTTCTCATCATCACTTGTAATCATCTCTAATGAAATGGTAGGCCCCTTGAGAGACTCAAACTCATTACAAATGTTTTCAAATTGTTTCCACAATTCCTCATATTATTTATGATCAACATCATGAATGAGAAAAACAAGAGAAGCTTCTTCATCCTATTCCTTAGAATCCAAAATGACTTCATCCAAGATTTCCTCTTCAACATAAAGAAGCCATTCTTTATCATCAACCAAATAAGAAGACTTGACATATGGGATCACCTCTTATTCATCACTTAGGACCTTTTTAGGGATCTCAAATTGTGTCTCAACTATCATAAAATGATCTTTATTCTTAAGGGTTACAATATCTTCCATCTCCTTCTCCTTTTTGGTGATGCCAAGACTAGGCATCTTAAAATCCAGTGACCTAGCCCAATGAGGTTGCCAAGGAGTTTTACTTTCTTTAAGCAAGATTTCTGAATTTTCTTAAACTAAATGCTTCTCTTTAGGTTCCCATACCATAGGTACATCAAGGAATAGGGTGATGGCATGAGAACAAGATTAACTATTTGGTGGAGGTGGAACATAGGGATCAAAATCAGACTGAGAATGCATAGTAGGGGATTCTTTTAGGAGCTCTTAAGGAAGGGGAGGTAGACTTTAGGATAAGATGGATTGATTATCTTCCTTATAATTTGAAATCACTACATTCACATCTAATTTAGATTGAAAACTTTCTTGAGGAGGGGTAAATGGGACATGTTTAGGCATATGATCTTCTTTTGGGTCTAAACCTTCCATCACACCTTGACTTATCAACTTCATCCTTAACTCTAACTCTTTAATTTTGTTGGATAGGTTCTCTTGAAAAAGTCTCTCTTGAAGTTCATATGAATCTTCATGAGGATGAGGAATACAAGAGGGCTGACATAGAACATAAGAGACTTCTTGAGGAAGGGTGGGATGGACTTTCACAGAATCAACTTCATTGTCAACTTCACACTCCTTAACAATGCTTCTATCCTCTTTTTTTCCCCATAATTCCACTATCTTACACTAGCTTAAGATGTTAGGATTATAAGTCTTAAATTTAGGTGGTGACACAAATTGAAGAATGGGTGAAGTGTTTAAGGAACTTGGAATCTCTTTAGGCTTAGATTCTCCATCTTGTCTCCAGCTTAGAATATCATATCTAGGGGTCACTCCTTGAGATGGGTATGAAATTTGAGAGGGAAGTGAGGACTTTAAATCCAATTCTTCTACTAATAACATGGACTAATGCATTTGTATATTATCCAAATCAATCTACCTATCAAGATTATCTTCAAAATAAAGGTTTTTCTTCTCAACTTTCTCCTCCAACTAATTGGGAAAAGGATGAATTTGGTAAGCTTGATTGGGCTCAAGAATAGGGGTTAAATAGGACTAATAGTAATATTTTGGAAGTGGATATGAAGGTTGATAGGTTTGGTGAGGATACTTTTCATGAATTCTTAGCTTATCCTCTAAGTAAGTGTTGATGCTTCTAAATGAACCACAGGTGCTCTCTAGTGTTTAAAGAACACTTATCATTTTAGAATCGAAAGATTCAAAGCACGAGTTGTAGGTATTTGGAAATTAAGATGCCTATGGTGGAAATAGCAATAAATTAACATGAATTGTTTCACAATATTTATAAATTTTGATGTTAGGGGCCAATCTTGGTACTTTTCTTGAAAATTTTGGATAAAATAACCCAGATCTAGACCATTGAATAGATTAAAATGGCTTTGAACAATGTATTTAAGCTAATGTGATTTGTTTAAAAAGGAGTAAAAGAGAAGGTAGGGTAGGAAACAAATAGTGATTACTGATCTATATTATGAACATATTGACAAGACTTCAATCTTTCCTAAGCATTATCTTAACCATAATGTCATGTAATGCAGCCTAAACTCATGTTTCACCACACACCATGACTAATTCAAAAGGAAGAAAAATAATACAAGTAAAATTGAATTTTCTTTTAAAGTTTTACTCTATATTTAGATAGATTAATCACATCTATGTTGTAGAGCAAATGAAATGAAGTAAATTTTATTTTTTCAACTAACTTAGCATGCACAAGTTAGAAGGCTTGTAATTAATGATCTATCTCAATATTTATTGATATCATTCATATTCAAAATAGAAAAAACAATTGACAAACTTAGTAATTCAAACACACAAAACCAGATAACTCTTGCAAAATTCTTTGATCTCCTATATTAATTACTCAAATTGTACAAATGTCTCAAAGTCTCTCTCTTTACAATTAGTAATACATGACCTTTTATAGGAAGCCATGTAGTATACTAGTTGGTTTTACAACTAAAAGTGTATAAAAGATAGTTTTCTTTGTTACAACTATAATTCAAATATCTTTTACAATCCTTCTAACCTAGTGGCAATCACATGAACAAACTACCGTGTGTCTTTATAAAATGAATGGGTTATCTTATTGGAAAGACATGATTAAGATGCTAGAGGTGGGTCCATTCACTGATGTAAGATGCTTATGGCCTTTTTATGTTGTTCATCCATTAGGTCTAAATCCATGGTTGGCCTAGTGATGCACTCTTCTTCTTGGTTTTCCATCTCATCAAAATATTTTTCATTCCTGGCCAAGGCTTCTTTGATGCTCCTAGATTCATTGATTCTCTCTCCTACATTGAAGATCATGTTTAAAAATCTATTTTTATCCCTTATTGATTGTCCTTAACACTTTTCATTGATTTCTTGAGTCACTAAGGTGGCTCTATGATGGAATTATTCATCAGTTATAATCCCTAGGGTGGTAGTTTGTGTAGTATTCTTGAGCATGGTGCCTAGGACATTTTCAATTATGCCAATGAGCTCATTTTCTTATTCTATGAGATCCAAAAATTTGACATGCCAAGAATTCAAAGCCTAAAGTTTGTCTCCAATAATCCCAAATATGACACTTAAATGCCCCATACTAATATCCTTGAAGTTTGGGATTTGCTTCTTAATCTATATATCAAGGAGTTGAGTAATTCTATCTTTAGAGGCTTTCCATTGAGTATCTAGTTCCCTAGCTAAGGTAACCTGATCTTGAAGGGCCTTTTACCTTAACTTTATGGACTTTAATGCCCTAAATATGTCAAAAAATGACCCATGTAGCATATTGATTATAGAGTTTAGGACTGAGAAAACAAATTGAGTCTACAAATTCTCCTTTTCTTCCTTTAGGTTCTTAATTATTTGAAATAAACCTTGGACACCAACTCTAGCCTATTGAGATTGAGCTTCAGTTAAACTTACCATATCCTCTTCATGTATGGGAGCTTCACCAAGTTGTCCTCTAATAGGGGTTAACCTTGTGAATGGCTCCACCTTCTAAAATATGAACTCTTCCTGGCCCATAATGGCTACCCTCATTATGGTCCTCTCTAAGGCTATTGTGTTTGGGTGAAATTTCACCTTAACCTCTAGTTTCTTGAATTTTGGAGGCTTAGGAACCTCTAAACCTATACTTATAGAGGCTCTTGAGGTGTCAATTTTTTATTTCTCCTAAATATGTTAAATATGTATTCTTCTATCTCCTAATTTTTTACTATATCTTTGATCCATTTCTTGATGTTTTCATCCTCAATCAATCCAATCCACATCAAGTCCCAGGAAGGAGAGAGGGATAGGATATTTTATAGCTTTCCATAAACAAACTAGTTAGGGATGACCGGTCTATGAATTGGAGTTTCATCACTGAAAAGATTAACTTCACTAGTAGGGTAAGTGAAGGTTAACCTAGGCCTTTTCCTTGGTGTTATAGGTATCAAGGCAAACTCTACCTTCCGCTTCTCCCCATATAGTGGGATTAGCTCCTTACCTACTTCATCAAATGGTTCCTCCTCCCTATCAAAACTGTCTGTAATTACTATGTCAATAAAGGTGCCTTCTAATGTTTCTCCTTATTTAAGGGCAACCATGCCAATGAATTCTACTAAAGAAGGTCTTTGTGGGAGTTTTTAATGTGTAGGTCCTTCTCTAGGTATATCCTCTATCTTTGGTTCTTCAACCATAGATTTTCCTTTTCGTTTGATATCCCTAGACTACTCAACTTGGGCTTGTCCTTTTGGTTCTACTTATTGAGGCTCAGATGACTATCCCTTAGTAGGTGACTTTTGATGAGCAATCCTAAATGGACTAGGCAACAAGTGATAATGTAAAATGTCTAATTTCCATCTTTCTCCTAAGGGTTTGTTGTCCCTAACTAACCTATGCTCCAATTTGATGTTGTGACCTCCAATTATGGAAAGTACTTCAAAATTCTTGGCTTTGATGTAGATTTCATCACCTGCACCTAACTGATGTTCATATTCAATCTTTGGGACCTTCCTATCTTAGATGTGGTTACTTACCTTGTTATTAAGGTCCCACATTTTGAGGTCATCCAACTATAAATCAAAATAATTCTTATGTACCACCATGACCTTCAACTGCTTATAATCTCTGATTATGACTTTGATAATGTCTAATGGGAAGATATGGAATTGAGATTTATTATTTTCTTTATATGTCCTATCCACACCTTGAATAATATAAGAGGAAATCTCTTATTCTATAATCTTGTTTGGGACATGAATTGGTAATCTATAGGGCTGAGTCAAGATCCCCTCTATCCTTATCATAGTGTAATCTAGGTAGTACCACACATACCCCATGGTTTCCATTTGTTTCTTAATGAGAGTATGTAGTCTTGGCATAGGGATTCCTATGATTGCCTAATAAATGGATGGGAAAACATAATCATAAATAAATTTCATGTGGTTATTGTACTTGAATATATGCAAATTAGAGTAATGTTTAGAGATTGTTGTCTTGCCATAAGGGGACTAGTTTCTTATGCCAGAGAAGGTTACAAAGGATAGGAGGGAATCTAAGATATATGAACTCATATAAAATTTCTTGGAGCTCCTTATTTTAATGGCCATGAATTGCTTGGCTAGGAAAAAACTTATTAGGTCTCCTGTAGGAGGGGTTAATTTCTCTCCTAGCATAAAGTGGACTAAGATACCCAGACTTTGTTCACATAAGTAGTGGAAGGGGCATAGAGAGATATATTTAGAAATGTCATGGCTATCCTAACACCCTCCCTAAATTGGAAAATATGAATTTTACCATCAATGGACCTGAAAACATGAGATCATTGGATTAACCAAGGTGCGAGAACTAAATTAAGATCCTAGGTGTTAATCTAATCTCTCATGGATGGGAGCTCGAGATGAGGTAAGGGAAGTTTATAATATATTTAAAAGGGCATGGGGGTTATACATGTAACCCTTTTGGTGTTTCCATCTCAAATAATCCACTCTAAATCTATTCTACAATCTATAAAAATAAGAGTAAGGACATTTATACAATGCATTACCTCTAGTTTTATTGTTGCATGGTGTAGGCCTACCATCTGAATTATAACTATGTCATATATCTCTAGTGTGTAGTGGCATTTCCTTTCTCTTCTTGAGAAATGGGATGCAATTATTCCACAAGATTTTGACCAGTTCCTGACTCCATAGACATTTAGGGCTACCAAGTATAGCTCTATATCCTTGAAGACCCTTTCTTCATTATCAAAGGTTAGATAGAACTTAACTCCATCTTCAATTATTGTCTACCTACTACCATTTATGATATAGAATTATCCTCATTGGATTTATAAGGATTTAACTAAGGCACTTGTTTCTCAAATCTTAGTTACACTATCTTGACCAAGTGAAGTTAATTGAATCAACTTAAATCCTCTTTATAGAGGGTTTAAGGTTTTGAGATTTAATGGTGGAAATATCTAGGCCTTAACTAAATACATGCCTTAAATTTGATGAGGACCATTTTCTTCATGATTTTTATGTTTTTGAGCTTAGAATATATTTGATATTGACCTTTTATACTTACATGGAGTCCATGTGGAAACATTCTAGAATTTTTGTGGCAACTTTCATAATTTCCCTTTGGATACTAGCTATTGGCTTTTAAAAACCTCTTATATTTTGCTCTATCAGATCAAGATATTAGATTTAACACAAATTTTTTATCCAAATACAAGTTATTATGCTCCCATTAGCTCATTGATCTTCAAGCTCATGATCATGACACTTGGCACTCTCATAGATTTTTCTCATGCTATGTATCTTTATTATTTGCCATCTTGGTTGTACATTGGCCACATGTCAATCTTGTGGAGCTTTGAAAAGCTATCTAGCTCCTCATGCCATTGGATCAAATCTAGTGAGCAAGTGATTTTCATTGATCTTTGTGGGGCCCATTTTTGAATAGAGGCCCTCTCGCACCATTGGATCAAATCCAATAGGTGAGTGATCACCATTGATCTTCATGGTGAACTTGATCATTACTTTAAAACTTTTATTAAGTGGGTCCCTTTAATTTTTTTCTTTTGATTAAAAAGTCATCATGTATCTGCCTCTCAGGGCTTTATGTATCTTTTGACTTTTCTTCCTACACTTTGTGCCATTGGATCAAATCCAGTGAGAAAGTGGTTATCATTTGATCTTTTATGATGCACATTACTTAAGTTAGATATTTTCAATTAATACTCTCTATTCAATCAAATATGGGGAGTGAGAGATCAACATTGGATCCTATAAAGGAATGAGGAATAACCATTAGGCTTAAGGACATAAATAATTAGGATAGATTATTAAGACTAAGGTTAAGATTAAATATTGTGGCATGAATATTAATAACCTAGTCTAAGTTAGGTGACTTAAAAAATGGACTGCATAAAGCACATTAAGTTGGACCCAACATAAAATAAAGGGGAAAGGAATGAATAAAGGCTTGGGTCATGTTTAAAAACATGATAAACCCTTTTATTAACCAATTTTTTCAATCATCCCCACAAACTTGGATCCTTCCAATATTTGAATTTAAACTGAGGGCTACTTAGGGTTTATAAACACCAAACCCTAGATATTCCAAGGAAATTGTAACAACTTAAGAAACTCTTTTATCCAGGTTAGCTCAAAATAAGAGGTTTGTAAAATACACAAAAGTCTTCATTAATGAGTGGATGATCTTCAAATTATTTCAAAAGGGACCTCAATGTTCAGATATTTCAAACTTAGATACATAGGTCTCTCAAGGGTCCCTAATTTTTAAAATGAGTGGGGTATGTTGGTCCCAATAAATGGAGACTTCCAGGGGAACATAGATATATGTTAGAAGTTATAGACTCTAAGTTGAGATGAACATTTTGGTCACCATCCCATTTGACCTAAGAAATTATGATCTAGATATAATTGTGGTTGAAACAATCCTTGCACTAGTCAATTTAAGGTTAAATATCAAGACATACCTAAGTTATGTGTGTTTTAATTCCACTTACTATTTGCCATAGGGATCAATAAGTATTCCTTAGCTTTCTTCCTTCAATCATTATGTTGACCTGGGTGTACTAAACATTTTTTCTTTTTTATTTCTTTTTGAATCATGGTTTAGCTCAGGGAAAGCTTGGGCATTACTCTACTACTAGCCAAACATTCATAGCCCCATTAGAAATGCCTTTGGCCCCACTAAAGGCTTCTCTCTAATACTATCCAAGCACCTATAGCCTCAATGGAGGTTGCCTGAATCACTTTCTTATGAAAGATTTAGTTTTGCCTTGTATTATTATTATATTTTTTGTATTTTTAGATCTTTATGCTTTTAGTAAGCTTGGGAACCAAGATAGCTAGGTTTAAGATTAGGTTAAATATTTAATTTTTTAAGGATCACTCAGGGATACAACTCTTGTCCTGTGGAAAGATGTTGATGAAGTTCTAGCTACTAGCACACTCTTGATAATTTAGGTCTCAAATCCTAAGTACAAATCTTATTAAAACTAGTATGGATCTAGGGTCATGACTTAAACTTTATGGAATGACTTCCCCTCCATCTATCTATACTTAGCTTCTCAAGGTTGTATCATGATGTTGGTTTCTAATACCAAGGTTGCCTTTGTGTGGGGTTTAGACCTTCCATTTAGGATTGGGGCCCATTTTGAGTAAATTTCATAATTTCCAAGCTTTAGGGATGACTCAAAAATACCTTGAGATCAAGGGAAAACTACAAGGCAAGTAACACACAATAGAAAGTAAAAGTGACAAAATAAACTTAGATTATATATTGCTTGGTAGTGACTACTTTTATCCACCTAATATAGTAATTTTTGGTAGTTAAGACATACTTTTGGCCCTCAAATGAGTTAGGGTTGATCAATCCAATAAAGTCTAGACCCTACTATCTGAATGGTTTGTCAATGATGATTATTTATAGAGGCATGACTGATTTTGGCTCTTTGGTGCTAAAAATTTGGTAAGAGTGACATTATATTACATGCTTGTGGACATATTTGAATATAATGGGCCAATAATACCTAGCCCTTAAGATCTTGTGGGTAGTAGTCCTTCCAAAGGGATGTCCACTACCCAAATTTTCATGGAAGGTGGCCATAATTTGGGTAGATTCTTCTTATGAGACACATCGTAGGTAGATTCATTCATCCTTCTATAAAACAACCCATCCTTGATTTGATAGTGAGATGCCTTAAGCCTTAAGTATCTTTTTTTCTCCCTAGATAGGCCTACATGATAAATGCAATTGATTAGAAGGTGCATGATTGAATCATACCATTCATTGTTTTGAAAACTTTTTTTGTCTACTTGTATGATACTTAGCCTATGGCTAGTATTGGTAATCATTTGGATCAATCCTTGGCATCTTACTAGCTTTGCTACCTTGATTTCCAAATCAAATTCTTGAAGAATTGTTATCCGCTTAGCTCTACATTCTCCCAACTCATTTTGACTCAACATAAGTTTGGTAGCAGGGTCAAGTAGGATGTCATGCACCTTATTTATAAGGATGTAGTGTTTAAAATTATTTACTACCTTTACTATCACATACTATTGCTTATCAATCATAGAATAGTTGAGCTCAACATGCTTGAAGTTGGTACTCATGAAAGCTATTAGGTGATCACACATCAAATTTTTGAGTCAATATAGTAGCCATAGTATGATCAGATGTAAAAGAGTAAAGGTTTAAATTCTCAAAGAAATCAAGACTTATAAGCACTGAGGCTTGTCCAATGTCTTCCTTGATGTCATTAAATGCCTTCTTGTATTATTCCTTCCAAATCATGTTGGCATCTTTATTGAGATTATCGTTTAGTGGCTTGACAATTTTTTTCAAAACAAAAAATAATTTTTTTTACAAAATTTATTTTGGCAAAGAATGACTTTAATTCCTTCCTACTATTTGGGAGCTCAATTATAGATATGGCCTCCATTATTTCATGGTTTATGGAGATGCCATATTTGGTTATAACATGCCCTAATATATTTCCTTTAGTTACACAAAATATGCTTTTTTTAGGGTTCAAGGAAATGCCATACCTTCTACATCTTTTGAAAAATTGTTACAGGTGCATGAAGTGCTCTTTCCTATTTTTAGAAAAAAATGTTAGATCATCCATGTAAATGATGATGAACTTACCAATCAGGCCTTAGAAGGCATGATACATAGCTCTTTAGAAAGTGGCTCCTATGCTGATCAGTCAAAAAATCATCCTTTTGTAAGCAAAAGTCCTCCACTTTATTGTGATTGTTGTATTCATCTTATCTTATTTATCAACCAATACTTGGTTATAGCTTGAAAAGACATCAAGGAAGGACATCATAGCTGAACCTAAAATAGTTTGAATTACCTGATCAAGGGAAGGGAGAGGATATTTTTCCTTCTTTGATGCTTTGATCAAATTTTTAAAGTCAATACATAGCCTAATCTCACCATTATTCTTCCTAACTGGCACTAGATTAGACACCCAAGTTGAATGTCTGATGGGAAAAACTATCCTTGCATTCAATAGCCTTTTAACTTATTTTAATATCATAGGTTCCAACATGGGGTTTATTGGTCTTTGTTTCTATCTAAAAGGTTTATAACTTTATTTTAAGGGTATGGTATGGGTAATGACCCTTATATCAAAGATCTTTAGGTCATCATAGGACCATGTTATAACATCTTTATACTTGGTAAGGAGTTATTTAACTTTCTTAGTTTTAATATTTGTACAAGCCTTTCCAACATTCACTAACTACGGTTTCCCCTAGAGACCAAGATCCATAGTATTACAATCCTTTCCACTTACCTTGGGAACCTTGGAAACCTAAACTAGTTTGTCTTGATCACATAGTCTTTCTAGAGCAATCATTCCTTTAGGGATTTTGTTGTCACTTAGTTGGATGGATTTTCTATCAAAATTGTTCTCTCCAATTTCATTTTCATCAACTTCATCAATGATATGGGCTTCAAATGCCCCAGAATTGGTTAAGAAATCTAATATCTATTGGTCATCATTAAAGACTTGAAAATGGTTAACATTATTAGGCATTGATGGATATGGAACCAATTCAATACTAAAATCATGAGAGTCTGGACTAGGCATGAGGTTTTTTACAACTAATGCTAGTTCATCGGTAGCATATTTTTCATCTCAAGGAATATAAGTGATGATGAAAGCATTGAAAGACTCAATTAGGTCCTAGACTCTAAACTTATACTTATTGAGGTATGTGAGTTTAAATTGATACCTACTCTTGAATTGGTTCACTACTAGTTCTAAATCTCTAAACACTAGTAGTTATTTAGCTTTATTCTTGATAGAAAATTTCAAACCAAGGATGAGGGCTTCATAATTAGCAAGGTTATTGGTGTAGGGGAATTGGATTTTGTAACAGGCATGGTACCATTTATTAGTTGGATCAATTAAGACAATGCCAATACCTTATCCAAACTTGCACCTAGTACCATCAAAGTGCAATTTCCATAGCCCAGTAGGAGTCTTTATGTCCTTAGGATCATCTATTTTATTATCTTCTAGGGTGAAAACTCCTAAGTCTAAGTTGATAATGTTGACTCTATCATTAATAACATTGTAATCCATTATCATATGTTTCATCCTTGGTTCCCTCTCAACTTTGATTTGGTTTGGGAATCCATTCCAAGTTAGCCATAAGTGGGAACAATCAATAGACATATACCCATTTAAATCTTTGGTCCATTCTCTACTTAATAAGATCCCATAGGCATCAGGCATGTCCACAACCTGAATATCAATGAATTATTGTACCCTAGGCTCAAAAACTATCTGCATGTGGATGTTCAAAATCTCTCCAACCACTTTAACCCTTGACTTATCTAATTGGGTGACAATCCTATCAAACTTGATGGGGGTTAAGCCAAGTTGTTTACATATTCTAGTAGGCATGATATTGGTAGAAGCACCTAAGTCTAATAAGCAATTATGCAAGTTTTTACCAAACATTCAAATTTTGAGCAAGAAAGATGGAGATTTATCTTTTTCCTTATGTACTATTACATTATCATGATCTATCTTTGAAGGTTTGCTAAACTTTGAGGATTTCAACAACAAATCCCTTTATTTTGTGATCTATGTTAACTCATTCAAGTTGATATTAGCCTTTATCTTCGTCATGTCCTCAACTATGTTGTAACTAGATTTGGGAGGACTTGAGACTTTAGGGATATGATTGGTAATGCTCCCTTGGGGGGGGCTTAGTTTTATTACTTGAAGAAGGATCACAAGGAGTTCCAAAGTTATTTGGGGTGGTTGAGGTAGTTAAGGGTTGAATTTGTTCTCTATTTCTCAATGGGTAAGTCTTTTTTAGGAACTATTTAAATGTATGGATTTATTCAAGGATCTCATTTGGTTCATTTTATTCTTGAAAGGGGAAATCAAATGTTTCTACCATGAAAGCCTAGTTAGAAGGCTTTAGTCCAGATGTATGTGCACTTCTATCCTTATTGGGAACTACCTCAAATGTGTCTAACTCCTCTTAGAATGTTTCAAATGCCTATCAAAATTTGATGCAATCAATCTCCCCATGCTTAGATATGAAATGAACCCTATAATAGCAAGGTAATCCAATATCCATGAGGTTGATATCCATGGTTTTCTTCTCTAAGGAAGGGTCATGGTTTCTATTATTTTGGAAACTATCATTCTGGAAACTATTGCCTGGCCTATTATATCTTTGAAATGAGAATTTTCTTCCTAAACTTTTAGTAGTATTCCCCACTTATTTTTGTAATTGGAGGAAATTATTACTTATCTTTTGGACCATTTTTAGGATAGATTCATTTTCACTTTTAAGGGTCTTAGAATTATGTACTTGATTATTGCTAACATTAGCAATTGGTATTAATGCCATATGATCTCTTGTTCTAAAGCCATTATTGGTGGGCTCACTCATGAATAATAAGTTTTGATTAGGGTTAATATGATTCAAGGGCAAGTGAGTGAGGTTTGGAAGTTGGTTTATAACAAGCATGTTTTGATTATTATTAGAAAACAAGTTCATCACTACCATGTGGGGGTTAACATTTGGCACCAAATAAGCTATTTATCCTTGGGGTTACATTTGATAATTAATAGTTATATAATTTGAATAAGCCCTTTCTAGTGAGGTTATGACTAGTATGGATCTCTTTAAGAATAGTGAGGTTATAGGATCCAATGCATCCTTATAGATATCTAAAGTTAGAATCTCATCTCGTTTGTATGGATCTATGGTTCTACTAAACATCTTCTAAAACCTAGCATTAAATTACCTAATAGGTTCATTAACATATCTTATAATAGTTCTAAATTGATGATAAATGATGCAAGGATTGATGATTTTTCCAAACTAATCTATGAACACATTATTAAAATCTTCTCAACTAGTAATGTAGTTATTAGGCAAGTTCAAAAACCATTCATAGGCAGCATCCTTAAAAGTGAAATGGAACAACCTACATGCTACATCTTCATGCACAATGTTGAGTAATCTCAAGGTAGACATAAAAGACTTTATATGATCTTCAACAATTACTATGCCTATGGGACTAAATGTAGGCAAATATTTCTCTAGATTACGTGGGAGATCATTGACCACACCATGCATGTTAATGAAAGAATCACCTAACCAAGTCATTATCGTATAAGGATTAAAATCAAGTGTACCTTAAATAATTCATGTCTTGAGGGATTAGATTTCCTACGTCTACTTTTGTCCCACCTGGATTTTCTATGTTCGTGAAGCTCAAGCAAAGGCTCTCAAGTTTTTAAGTGTGATCTTATCCTGATCCTAGGCAACTCTAGCATGAGATTTAGAGATCCTATTTGAGATATGATAAACCATGTTAAATTTACATGAGAAAGGGATTTAATCTTGGATATGGGATAATCTTTGCAAAGAATGCAAATATTTGGTTAGATCCTACCAAAGATGCACTTAATTTCATGAATATGTCCTATCTTAATGAATCCCTACTTAAAGAACATCAATTCTTGGCATATAGTAGCCTTAAATTCTTTTTAGAAGGATAATACACGTGACCTTTCCAATTTTGAGTCAAATTTACCACAAATGAAGAATATAGATTAGGCCCTCTTTCAAGTGCTAGTGGAGCTATCTCTTGTTGATGCTTCTAAATGAACCACGGGTGCTGTCTAGTATTTAAAGAACACTTCTAATTTTAGAATCCAAAGATTCAAATCATGAGTTGTAGATACTTGGAAATTGAGATGCCTATGGTGAAAATAGTGGTAGAGCAACATGAACTATTCCAATCTACATATAAATTTTGATGGTAGGGGGCCATCTTGGTACCTTTATTCAAAAGTTTGGATAAACTAACCTAGATCTAGACTAATGAATAGATTAAAATGGTTATGAATAATGTATTTAATCTGATGTGATTTGTTTAAAAAGGAATAAAAGAGAACATAGGGAAGAAAGAAATAGTGATTACTGATCTATATTATGAACATATTGACAAGACTTCAATATTTCCTAATCATGATCTTAACTAGAATGTCATGTAATGTAGCCTAAACTCATGTTTTATCACACACCAAGCCTAATTCAAAAGGAATAAAAATAATACAAGTAAAATTTAATTTGATTTTAAAGTTCTACACTATATTTAGATAGCTAAAGCACATCTATGTTGTAGTGTAAATGAAATAAAGTAAATTTAATTCTTTCAACTAACTTATCATGCACAAGTTAGAAGGATTGTAATTAATGATCTATCTCTATATTTCTTGATATCATTCATATTAAAAATAGACAAAATAATTGAGAAAATTAGCAATTCAAACACATAAAACCAAACAACTCTTGTAAAATTCTTTGATCTCCTATATTAATTACTCAAATTATACAAATATCTCAGTCTCTCTCTTTACAATTGGTAATATGTGCCCTTTTATGGGAATATAGGTGGCATACTAGTTATTTTTATAACTACATGTGTATAAAAGATATTTATATTTATTAAAACTATAATACAACTATTTTTACAATCCTACTGACCTAGAGGCAATCACACTAACAAACTAGTATGTGCCTTTACAAAATGAATGGGTTACCCTACTGGCAAGCCATAATTAAGATGTTAGAGGTGGGTCCCTTCACTAATGCAGGATGTTTATGGCCTTTGTATGTTGTTCATCCACTAAGTCTAAATCCATGACTGGCCTAGTGATGCACTCCTCTTCTTGGTTTACCAACTCATCAAAATCTTTATCATTCCTAGCCAAGGCTTCTTTGATGCTTCTATATTCATTGATTCTCTCCCCTACATTATATATCATGTTCAAAACTCTATTTTTATCCCTTATTTATTATCCTTGAATCTTTCCTTTAATTTCTTGAGTCACCAAGGTGGCCATGTGATGGAATTCTTCATTAGTTATAATCCCCAAGGTGGTAGTTTGTGTAGGATTATTGTCATGGTGCCTAGGAGATTTTCAATTCTACTAATGAGCTCTTTTTATTATTCTATAATCTCCTCAAATTTGACATTCCAAGCATTCATATCCTAAATTTTTTCTCCAACAACCCCTAATATGGCACTTAAATACCCCATATTGATAGCCTTGAAGTTTGGGATTTGCTTCTTAATCTAGATATCAAGGAGTTGAGCAATTTTGTCTTCAGAGGCTTGCCATTGAGTAGCTAGCTCCATGGCTAAGGTAGCTTGATCTTTAAGGGCATCCTACCTTGACCTCATGGACTTCAATGCCTTAAACATGTCATAAAATGACCCATCCAACATATTGGTCATGGAGTCTGGGATCGAGAGAATAACTTGAGTCTATAAATTCTCCTTTTCCTCTTTTAAGTTCTTAATTATTTGTCCTAATCCTTGGACACCAGATATATCCTATTTATATTGAGCCTTAATTAAACTTACCACATCCTTTGCATGGATGGGAACTTCACCAACTTTCTATCCTATAATAAGGGTTAACCCTGTGAATGGCTCCACCTTCTAAAATGTGAACTATTTCTCACCCACCATGGATACCCTCATTATGGTCCTCTCCAAGGTTATTTTTTCTAGGTCAAATTTCACCTTAACCTCTGATTCCTCAAATTTTAAAAGCTCAAGTACCTCCACACTTGTACTTTCATAGGCTCTTAAGGTGCCAATTTTTTGTTTTTCCTAAATATGTTGAATTTATATTCTTCTTTCTTCTTGTTTTTTACTATATCTTTGATCCACATCCTCAGTCAAGCCAATCTATGTCAAGGATTAGGAAGGAGAGAGGGATTGGATATTTTGTATCTTTCCATAAATATACCCATCAGGGATGACTAGTCCATGAATTAGATTTTCATCACTAAAAAACTTGACTTCACTTGTAGGGTAAGTAAAGGTCAACCTAGGAATTTTCCTTGGTGTTATAGGCACCAAGGCCAACTCTTACTTCCACTTATCCCCATCTAGTTGGATTAGATCCTTACCTACTTCATCAAAAGGATCCTCCTCCCTATCAAAACCATATGTAGTTTTTATGTCAATAAGGGCACCTTCCAATGTTTCTCCTTCTTCAAGGGAAACCATGCCAATGAAATCCATTTTAAAAGAAGGTTTTTGTGGGAGTGATGAAGGTTTAGGGCCTTCTCTAGGTCTATCCTCTATCTTTGGTTCTTCAACCATAGCTTTGTCTTTTGCTTTGATATCCCCAAGCTACTAAACCTAGGTTTGTCCTATTGGTTTTGCTTATTGAGGCTCATATGACTATCCTTCATTAGGTGTATTTTGATGAGTAGTAATAGATAGATTGGGCAACAAGTGATAATGTAAAGGGTATAGTTACCATATTTCTCATGAGTACTTGTTTTCCCTAACTAACTTGTGCTCTAATTAGATGTTGTGACCTTTAATTTTGGAAAGTACTTCAAAATTCTTGGCTCTGATGTAAATGTAATCTCATATACCTAACTAATGTCCATATTAAATATTTGGGACATTCCTATCCTAGATTTGGTTCATTACTTTGGTCTTGGGGTCCCACATTTTGAGGTCATCTAACTGAAAATCAAAATAATTCATATGTACCACCATGACCTCTAGCTTATTCTAATATCTAATTATGGCTTTGCTAATGTCTAAAGGGAAGGGATGGACATGATATTTATTATTTTCTTTACATGTCCTATCCACACCTTGAATAATATAAGAGGTAATCTCCTATTATACAAGATTTTTGGGGACATGAATTGGTAATCTATAGGGTTGAGTCAAGATCCCCTCTATCCTTATCACGGTGCAATCTGGGTAGTACCACACATCCCCCATGGTTTCCATTTGTTTCTTGATGAGAGGATGTAGTCTTTTCATAGGGATGCCTATGATCACCTCATAAATGGATATGAAAACACCATCACAAATAAATTCCATGTGGTTCCTATACTTGAATATATGCAATTTAGAGTAATGGTGGGAGATTATGGTCTTGCCATCAGGGGATAAATTTCTTATGCCAAGGAAGGTTACAGAGGCTAGGAGGGAATCCAAGAGATAGGACATCATATAAAATTTCTTGGAATTCCTTATTTTAATGGACATGAATTTTTTAGCTAGGAAAAAACTTATCAGGTCTTCCATAGGAGGGGTCTATTTCTCTCTTAGCATAAAGTGGACATAAGATACCTAGACTTTGTTCACATAAGTAGTAGAGGGGGCATAAAGGGATATATTTATCAAGGTCATGGATATCCTAATTCCATAACTAAATTAGACAATAAGAATTTTGACATCAGGGGATCTAAAAACATGGGATCCTTAGATTAACCAAGGTGTAAGGATTGAATCGAGGTCTTAGGTGTTGGTCCAATCTCTCATGGATGGGAGCTCAAGATGAGGCAAGGGAAGTTTGTAATAGGCCTCAAAGGCCATGGGGGTGATATATGCAATCCTTTTGGTGCTTCCCTCTTGATTAATCCACTCCCCATCTATTCTATAATCCATAAAAATAGGAGTAAGGACATCGATATAATACATTGCCTCTAGTTTTGTTATTGTATGGTGTAGGCCTACCATCTGAATTGCAACTATGTCATTGTATCTCTAGTGTGTAGTGGAATTTATCTTCTCCTCCTAATAAATGGATAACAATTATTCCACAAGGAAGAATAATTCTAACTAGTTCCCGATTCCATGGACATTTAGGGCCATTAAGTCTAGCTTTATATCCTTGAAAAACCTTCCTTGATTATCAGAGGTTAGATAGAGCCAACTTCCATCTTCAACTATGGTCTTCCTATCCCCATAATCTTTCCAAGGATTTCACTAAGGTACTTATTTATCAAATCTTAGCTATGCTATTTTGACTAGGTGAGGTTAACTGAGTCAACTTGAATCCTCTTTATATAGGTTTTAGGGTTTTGAGCTTTAATCAAAAAAATATCTAGGCCTTAACTTCATATATGCCTTAGATTTGATGGGGAACCTATTCTTCATGAATTTGATGTTTTTTAGCTTAGATATTTAATTTTAACCTTTTATGCTTATGTGGAGTCCATATGGCAACATTCTAGACTTTTTGTGGCAATTTTCATGATCACCCTTTTAATACTAGCCATTAGATTTTAAAAGCCTCCTTTATTTTGCTTTATTGGATCAAGATCCTGGGTTTAACATGATCTATTGATCCAAATCTAAGTTCTTGTGCTCCCATTAGCTCATTGATCTTCAGGCTCATGATCATGACACTTGGAACTCTTGTATATTTTTTCCATGCTACGTATCTTTGTTAGTTGCCATCTTGGTCATGCGTTAGCCACATGTCGAGCTCATATATCTTTGAAAATTCATCAAGATCCTCATGCTGTTGGATTAAATCTAGTGAGTGAGTGATCACCATTGATCTTTGTGGGGCCCTTTTGTTGACTAGAGGCCCTATCATGTCATTAGATCAAATCCAATGGGTGAATGATCATAATTGATCTTCATGTTAAACCTGGTCATTAATTGAACACTTTTGTTAAGTGGGCCCCTTTAATTTTATTCTTTTGATTGGAAAGTCACCACACATCTACCTCTCATGGATTTATGTACCTTTTGAATTTTTTTCCTATACTTCACATTGTTGGATCAAATCTATTGAGCGAGAAGTTTTTGTTTGATATTTTATGATGCACATTACTTAAATGAGATTTTTTCAATTAATACATTCCATTTGATAAAATATGGCGAGTGAGTGTTCACCATTAAATTATTTAAAGGACATGAGTAATAAACATTAGGCCCAAGGACACAAATACTTAGGATAGATTATTAAGACTAAGGTTGAGTTTAAATATCAGGGCCTTAATATTAATAACCTAGTCTAAGTTAGGTGACTTAAAAAAGGGACTGCATAAAACACATTAACTTAGACCTGAGGTAAAAAAAAGGGGAAAGGAATAAATGAAGGCTTGGGTGATGTTTAAAAACATGATAAACCTATTTGTTAACCAATTTATTTAATCATCCCCACCAACTTGGCTCCCACCAATTTTTGAATTTAGACTAAGGGCTACCTAGGGTTTATGAACACTAAACCCTAGACCTTCCAAGGAACTTATAATAAATTAAGTAAATCCATTAACCAAGTTAGCTCAGAATAAGAGGTTTAAAAAATACACAAATGTGTTTCATTTATGAGTGTATGATCTTCAAATTAATTCAAAAAGGGAACTCAATGTTTAGATATTTCAAACTTGGATACATAGGTCTCTCAAGGGCCCCCAATTTTTAAAATCAGTAGGGTATGTTGGTCCCAAAAAATGATGACTTCTAGGGGAAACATAGCAATATGTTAGAACTTTTAGACCCTGAGTTTAGATAAAAATTGAGGTCACCATTCCATTTAACCTAAGAAACTACCATATAGATCTAATTATGGTTGAAACAAACCTTGCACTAGTGGATTTAAGGTTAAACATCAAGACTTACCTGAGTTGTGTGTGTGCTTTAATTCCACTTGCTATTTCCCATAAGGCTTAATAAGTATTCCTTGTCTTTCTTACTTTAATAATTTATGTTAACCTAGGTTTATTGAACATTTTTTTTGTCCTTTTGAATCATGGTTTGGCTCAGGGAAAGCTTGGGCATTGCTTTGCTACCATCTAGGAATCCATAGCCTTGACATATATACCTGTAGATCCACTCATAGCCTTGATCCACTACCAACCAAGCATTTTTAGCCTTGATCAAGGTTGCCTGAATCATGTTATTATGAGAGCTTTAGTTTTGACTTGTAATCTTATTATATTTTTTGTATTTTTAGATCTTTATGATTTCAGTAAGGTTGGGAACCAAGATAGCTAGGTTTAGGAGTCGATCAAATATTTGATTTTGGAAGGATCACTCAAGGCTAAAACTCTTGTCCTATGCAATAATGTTGATTAAGTGCTAGTTACTGGTATGCTCTTGATAATTTAGGTCTCAAACCCTAAGTATAAATCTTATTAAAACTAGCATGGATCTAGATTCATGACTTAAATCTAATGGAATGACTTCCCCTCTATGTATCTATATTTAGCTTCTCAAAGTTAAATCATGATGTTGGTTCCCAAGGCTAGGGTTGCCTTTATGTGGGGTTCACACCTTGTCTTTAGGATTGGGGCCCATTTTGAGCAAATTTCATAATTTCCAAGATTTAGGGATGACTCAAAAATAACCTAAGATCAAGGGAAAACTACAGGGTAAGCAACACACAAAAGAAAGCAAAAGTGAGAAAAACAAAGGAACTAAATAAATATGAACAAACTTATATACAAACAAGGGACATGAAAGAAAATATGCATAAGGCAAACTAACTAGCCTACCTAATATAATCTAATCCCCATACACCTTAATCCATAAATACCTTAGAAGGGGTAACAAAGAAGTAATGCTAGATATATTTCCCATTAGTAGGCAATGTGAACTCTTCCCCTTGTAAATCTTTGAGCTTGAAGGTGTTGTTCCCTAATGTTTCATTAATTTGGTATGGGCCAATCCATAGGGGTGTGAATTTTCCATGATTTACTTTGGGTTTAAATGATTTGTCCCAAATTAGGACTAAGTCTCCTTTCCTAAACACCTTGATCTTAGACCTTTTGTCAAACCATCATTATACTATGGCCTAGTATCTACTAAAATCAGCAAAAGTAGTTTCCTTATCATCTTCCAATTGGATGAGGTCTAGTAGCCTGTAAGTGGCATGTTCTTGACTCTCCTCCATGTATTATTGCATGAACATATATGTAGGTAATTTTAGGGTGATGGGGAAGATGGGCTCTAGCCCAGACACTAATATGAATGGTCAAGATTTTAAAGCTTGCTTGATTCTTATTCTATCAGCCCACAGTGCAAACTTGAGAAACGTGTGCCAAGTTCTAGGCTTATCTTCAATAGACTTCTTGATTACCTCCATTAGGTTGTTATTTATGGAATCTTAAACACCATTTCCTTGAGGATAATGATTAGAATCAAATTTAAGGGTGATCCCATTGTCATAGGCCCATTCAATCATCTCATTTGAAATGAATACATATCTATTAATCATATATTAGAGAGATGGGGGTTCCAAATCAAGTACATATACTTTCTTCTATAAATCTAATCACCCTCTTTCATTATACATTGCCTGATAGTTACTAATTTTGTCCACCTAGTGTAGTAATCTATGATATTTAAGACATACTTATGTCCCTCAAATGAGTTAGGGTTGATCACTCCAATAAATACTATACCCCATTATGCAAATGGTTTTTCAATCATGACTAGTTGTAGAGGCATGACTGCTTTTGGCTCTTTGGTGCTGAAAATTTAGTAATATTGACATTCTCTTACATGATTATGGGCATATTTGAAGATAGTGGGCCAATAGAAATCAACCCTTAAGATCTTGTGGGAAGTAGTCCTTCCAAAGGGATGTCTAATGCCTAGCTTTTCATGGAAGGTGTCCATAATTTTGGCAAATTCTTCTTGTGAGACACACCTTAGGTATATTCCTTCAAATTTCCTTCTATACAATACCCCATCCTTGATTAGGTAGTGAGCTACCTTAATCCTTAAGGTTCTTTTTTACTTGCTGGATAGGCCTGCAGGATAAATGCCATTGATTAGCAGGTGTATGATTGAATCATACCATTCATTTTTTGAAAATTTTTCTAGCCTACTTGCATGATACTTATCTTAGGGCTAGTATTGGAACTCATTTAGATCAATCCTTGGCATCTTACTAGCTTTTTTGCCTTCATTTCCAAGTTAAAATCTTGAAAAATTGACATCTACTTACCTCTGCATTCTCCTAGCTCATTTTCACTCAACATAAGTTTAGTAATAGGGTCAAGTAGGATGACATGAACCTTATTTCTAAGGATGTAGTGTCTAAGCTTATATACTACCTTTACTAGCACATATGACTACTTATCAATCATATAATAGTTTAGCTCAGTATTCTTGAAATTGGTACTCATGAAATCTATTAGGTGATCACACTCATCAAATTTTTGAGTCAATATAATAACCATAGTATGATCAGGTGCAAAAGAGTAAAGATATAAATCCTCTGAGAAATTAGGACTTATAAGCATTGGGGCTTGGCCAATGGCTTCCTTGATGTCCTTGAATTCCTTCTTGGATTCTTCCTACTAAATCACATTGGCATATTTATTGAACATGTCATTTAGTGGCTCAAAATTTTCTATAAAACTAAAAATAAATTTTCTTACAAAATTTATTTTGCCAAAGAATGACTTTAGTTCCTTGCTATTGTTTGGGAGCTCAATTCTAGATATGGCCTCCAGTCTTTTAGGGTCTATGGAGATGACATCTTTAGTTATAAAATGCCGTAACATTTTCCCTTTAGTTACATAAAATATGCTTTTATTAGGTTTCAAGGAAATGTCATACCTTTTACATCTTTCAAAAACTTGTTACAAGTGCATGAAGTGCTTTTCCCTATTTTTAGAGAAAAAACTATTAGATCATCCATGTAAATGATGATGCACTTACCAATTAGGCCTTGGAAGGCATGATCCATAGCTCTTTAGAACATGGATCCTGCATTGATTAGTATAAAATGCATCCTTTTATAAGCAAAGGTCCCCCACTTTGTTGTGAATGTTGTCTTCATCTTGTCTTCTCTGTCAAGTAGTACTTGGTTATAGCTTGAAAAGCCATCAAGGAAGGACATCATAACTAAACCCAAAATATTTTGAATTACTTAATCAAGGAAAAGGAGAGGATAATTTTCCTTCTTTTATGATTTTTTCAAATTTATAAAGTCAATACGTAGCCTAATTTTACCATTATTCTTCATGAATGGCACTAGTTTGGCCACCCAAGTTGAATGTCTAATGGGAAAAACTATCCTTGCATCCATTAACCTTTTGTCTTCTTTGAATATCATAGGTTCTAGTATGGGGTTTAATAGTCTTTATTTCTATCTGAAAGGTTTAAAAATTTATTTTAGGGGTATTGTATGGGTAATGACCCTTAGATCAAATATCTTTAGGTCATCATACGACCATGCTATAACATTTTAATACCTATTGAGGAGTTCTTTGGCTTTCTTATTTTCAAATTTTGTACAAGTCTTCCCAACATTCACTAAGTAGGGTTTCCCATAGAGACCAAAATACATAATATTGTAATCATTTCCACTTACCTTGGGAACCTTAAAAACCTCAACTAGTTTGTCTTGATCAAACAATCTTTCTAGAGCAATCATTCCTTTAGGGATTTTGTTGTCACTTAGTTGGATGACTTTGTTATCAAACTTGTTCCTTCTAGTTGTATTTTAATCATCTTCATTAATGATTTGGGCTTCAAATGCCCCAAAATTGGTCAAGAAATCCAATATCTACTAGTCATCATTAAAGACTTGAAAATGGTTAACATTATGAGGCATTAATGGATATGGGATGAATTCAATACTAAAATCATGAGATTCTAGACTAGGCATGAGGTTTTCTATAGCTAATGTTAGTTCATTAGAAGCTTGGTTTTCATCTCAAGGAATGGAAGTGATACTAAAAGCATCAAAAGACTTAATCAAGTCGTAGACTCTAAACTTATACTTATTGAGGTATGAGATTTTACATTGATACCTACTCCTGACTTGGTTGACTACTAGTTCTGAATCTCTAAAATTTAATAGTTTTTTAGCTTTATTCTTGATAGTAAATTGAAAACCAAGGATGAGGGCTTCATACTTAGAAAGTTTATTGGTGTAGGGGAATTAGAGTCTATAAGAGGCATGGTACCTTTTATCAGCTAGATTAGCTAAGACAATGCCAACACCTGATCTATCCTTGCACCTAACACCATCAAAGTGAAATTTATATAGCCTAGGAGGAGTCTTTATGTCCTTAGGATCATCCAATTTATTATCTTATAGGGTTAAAACTCCTATTTTTGAGTCGATTATGTTATTCTCTCATTAATAGCATTATAATCCATTATCATATGTTTCATCCTTGGTTGCCTCTCAACTCTAATTTGGTCTAGGACTCCCTTCCAAGGTATCCATAAGTGGGAATAATCAATATACATATACCCATTTAAAGATTTGGTCCATTCTCTACTTAATAGGACCCCATAGGCATCAGGTATGCCCACTACCTAGATATCAATGAATTTTTGTACCTTAGGCTCAGAGGCTATCTACATGTAGATGTTTAAAATTTCTCCAACCACTTCAACCCTTGACTTGTCTAATTAGGTGAAAATCCTATCAAACTTGATGGGGGTTAAGACAAGTTGTTTACATATGCTAGCATGCATGATATTGGTGGAAACACTTGAGTCTAACAAGTAATTGTGCAAGTTTTTGGCAAACATTCTAATTATGAGAAAGAAAGGGGGAGATTTAGATTTGGCCTTATGCATTGTTATATTATCATGATTTGTCTTGGGAGGTTTGTTAAACTTTAAATATTCTAGTAATAAATCCCTTTGTTTTATGAATTGTGATAACTCATGTAAGGTGATATTAGCCTTTATCATCTTCATGTACTCAACTATGTTGTAACTAGTTTTGGGAGGACTGGGGACTTTAGGGCTGTGCTTGGGAATGATCCCTCAAGCGGGTCTTTGGGTTATTACTTAAAGTAGTATCTGGAGGAGTTCCAAAGTTATTTGGGGGGATTGAGGTAATTAAGGGATGCATTTATTCTCTATTCCTTAATGGGTAAGTCTTTTTTAGGAACTATTGAAATGCATATATTTCTTTAGGGATCTCATCTAGTTTATTTTCTTCTTAAAATGGGAAATCTAAGGTTTCTACCATGAAATCCTAGTTAGAAGGCTTTGGGCCAGATGTATGTGCACTATTATCCTTATTGGGAACTACCTCAAACATGTCCACATCCTCTTGGAATGATTTTAATGACATGAAAATTTTTATGCAATCAATCTCCCCATGCTTAGCTATGTAATGTACCCTACAATGGTTAGGTAATGCAATATTTGTGAGGTTGATATCCATGGTTTTTTTCTCTAAGAAGGGGTCATGGTTTCCATTATTGTGAAAACTATCATTCTGGAACCTATTGCCTGCTCTATTATATCTTTGAAATGAGATGTTATTTCCTTAACTTTCTTTTAGTAGTATTCCCCACTTTTTTTTTAATTAAATGAAATTAGTACTTAGCTTCTTGACCATTTTTAGGATAGATTCATTTTCACTTTTAAGGGTCTTAGAATTATGTACTTGATTATTACTAACATTAGTAGTTGGTATTAACACCATCTGATCTCCTATTCTAAAGCCATCATTGGTGGGCTTTCTCATGAATTATAAGTTTTGATTAGGGTCAATATGATTCAAGGGTAATTGAGTGAGGTTTGAAAGTTTGTTCATGGCAGGCATGTTTTGATTATTGTTAGGAAACAAGTTCATTACTAGCATGTGGGGGTTAACATTTGACACCAAATAAGCCATTTGTCCTTGGGATTGCATTTGATCAATAATAGTTACTACTTCTAAATAAGCCCTTGCTAGTGAGGTTATGTCTAGTATGGATCTGTTTAAGAAAACCAAGGTCATAGGATCACTACATCCTTATAGATCTCTAAAACTAGAATCTCATCTTGCTTATATGGATTTATGGTTCTACTAAACATTTTTGAAACCTAGAATTAAAGGACTGGATAGGTTCATTGACATCTCTTCTAATAGTTGTAAATTGGTGATAAATGATGTAAGGACTGATGATTTTTCTAAAATGATCTATGAACACATTATTAAAATCTTCCCAACTAGTAATATTGTTATTAGGTAAGTTTAAAAACCATTCATAGGTAGCATCCTTAAAAGTGAAAGGGAATAACCTACATGCTACATCTTCATGCACAACATTGATTAATATTAAGGTGGCCTTAAAATACTTTATATGCTCTTCAACAGTTACTATGCCTATGGGACTAAATGTAGGCAAATATTTCTCTAGATTATGTGGGAGATCATGGACCACCCTGGGTAAATTAATGAAATAATCACCTAACTAAGCCATTATAATATAAGGATTAAAGGCAAGTTTAACTTAAATAGGTGATGTGGGGAGGATTTGGATTTCCTACATCTACCTTTGTCCCACCTATCTTTCCTATGTTCTTGAATCTCAAGCAAAATCTCTCAAGTTTTAAAGTGTGATCTTGTCTTGATCCTAGGAAACTCCAACATGAGATTTGGAGATCCTATTTAAGATATGATATACCATATTAAATTTCCATGAGAAAGGGATTTAAGCTTGGATGTGGGCTAATATTTTCAAAGAACACAAATATTTGGTTAGATCTTATAAAAGATGCACTTAATTTCATGAATATGTCCTATCTTAATGCATCCTTGCTTGAATAACATCAATTCCTAGCCTATAGTAGCCTTAAATGGTTTGCAGAAGGTTGAGACATGTGACCTTTCCAATTTTGAGTTAAATTTACCACAGATCAAGAATATAGGTCGGGCCTTCCTTCTAGCACCAATGGAGCTCTCTACTATTGATTCTTATAAATGAACCTTAGGTTCTCTCTAGTGTTTAAAGAACACTTCTCATTTTAGAATCTAAAGATTCAAAGCGTGAGTTGTAGGTATTTGTCAATTGAGATGCCTATGGTGGAAACAACAGTAGAGAAACATGAATTGTTCTACAATATTTATAAATTTTGATGGTAGGGGCCATCTTGGTACCTTTCTTCAAAATTTTATATAAAATGACCTAGATCTAGATCACTGACTATTTTAAAATGGTTATGAATAATGTATTTAAGCTAATGTGATTTGTTTAAAAAGGAAAAAAAAAAAAGAAGGTAAGGTAAGAAAGAAATAGTTATTGCTGATCTGTATTACAAACATATTGACAAGACTTCAATATTTCCCAAGCATGATCTTAACCAAAATTTCATGTAATGCAATCTAAACTCATGTTTCACCACAAACCAAGCCTAATTCAAAAGGATTAATAACAATACAATTAAAATTGAATTTTATTTTAAATTTTTACACTATATTTAGATAGCTGAAGCACATCTATGTTGTATAGTAAATGAAATTAAGTAAATTCAATTCTTTCAACCAAATTTTCTTGCACAAGTTAGAAGGCTTGCAATCAATGATCTAGCTTGGTATTTATTATTATCATTCATATTAAAAATAGACAATTTTTCTTTTATAAACTTAATAATTCAAACACATAAAACTAGATAACTCTTGTAGAATTCTTTGATCTTCTTTATTAATCACTCAAATTGTATAAATATCTCAAAGTTTCTCTCTTTATAATTGGTAATACATGCCTTTTAATAGGAATCTAGGTAGTATACTACTTAGTTTTACAACTACAAGTGTAAAAAAGATAGTTGTCTTTGTTACAAATATAATACAAGTATCTTTTAAAATCCTACTAACCTAGAGGCAATCATGCTAATAAACTAGTGTGTGCATTTACAAAATGAATGGGTTGCCCTACTGGCAAGCCATGATTAAGATGCTATAGGTGGGTCCCTTTAATGATGCAATATGCTTATGGACTTTGTATGTTGTTCATCCATTAGGTCTAAATCCATGCATGGCCTAGTGTTTCACTCCTCTTCTTGGTTTGACATCTCATCAAAATCTTTATCATTCATGGCCAAGGCTTCTTTGATGCTCCTAGATTCATTTATTCTCTCCCATTCATTAAATATCATGTTCAAAACTTTATTTTTATCCCTTATTGATTGTCCTTGACACTTTCCATTGATTTATTGAGTCACCAAGGTGGCTATGTGATGGAATTATTCATCAGTTATAATCCCTAGGGTGGTAGTTTGTGTAGGATTCTTGAGCATGGTACCTAAGAGATTTTAAATTATGACAATGAGATCCTTTTATTCTTCTATGAAATCTTCAACTTTGACATGCCAATAATTCAAATTCTAAAGTTTTTCTCCAATAATCCCCAATATGGCTCGTAAATTCCCCATACTGATAGCCTTGATGTTTGGGATTTGCTTCTTAATCTAGATATCAAGGAGTTGAGTAATTTTGTCTTTAGAGGCTTACCATTGAGTATCTAGTTCCCTAGCTAAGGAAACTTGATCTTGGATTGCCTTCTACCTTGAATGCATGGACTTAAATGCCCTAAACATGTCATAAAATGACCCATGTAGCATATTGATCATAGAGTTTGGGACTGAGAGAACAACTTGAGTCTATGAATTCTCCTTTTCTTCCTTCAGGTTCTTAATTATTTGTACTAATCCTTGGATATCATCTCTAGCTTATTAATATTGAGCCTTAATTAAACTTACCAAATCCTCATCATAAATGGGAGCTTTGCCAAGTTGTTATCCTCTAATATGGGTTAACCTTGTGAATGGCTCCACCATTTGAAATGTGAACTCTTCTTGGCCCACCATGGCTACCCTCATTGTGGTCCTCTTTAGGGTTACTATTTCTAAGTTAAATTTCACCATAACCTCTAGTTTCTTTAATTTTGGAGGCTCAAACACCTCCACACCTATACTTCCAAAAGCTCTTAAGGTGCCAATTTTCTATTTTTCCTAAATATGTTAAATTTGTATTCTTCCCTCTTCTTGTTTTTTAACTATATATTTGATCCATAGCTTGATGTTGTCATCTTCAATCATGTCAATCCACATCAAGGCCAGAAAGGAGAGAGAGAGATATGAGATAGTTTATATCTTTCCATAATCAAACTAGTCAGGGATGACTGGTCCATGAATTGGATTTTCATCACTAAAAATATTGACTTCACTCATAGGGTAAGTGAAGTTAAACCTAGGCCTTTTCCTTGGTGTTATAGGCACCAAGGCCAACTCTACCTTCTACCTCTCCCCATATAGTGGGATCAGCTCCTTACTTGCTTCATTAGAGGGATCCTCCTCCTATCAGAACTATATGTAGCTACTATGTCAATAAGGGAGCCTTCCAATGTTTCTCCTTATTTAAGGGCAACCATGCCAATTAATTCCACTAGAGAAGAAGGTATTTATGGGAGTGTTAAAGGTGTAGGGCCTTCTCCAAGTCTATCCTCTATTTTTTGTTCTTCAACAATAGATTTAACTTTTCTTTTAACATCCCCAAGCTACTCAAGTTTTGTTTATCCTACTGGTTCCACTTGTTAAGGTTCAGATGACTATTCTTTAGTAGGTGACTTTCGATGAGTAGTCCTAAATGGAATAGGAAAAAAGTGATAATGTAAAGGGTGTAGTTTCCATCTTTCTCCTAAGGGCTTTTTGTCCCTAACTAAATTTCACTCCAATTATATTTTATGACCTTTAATTCTAGAAAGTACTTTAAAATTATTGGCTTTAATGTAGATGTCATCACCTACACCTACCAGATATCCATATTCAATATTTAGGACCTTCTGATCTTGGATGTGGTTGATTATCTTGTTCTTAGGGTCCCACATTTTGAGGTCATCCAACTAAAAATCAAATGAATTCCTATGTACCACCATGACCTCTAACTACTTCCAATCTCTGATTATGACTTTGCCAATATCTAGTGAGAAGGGATGGACTTGAGATTTATTCTTTTCTTTACATGTCATATCCACATTGAATAATCTAAGAGGAAATCTCTTATTTTGAAAACTTGTTGGGGACATTAATTGGTGATTTGTAGGGCTGAGTTAGGATCCCATCTATCCTTATCATGGTGCAATATGGGTAGTACCACACATCCCTCATGGTTTTCATTTATTTCATGATGAGAGCATGTAGTATTAACATAGGGATGCCTTTGATCACCTTATAAATTGATGATAAAACACCATCAAAAATAAATGGCATGTGGTTCCTATACTTAAATATATGCAACTTAGAGTAATGTTGGGAGATTATGGTCATGCCATCAGGGGACCAATTTCTTATGTTAGGGACTATTATAGAGGCTAGGAGGGAATCTAAGAGATAATACATCATATAAAATTTCTTATAGATCCTTCTTTTAATAGCCTTGAATTTCTTGGCCAAGAAAAAACTTATCAGGTCTCCCACAGGAGGGGTCAATTCTCTCCTAGCATAAAGTAGACATAAGATACCTAGAATTTTTTCACATAAGTAGTTGAAGGGGCACCAAGGGAAATATTTATTAAGGTCATGGATATACTAATGCCCTCCCTAAATTATACAATATGATTTTTTCCATCAGGGGACCTAAAAACATGGGATCCTTTGATTAACCAAGGTACGAGGACTAAATCAAGGTCCTAGGTGTTAGTCCAATCTCTCATGGATGGGAGCTCAAGATGAGGAAAGATAATTTTGTAATGTCTCAAAGGATATAAGGGAAATAAATGTAACCCTTTTGGTTCTTCCCTCTTGAATAATCGACTCCCCATCTATTATACAATCCATGAAAATAGGAGAAATGACATCAATACAATGCATTACCTCTAGTTTTTTTGTTGCATGGTGTAGGCCTACCATCTAGATTGAAACTATGTCATTATATATCTAGTGTGTAGTGGTTTTTATCTTCTCCTCTTGAGAAATGGGTTGTAATTCTTCCATAATTAAGAATAATTATGACCAGTTCTTGACTCTATGGACATTTAGGGCCACCAAGTCTAGCTCTATATCATTGAAAACCCTTCTTTCATTGTCAGAGGTCAGATAGAGTTTAGCTTCCATCTTCAATTATTGTCTACCTACCACCATTGATGATAAAAAATTATCCTCATAGGATTTCTAAGGATTTTACTAAGGCACTTGTTTCTCAAATCTCAATTATGCTATCTTGAATAGGTGAAGTTAACTAAGTTAACTTGAATCCTCTTTATAGAGGGTTTAGGGTTATGATCTTTAATGGTGTAAATATCTAGGCCTTAACTTCATACATGCCTTAGTTTTGATGGGGACCCTTTTCTTCATGAATTTTATGTTTTAAGCTTAGAAGATCTTTGATTTTGACCTTTTATTCTTATGTGGAGTCCATATGGTAGCATTCTAGACTTTTCATGGCTAATTTCATAATTACCCTTTAGATACTAGCCATTGGATTTTAAAAGCCTCCTTTATTTTGCTCTTTTGGATCAAGATCCTAGGTTTAATGTGATATGTTGATCCAAATTTGAGTTCCTATGCTCCTATTGGTTTATCAATCTTTAGGCTCATAGTAATGACACTTGACACTCTCATAGATTTTTAGCATGCTACATATCTTTGTTAGTCATTTTCTTGGTCGTGTGTTAGCCATGCATCGAGATTATAGAGCTTTGAAAATTCATTTAGCTTCTCACACCATTGGACCAAATCTAGTGAGTGAGTGATTGTCATTGATCTTTATGGGGCCCTTTTGTTAAGTAGAGGCCCTCTCTCACCATTAGATTAAATATAGTAGGTGAGAAATCACCATTGATATTTATGGTGAACCCAATCATTAATTTAAAACTTTTATTAAGTGGGTCCCTTTAATTTTCTTCTTTTTATTAGCAAGTCACCATGCATCTGCCTCTCAGGGCTATATGTACTTTTTGACTTTTATTCCTACGCTTCATGTTATTGGATAAAATCTAGTGAGTGAGTGGTTGTTGTTCAATATTTTATGATACATGCTACTTAATTAGGATATTTTTGGTTAATACACTCCATCTGATCAAATCTGGCAAGTGATCAATCACCATTGGATCCTGTAAAGGACACAAGGAAGAACCATTAGGCTTGAGGATAGAAATACTTAGGATAGATTATTAAGACTAAGGTTGAGATTAAATATTGAGGCCTTAATACTAATAACCTATTCTAAGTTAGGTGACTTAAAAAAGGGACTGCATAAAGCATGTTAATTTAGACCCAACATAAAAGAAAGGGGAAAGGAATGAATAAAGGCTTGGGTCATGTTTGAAAACATGATAAACCCTTTTGTTAACCAAGTTATTCAATCATCCTTGCCAACTTGGCTCCCTCTAATATTTAAATTTAAACTGAGGGCTACCTAAGGTTTGTTAACACCAAACCATATACCTTCCAAAGAACTTGTAACAACTTAAGTAACTCCATTATCTAGTTAGCTTAGAATAAGAGGTTTAAAAAATACACAAATGTGTTTCATTCATGAGTGAATGATCTTTAAATTCTTTCAAAAGGGACCTCAATGTTTAAATATTTCAAACTTGGTTACAAATGTCTCTTAAAGGTTCCCAATTTTAAAAATGAGTGGGGTATGTTGGTCCCAACAAGAAGAAATCAAGCCATTCACATCTAGCATCTCACTTGTGAGCCTTTGTCAATTAGATCTCTCAATAGGTGCCCACTCTCTTTTGACCAGCTCCAATGCATATCTCACCTTATGAATAAGATAACTAGGATCATCTTAACCATATCATTTTTGTGTGTCAATATCTAAAATGTACTTCTCATAGCCCAAAAGTGTTTTTTTTAAGGTGGAAATGGATTGACTTGAGAAGTGACTAGGTTGACTAGGAGGAACAATACATGGATAAGGATGGTTATAGGGATGATAAACTTCATGACTAGGCTATAAATGGTTATATTGGAGATGGTATGAGTCATATTGGAATTGGTAAGGGTAAAAACTATGTTGATAGGGAATGTCATATGCTAGATATACCTCACCAGCTTTTATAAAACAAAACTCAACACCAAGGTCAGCCATGAAAATTCATTTGTAAACAAGAACATAAGGAATTATCATCAACAATATTTAAAAGAAATAACTAAGATACTTAGCCAGATGATGTAACTTTAGAGTCATCATTGATGCTTGGATAGATGCCTCCAAAGGCATATTGCTAAAAGAGAACACCAAAAATCTTTCAACCTCTTGGACTAAGAGTCCCATCAGGCATGCCAAAAACTATTTTCACTTGGATTTTCACCCTTTGAGGAGATTCCTAATCTATCCTCATCTAAGTGGCATAATGGAACACCTCTAGGCTTGTGGGTAGCCTAAGGATGAGGTGAATCTCTAGATAGGGCTAGCTCCCTTGATGTACCACTTTGGATCACAACTACACCTAAACTTTTTTTTTTAGGGGGGGGGGAAATAAAGAGAGAAAACTAAAAGAAAAATATCCTAAGGGAGGTGATACACCAAAAAAAATTATGACTTATAACCATCTACGTGTTACACATGAAACCAAGAGACTAACCAAACTCACACTTCTTTAATCTACATCTTCTCACATCAATGTTACATTATGAGGTTATGGATGAATGTTTAGGCTAGGAAGACTATATAAGAGGACTTGAATGGAACTAGTGAATAGACTAACTCACTCAACCTTAACACTTCCTAAAACACTTCACATACCCTATAAGAAGAAGCTTTCCAACTACAAATAAGATGAAAGAATGAGACAACATGATAAAGAATCCATAATATTCACTAAGCAAGATCCAAAATTCAAGTAGAACACACTATAAATAGTAATTAAAAGTTAAAACTTAGGAGTCTAATTGATCAAATGGTATGTAAATGAGTAGGGCTTCACCATACTTAGGTGAAGCATAAGTTACAATGGCCAAAATGGCTAGCTCTTATAAAAATTGAGAGAGGGAGGATAAAAAATAAGTCCAAGGGACATAAAGACACTTTTCAAGATGATAAAATGAATTACTTATGTACTATAATAATATTTGGGATGAAACATGCAAGTTCAAGAAGCACAAGTGTCCATCCAAGTCATAAAACTCATGAAAAGTGGCATAAAACTCCTCATTCTAGATCAGAAAACTACCTTCATGATTTGGACCTATATTAAAGTCCAAAAAATGATTAGGGATAGGTCTTATGATTGGAATTAAGGGTAATGATTTCATGCATGCCTCTCTATGAATTGGTTGTAGTCTTGGTCATCTAAAACCTTCCCAAAATTTGCTATCATCATCTGTAGTCTAAAAAAGTCATTTTTCATGCACCCTACACACTTGGCCTCTAATTTGGATTCATTTTCCCATGAAAATATATTATAGAGATTGAATGACACTTTGAAATACCCTCCATTTCCTTAAAGGCATTAGACACACCTTAAAATTAGCTCACTTGAAGTTTTCCACCCTTCTGACTAACTTGGTCATTATGCCAGTTTTGATTGGCTGAGATGAAGCTATTTATTTGAACACTTATGAGTTTCTATAAATAATTAAATGTAAATGAAGGGTTATCCCAATTCCTAATATTTATCCCAAAGTTTGTTTCATCTTCAGAATCCTCTTAGAACCTATAAAACACACAAAATAGTCAAAAGTACCTTATTTTGTATCATGTCTATACAAGTTCATAAAACTCAAAAGTATGGGAGGGATCTTGAAAGAGTCCTATACAATTTAAAATCATCATCCTAGTCAAACTGGTCCATTAGAGTATCTTTCTATCTTCATTTCTCCAACTGGGTCATTGTAAGGGTTTAACCCATTTTACCCTCGTAAGGTTTGTTCATGTAGATTTTCTATTCAATTTTTAAAAACATATCACTAATGTGATATTAAAATACACTATTAATGTCTCCAAATTCCTTTAGTTTCCATGCAAATCACCAAGGGAGGTATGAGCATTTGAACTTACCTATTTGAGCTTGATTCCTCATTCCCATAGGCTTGAGTTTGTCCTTAAGTCAAAAATGTCCTTCCTTGTGTTTTTTTTTTAATACCATAGGTTTTATAACATATTATATGATCCAAAAATCATTCCTAAATTGATTGTAAATTATATTCCAAGTTAAAAATGTGAATGACTCTCCATTTGGCTTTAGGCCTAAGCATGCTCACTGCAACCCCTATGCTCTAGGCCATATAATAGGACTTATGTGCATTAAATAATATTTAATAAATATATATTCACCCTAAAAACATTTTATAATTAGTCATAAGTCTTACTAAGACTTATAAGTGAAAGTGGTTTACCATTTGGCTTCTAGGCCTTAATTCTACCTACTAAGTCTGATTGCAACCTTTGCATTTTAGACCTCTTTATTTATTTACCTCATTTTATGAGGTTATATTCATGTATTTTTATATTTACCTCAGATTTCCACATCTTATATAAATTTTCAAACAACTCTAGGTCCCCCTTTTCATCTCTATATCCCAAAATTACAAGTTTGTGCACAAGGAGAAGTACCCTATGTTTGAGACAAAATAGAGTGTAATTACCCTATTTATTCATAACAGTTAACCATTAGATAAGATTATTTAAGTGTAAAATATTATCTCCACAAAATTTAAGCCCTTGGTATTAGGTTTAGACCCTCCAACTTAAACAAGACCTCAGATAGGCTTGGTAGAGGCAAACTATGTGTAAACCTTTCCCAAATGGACTGTATGTTATTTTGGAGGTCACCTATAGATGTGTGTGTATGTATTAGGCATAATAAAAGGGTATAAAAACAATAAATACTTCTCTTAGGGTAATTTATTTATTTATTATGTTTACTTGCTTCATCTTCATGTTTTACAACACCTAAACATACTCCTCTATGCTCACTACATGTAACATTCAATACTTGGTTGTAGGTGCATATAGGGGCTTAAGATGTCTATATAAGATTTTTTACATGAATTAAAAATATTATTGAGGTCATCATGTCTCCAATTAATGTTATCATAGGGTTTTTTCATCATTATAACTCTCTCTATACCTTTTATCTATAACTTAAGCTCACAAATTGAAAACTCTTTCTTTGATTGTGATACCCTGCCTGCTTGATTCTTGTAGGTGCACATAAGATGAAATTGGGCCTAAAAATGGTGTGTAGAGATATTAATTAAAAATTAAAGGGTAAATTGTCATTTTATTCTACCTTCATTCACTTTTAATGGGGTAAAACACCCTTAAAACCCCATGCGTAGGTCATTGTGTACTTATAATCACCTAAAGTTGGTTGTAAGTGAAAATTTCACATGAAGGGGACCATGTAGGTGCACATAGGGTTAAAAAACTCATTATAATATTTTATATGATTATTATTATTCCTTTCATCAACCAAGATTGATATCTTTAATGTTCAAACTCCTCATGAAAGATATGGAAAATAGGTCTTGGTTGTAGTGTTGATTTGCACTTGCAAGCCAATTCAACTTGAAGTTTGATCATACTATGATACTTAAGGATTTATGAAAACTTTAGAAGAATCAAATATTTTTTAAACCTATTGTTTATGTCATTATACCTCATACATTTCAATGTAAATACTTTCTCATGTTTGAGCCTTAGGTTGGTTGTAGATGCTCATTAGGCTTGTGTACAGACTGTTTCCACCTTGGTGATTACAAAATACCATTTTATGACCTTACTTGATAATTTACATGGAAATTATGTGTCCATTAGTTAAATTATACCATATCACTCTCATAGTATGTATTGAAACTCATTTCATTGATTTGGGAGATCAATTTGGCTCACATGGCTATAGATATCACTAAGTGATTTTAGTGTTTAGAAGGCAACTTGGGACCTATTGAAAACCAACCTATCTAACTTATAAACCTCCCTTATTTTTAAATTTTATATACCTATATGTAATATTAAAAAAAATTTACTTGGAATTCCTATAACTCAATGCAATCATGTATAAGGACACCCAAAAAAGGGCTTGGACATCTATTTTGATAGTTTTGGGAATTTGTCCCAAAGTGTCACAAGTTTGATTAGAAGGTCTCCTTGAGGTTACACTAGCATAAAATATTATAAACACTACTCCAAATGGTTTTAAATCATGTTTAAACCCTCCAAAACCTTATATAATGTTCAAATCACACATTTTAAGTTTCCCTAAGAAGTGGTAGATCGTACAACTACCATAAATGACCATTTTGTGTATTTACTTGTTATCTTGACTCTTGAAGTGAATCTTGGAGTTGGATTTGGAATTTAAGATGATTAAAATATATTTATGATAAATCATACATCACTTACATTCATTTTTTAACCATAACATAGAAGAAACTTCCAATGATTAGAAAATATGACTCTAATTCTACTCCACTTTTCCTTGCAAACTATGTTGGTTGGCTCATCAAATCAACCCAAAATGTGAAAAAAATCATGGAAAACATTAGATAAATGATTCAACATCATCTAGAATTAATATTAGTATTTGGATTGTATGGACTTTCCCAAACAAGAGCAAAACCTGTAGGGTGCACAAATTAGCAAGCAAAAAAACACAATCAAATTCATGAGGATGGTTCATAAAGAACAAGCCACCATTTTATGAAATATTTCTATGGAAATTAATATATCTGATTTTAATTTCACCTCCCCAAGGGGTTTTATTTTAAACTTACCTTGTTGGATGTGCTAAATACAAACTTGAAGACTAGTTTTATATGTTTAGAAAGGTGAAAAAGGAGCATAATGGTTTTAGCTCAAAATTGGCACTTACAGATAATTTAAAACATGGAACTAAGCTTGAGGAATCTTAAGAGACATTCTATGATCTTCTACCATTTGGCATACTTTCCTATGGGTCGTATAAGTGCCATTTTCTTCTCTTTTCCAAAGAAAACTACCTTTTCTTCTGAGGATCTTGCCACTTGAGTTACCAAAAGTTTATTAAGACCTATTATCACACATTTCATGTGACATCACCTTTTTGAACCTTCAAATTTCCCTAATAGGTTTTACAACTCATTTAATGCTCAATTCAGACACCTAAAATGACTCAAAATGATAAATTGACTAAGAAGAGTAATGACCAAGGCTAATGTATCATTAAATGACATTAATTTACATATAATACCCCTATGACCTAATAATAAACACCCCATAAACCTTTAAAGGTCAAGTTTTTACATATAGGGGTCCTAATTTAACCTAAAAGTTAATTTTGGTCATTAAATTATTGACTCATAGGGGTAGTATGCCTTCTATACTAACTAGACTAGTAGCCTTATTAGTCCATTAGGATTAGGGATTTATCTAATTTCTTCTTTCTATGTATCACTTGTAATCATATATAATGAATAATTAGAGCCCTTGAGAGACTCAAGCTCATTACAAATATTTTCAAACTAGTACCACAAGTCCTCATCTTCTTTTTGATTAACATCATGAAGGGGAACAACAAGAGAAGCTCCTTCAACCTCTTCCTTAAAATGCAAAAGGACTTCATCCAATATTTCCTTTTCAACATAAGGAAGGCATTATTCATTATCAACTAAATAAGAAGAGTTGACACAAGGGGTCACCTCTTCCTCATCACTTAGGACCTTTAAGGGCTCTCAAATTATGTCTTCTCTATCATTAAATGATATTTCTTATCAAGAGCTACAAGATCTTCCATCTCCTTCTCCTTTTTGGTGATTCCAAGACTAGGCATCTTGAAATCTAGTGACCTAGCCCAATAAGGATGCTAAAGAGTTGCACTTTATTCAAGCAAGAGTTCTAAATTTTATTTAACTAAATTCTCCTCTTTGGGTTCTTATACCATATGTCCATCAAGGTAAAGGGTGATGGGGTGAGGAAAAGATGAACTAGTTGGTAGAGGCAGAATATAGGGATCAAAATCAGATTGAGAATGCATTATAGGGGATTCTTTTGGGAGATCTTAAGGAAGGGAGGTAGACCTTGGGTTAATATGGCTTGATTATCTTCCTTCCACTTGATAATCAATTCATCCACATCTGATTTAGCTTGAACACTTTATTGAGGATGGGTAGATGGGGTGTGTTTAGGCATATGATATTATTTTGGGTCTAAACCTCCCATCACACCTTGACTTAACAACTTCATCCTTGACTCTAACTCTTCAATTTTCTTGGCTAGGTTCTCTTTAAAAACTATCTCTTGAAGTTCATAGGAATCTTCATGAGGATGAGGAATATAAGAGGGCTAACATGGAACACAAGAGGCTTCTTGAGGAAGGGTGGGAGGAAATTTCATAGAATCAACTTCATTCTTAACTTCAAACTCCTTAAAAATTCTTCTATCCTCTTTCTTTCCCCATTATTCCACTATCTTAATCCATCCTAAGATGTTAGGATTAGAAGTCTTCACTTGATGTGGTGATGTAATTTGAGGATTGGGTGAAGTGTTTAAGGAACTTGGAATCTCCTTAGGCTTAGATTCTCCACCTTGTCTCTAATTTAGAATCTAATATTTAGGGGTCACTCTTTTAGATGGGGATATAATGTGAGAGGGAAATGAGGACTTAAAATCCACTTATTTTTCTACTAACATGGACTATTGCATCTACATATTAGCTAACTTAATCTACCTATCAAAATTAACTTCAAAAACATGGTTTTGTTTTCAACTCTCCCTTCCAACTGATTAGAAAAATGATGACTTTGGTAAGCTTAATTAAGCTCATGAATAGGGGTCAAATAGGACTGATAGAAATCTTTGGGAAGTGGATATGAAGGTTGATAGGTTTGGTGAGGTTGCCTTTCATAAATTATTAGCTTATCCTCTAAGGAAGAATCCAAGCCACTCACATCTAGCATCTCACTTGTGAGCCTTTTCCAATTAGCTCTCTTAATAGGTTCCCACTCTCTTTTGACCATCTCCAATTCATATCTCACCAAATGAATAAGATGACTATGAACCTCTTAACCAAATCCATTTTATGTTTCAAGATCTAACATGCACTTCTCATAGCCCAAAAGTGTTTGCTTGAAGGTGGAAATGGATTGCCTTGAGAAGTGACTAGGTTGACTATGAGGAGAAAGACATTGAGAAGGCTGGTTATAGGGATGATACACTTCATGACTAGGCTAACAATGGTTATATTGGAGATGGTAGGAGTCATATTGGAATTAGTAAGGGTTAAAACTAGGCTGATATGGAATGCCATAGGCTAGATATACCTCACCAACTTGTGTAAAACAAAACTCAACACCAAGATAAACCATGAAACCTCATTTGGAAACAAGAACACAAGGAATGATCATAAATAATATTCAATAGGAATACCTAGGCTACTTGACTAGCTGATGTAACTTTAGAGTCACCATTGATGCTTGGATAGAGCTTCTAAAGGCTAATTGTTTAAAGATAACACCAAAAATATTTCAAATTCTTAGACTAAGAGTCCCATTGGGCATGCCAAAAACTATTATCACTTGTATTTTCACCCTTTGAGGATATGTCTAAGCTCTCCTTATCCAATTTTCACAATGGAATCACCTATAGGCTTGTGAGTAGCCTAAGGATGAGGTGAATCTTTATATAGGCTAGCTCCCTTGATGTACCACTTTGGATCACAACTACACCCAAAAATTTTTTTTTGGGGGAAAGGAAGAGAGAAAATTGAAATAAAACTATCCTAAGGGAGGTGATACACCAAACAAGTTGATGACTTCCAACCAGCTAGATGTTACACATGAAACCAAGAGACTAACCAAATATACACCTCTCCAATCTACATCTTCTCACAGTAATGTTACATTATGAGGCTATGGATGAATGTTTAGGGTAGGAGGAATATAAAATATGCCTTTAATGACACTATTTAATAGACTAACTCACTCAACCTTAACACTTCTTAGAACACTTCACATGTCTTATAAGAAGAATCTTTCCAACTATAAATATGATGAAAGAATGAGACATGTTAAGGAATCCATAGTCTTCACTAAGCAAGATCGAACATTGAAGTAGAACACACAATGAAAAATCATGAAGAGGTAAAAATTGGTAATCTTATTGATTAAATAGTATGCAAATAAGTGGGGCTCAACCATACTTAGGTGGAACATAAGTTACAATGGCTAAAATGGCTATTTCTTATATAAATTGTGTGTGTGTGTGTGTGTGTGTGTGAGAGAGAGAGAGAGAGAGAGAGAGAGAGAGAGAGAGAGAGAGAGAGAGAGAGAGAGAGAGAGAGAGAGAGAGAGAGAGAGAGAGAGAGAGAGAGAGAGAGAGAGAGAGAGAGAGAGAAGTCCAAGGGTCACAAGGACACTTGTTAAGACTATAAAATTATTTACTTGTGCATGAGAATAAGATTTGGGATGAGACATGCAAGGTCAAAAAGCAAAAGTGTCCATCCAAGTCATAAAACTAATGAAAAGTGGCATGAAACTCCTCATTCTAGCTCAAAAAAATACCTTCATGATTTGGACCTATTTTAGTGTCTCAAAATTTATTAGGGATAGGTATGATGATTATAATTAAGGTGAAGTCTTTTAGGCATTAGTTACAAGACTAGTCATTTAGAACCTTCCCAAATTGAGCTATCATCATCTACAGTCTAAAAAACTCCTCTTTCATGCACCTTGCACACTTGTCCTCCAATTTTTAATAATTTTCCCATGAGAATAGCTATGAGGAAGTGAATGAGACCTTTAAATACCCTCCATGGCCTTAGAGGCATCAAGTAAACCTTAAAATCAGCTCACTTGAAGTTTTCTACCCTTCTCACTAGATTGGTCACTATGCTAGTTTTGACTAGCTGAGATGAAACTATTTGTTTAAACACTTAGGAGTTTTTATAAATAATGAAATGGAAATTAGTTGTTATCCCAAGTCCTAATAGTTATCCCAAAGTTTGTTTCATCTTCAAAATCCTCTTAGAACCTAAAAACACATAAAATAGTCAAATGTAACTTGTTTTATATCCTATCTATACAAGTCTGTACAACTAAAAAGTATGAGAGGGAGACTAAAAGAGTATTATATAATGTCCAATAATCATCTTGGTCAAAATATTCCATTAGAGAATCTTTCTAGATTCATTTATCCAATCGGGTCATTTTAAGGGTTTATCAAGGGTTTAATGTATTTTACCCTCTTAAGGTTTGTTCATGAATATTTGATGTTTAAATTATAAAAAAATCTCACTAATGTGATATTAAAAGACCATATTATCATCTCCAAACACTTTGAGTCTCCATTTAAAACACCAAGGGAGGTATGAGCATTTAAAGTTACCTATTCGAGCTTGATTTCTCATTCCCACATGCCTGAGTTTGTCCTTGAGTTAGAAATGAACTTAATTATGGTTTGTATATATAAAAAGGTTTTTAAGAAATCTAATATTATCCCAAAATAATTCCCAAATGGATTGGAAAGCATATCTAAATATAGAAACGTGATTGACTCTCCATTTAGCTTTAGGCTTAAGCATGCTCAATAGGCCTACCTACAACCCTTGTGATCTAGGATATATAATTGAACTTATTTTAATTAAATAAGATTTAAAAAATCTAAATTCACCCTAAAAACATGATCCAATCAGTCATAAGGCTCATTAATAGCTAGAAGTAAAAGTGGTTTACCATTTGGCTTTTAGGCCTTAATTCTACCCACTAGGTCTAACTACAACCTTTGCACTTTAGAAATCCATGTTTATTTCCCTCCTTATATGACATTATATTAATGTTTTTTTAATATTTCCCTCAGCTTTCCACATCTTATATAAAGGTTCAAACAAATCTAGGTCCCCCTTTTCATCTCTATATCCCAAAAGTACAGGTCCATGCACAAGGGGAAATACCCTCTATATGAGACAAAATAGAGGGTACTTACCATATTTATTTAGAATAATTAACAATTATATAATCTTATTTAAGTGTAAAATATACTCTCCACAAAATTTTATCCCTTAGTATTAAGTCTAGACCTTCCAAATTCAATAAAACCTCAAGATAGGATTGTTAAAGGTAAATTATGTGTAAACCTTTCCTAAGTACATTATATGTTGTTTTGGAGCTCACTTGTATATGTGTGTGTATGTATTGGGCTTGGAAATAGGTTATAAAAACCCTCATATATTACCTTAGTTTCATTATAAATTTTTTATGTTTACTTGCTTCATCTTCATGCTTTATAACACCTAAACATACTCCTCTATGCTCACTTCCTATAACAGTCAATTCTTAGTTGTAGGTGCATATATGGGATTAAGATGTATATATATGGTTATTTCACAAAGTAAAAATATTATTTAGGTCATCATGGATGTAATTAAGGTTCTCATGGGTTTTTTTAAATTTTCAAACTCTATCTATACCTTTTATCTGTAACTTAAGGTCATAAACTGGAAACTCTCTCTTTGACTGTGATACACTACCTGTCTAATTCTTATAGGTGCACATAAGATGTAATTGAGATTGAATATGGTGTGTATAGATATTAAAAGAATTTTAAAAGGTCACTTATCATTTTATTATACCTTAATTCACTTTGAATGGGCTAAAACACCCTTAAAACCCCATACTTAGGTCATTGTCTGCTTACAGTCACCTAAAGTTGGTTGTAAGTGAAAATTTCACATGAACGGGGACCTATAGGTGTACATAGGGTTAAAAAAATAATAAAATAAATAATACTAATATTTTTTATGCCAATTATTATTCCTTTCATCAACCAACATTGATATCTTCAATGTTCAAACTCCTTCTCATGAAAGATATGGAAAATAGGTCTTGGTTGTAGGTGTTGATTTGCCCTTGCAAGCCAATTCAAATTGAAGTTTGATCATACTATGATACTCAAGGTTTTATGAAACATTTAAAAAAATCACCTATTTTTAAAATTTATTAATCATTTAACTAGACCTCATACCTTGCAATGTAACCACTTTCTCAAGTTTGAGCCTTAGGTTAGTTGTAGATGCTCATTAGGCTTGTGTACATATTATTTCCACCTTGGTGAATGCAAAATACCCTTGTATTCTATTCCTTAATTATTTAAAAGTAAATTATGTGTTTATTAGTGAAATTATACCATCCCACCCTAATATTATTCATTTAAACTCATTTAATTGATTTAGGAGATCAACTTGGCTGACATGGTTGTAGACAACATTACATGATTTTAGTATTTAAAAGGCAACTTAGGACCTCTTGAAAACTAACCTCTCCAACTCATAAACCTCCATTATTTTTTAAGTTGATATAAATATATGTAATATAAAAAAAAATCTACATTAAATTAATATAAATTAATGCAATCATGTATAAGAACACCCAAAAAAGGGCCCAAACCTCTATTTTGATAGTTTTGAGAATTTGTCCCAAAGTGTCGCAAGTTTGTTTGGAAGGTCTCCTTGAGGTTCCAATATCATAAAATAATATAAAATCTCTTAATTTTTTTTAAAAATCATGTTAAAATAATCCAAACCTTAGATAATGTTAAAATCACACATTTCATCTTTCCCTAAGAAGTGTTAGACCATACAATTGTTGTAAATGACCATTTTGTGCATTTACTTGCTCTCTTGGATTTTAAAGTGTATATTTGAGTTTTATTTGGAATTTAAGATTAATAAAATAAATATATGATTAGGAATACATCAATTTAATTCATTTAAGAACCATAACATAGTAAAAACCTCCAGTAATTAGAAAACATGACTGCAATTCTACTCCTTCACTTCTCCTTGTAAACTAAGTTGGTTGGCCCATCAAATCAACTCCAAATGTGAAAAAAATATTTTATAACATGAGATAAATGATTAAAAATTATATATAACCAATATTATCTTCTGAATTATATAGACTTTCCCAAACAAGAGCAAAACCTGTAGGGTATATAAATTAGCAAGTAGAAAAACATAGTCAACTTCATGACGATGGTGCATAAAGCACAAGCCAAAAATTTTCAAAATATTAATATTTAAACTAATATATCTAATTTTAATTTCACCTTCCCAATGTGTTTGATCTGAAAATTCCCCTACTGGCTATACCAATTACAAACTTGAAGACTATTTTTGTATGTCTAGAAAGGTGAAAAAGGAGTATAATGATTTTAGATCTTAATTGGAACTTATAGAGAATTTAAAACATGTAAATGAGCTTGTGTTATCTGAATAGACATGATATGATCTTATACCATGTGGCACACTTCCCTATGGGTTGTACAAGTGCCATTTTCTTCTCTTTTTCCAAGAAAACTACCATTACTTATGAAGAACCTACCACTTTCAGTTAAAAATAATTTATTAAGACCTATTATTACACATTTCATGTGAAATAACCATTTTTAATCTTAAAATTTCTATAGGAGGATGTACAACTCATTTAATGCTCAATTTAGACCCTTGAAATGACTCAAAAGGATAAATTGACTAAGAAGACTAATGCCCAAGCCTAATGTATCATTAAATTACATAAATTTACATATAATAACCCATATTAAATAATAATAAACTACCCATAAATCTATAAAGTTCATGTTTTTACCTATAGGGGTCCTAATTTGACCTAAAAGTCAAATTTGGTCAACAAATATTTTAAGGTGCCCTTATATTTTCAAAGAAAACACAATGAAAAAAATAAAATCTATCAGGCAAAATCTAAATTTAAATATATAAACACACATATAAGGAATAAAACTCATGCTTTCATCACAATCAATGCATAAAATTAAGTATTAAATGAAAATTATTGATGTGCATTGTCCAACTAGAGTGGTCTTATCTAGGAATATTTAGAGATAATGTTCTAGGATCCATCTCTATCAAAGTTATGCTTATTTTTATTTTCCTATTAGTCATTAGTCACATTCAATTGGGAAAATTTCATGGTCAATAAACATGAACAACCTACACTATTATCTGGATAGCATAGACCTATCCAAAAGCAAATTCATATTATATTCCTGATTCTAAGCATACACAATCATACCTTTTACTAATTTACATGTTTAGATATCTAAATTAGTTAGTATAAATCTTTATTTGATAAAATTACATTTATTTCTAGTGTTTTCCAAAAATAATTTTTTTCCATATTTATCAATTTCCAAAATTAGAAGCGTTAAGTATTGTACATCTTTACTATTCTTATATTTATCATGTTTTACACCTATTAACATAAAATATAGGCTTTTAAATAAAAAATAGGATAAAATATATTGGTGAACCTGATGTTATGTATCTTGTAAATTTAAATTTTTTTACACAAAAATATGTATGAGTGTCATTTCACATATTTTTTCACTTAACCCATTATCAATCATGACACTTTGTATAGTTTTTTTTGTTGATGTAAGCTCAAATAAAGAGTGCATGCCTATCTGAATCATCATCAAAAATTTCAAGGTCATCAAATGTGATCATAGTATGTGGTGTTAATATTAATGTAAATGAACCAATAATTACATCTATTAGATGTGCATATGTCTAATGAGAAATATTTGCATTATACGCATGGTCTACCACCACCCTCACTTAATGCATACTCTCTTGAGTAAACTATTACAATTCTATATGCTAAAGAATTAAAATCAGAACAAGGTGTTTCTAGAAATATTCATTAAATGGAATCCCATATTATGATTCACAATCATTTGGTTCCAAAGATAAAATCTTATCCATCGCCAGTATATTTTTTAGCTCTTAAGCTACCACTCTATGAATGTAATGGTGATCTTGAACATCTCTGATCAATCCATGCAACATGTTTGGAATATGCTTAAACTATAAAATTAGTAACAAATATATTTCAACTAATACTAAAATATTATGAATTGATGTGGTTATACAATAGTACACTTCAATTAGTTACATAATTCAATGATAATTAATAAATCAATGAAGATATATATGAGGAGATAATTTTTCTTGTTGAATTGTAGTATCTAGAAGTCAACATTATAAATTTAAATAGTGAATGTGAATACCAAAATACTTTTTTTATGGTTTAAATGAGAGTGTATATTATCATACATGGAAAAATGATTATTTATAAACATTTTATTGAATGAAATATGTGATTTAACATCATCTCGAGCCTACACAAAGTAGATTAAAATTGGCTTGCTTTGTTGTAAAAATTTGCACTGAGGTTAATGATGGAACCTCAATGGACTATAAATTTATTAAAAAATTTATGTGTGCCAATGATTCATAAAAATATATCCTAATTTTTCTTATTCCATTATCAAAATGGAAGAAAAAAAATCTAAATGTATAATAAATTCATCATCAATGAGTATGTAACAACTTGCCATCTATTTTATCTAATCTATAAAATGTGGTTGAAAGGATAATATAAGAGTGTATTCATTGGATAATTAATTAGAATAAACTATTTTAGACATAATTTAAATTTAACATAGCCATATAGTGATGATCCACATGTGAGTAATCACGTGATTCCAACATAATTTGTCGAGACCACCCACCCTCAACATAGATTGTCCTTTGGTAGTTATCTTGGAATGTTTGTCCTTTATAATTTTTTTATATTATTTTCATTTCATGTTAGATAGATTCAATAATTTATGAATAATATAATGAATTAATCTCATGTATATGTGTTTTGGTATAACCTAAAGCATGCCACATTGTTATATTCAACATTATAGATAGAAACATGACACTTTCATTTATCGATGGACTTGGAATAGCCATAAATATTTTCCCATATGAAATGAAACTATTAAATCAAGTTCATCTTGTAAATTATGAGTTTAAAAAAATTAATTGAGTGGTTTAATAACTTTAGTAAGTTCATCTTTGATATTGGGGAACCCAACAATAATTTAACTTTGTGACTATTTTAAATAAAATGGTGAATCGCAATGGTGAAAAACATTTTCATATTATATACTCAATATTTTTCCTTGTGAATTTTTAATAAAGTCTTGAATCATGAGTTAATATTAAATAAATTTGAATGATTCAATAAATCTAGAATGTTAATCTTTGATAAAATTAGGAATCCAAAAATATTTACAATTTGTGACTAATTTTAAAAAAATGGTGAATCACAACATTGAATGTCACTTCCATATTATGTACTCAATTTTTACCTATCAAAAAACACTTTAAATTGAATGTGTAATGTGTTTCTTATAAAAATATAACTTTGTAGTAATACCATTTAAAAAGATAGGTATGATACATTATAATGAATATTTCTATGTTGTATGTGACTATTGTTATTATACCTATGTGTTTCCTTTATCAATAGTTTTATTTAGGTTACATTTATACAACAAAGGTTTCAATACGATTTAATATATTTTGATATAATAATATAATAATAAGCATATGAATAGTAATAGTTAGGTTTTAAAAATTTACATGTATACAACATGAGGAGGATTCATAATATAAAATGTTGTCTTAGGTTATACATGATTTTCCCTATTTTACATTAAAACATAACAAAAATGTTACTTTTTAAATTTGATTTTTTAAAGAAAAATTGTAGTAAAATTTGTTCACTTTTTTTTACATCACTTCATTAAAAAAAATGATAGTTGTATTTGGAAGCATATGAATAATTGAATTTTGGGTCATTTTAATTTTAAACATTTTCATATATAATAAGCATATAAATAATTTGGATTAAGGTAAACCCACTTTTGATAGGTGTGCAACCAATCATGAACATATTAAGATGTTTGGGTCTCCCCCTAGCATACATAAGATAGAAGAGGATGTAATTCACCAATAAGACAAAAAATTCCTTGTGGAAAGAGTAAATATCATCAAAAAGAGTAGAAAGGACCCAAAAAAGGGAGGAACAACAATGGAAATGGAAACAACCAATTTTTCCTAGTGCAAGAACCAACTAGTTTTAGATGGACCAAAAACTAACTTGAAGTAATGGAGAAAGAGGCCCATGTCTCTAAAAGATCCATCAGTATCCCCTAGGGGACACAAACCCAATAAAGTTAATAAGAATACCAACATTCTAGTTTTTTATTGGATTTGGAACCAGACTAGGCATAAAAGGAGGCCCAAGTCTCTAGAGAGGAAAATCAATGAAAAAGGCCATAAATGCTTTTGACTGGTGTGGGAACTAGTCATTTTTAGCTAGACTAAAAACCATCTTAAACTATTGAATCAAGAGGCCTAGGTCTTAAATATAACTATCTAAGTCTTTAGGGGAATAGTAAACCACATTTGGCTAGATTGGGAACCAACATCCACACAAATGGGGTGTAGGTTTCTAGAGTCAAACAAAGAGATAAAACTTGTGGGATCCCCAGTGGGACCCAAAACAATAAAAGAACAAATAAAAATAGGGTGAGAGAACCACACTATCCATACAGGTATTAAATGGTCCACCAAACTAATCACCAGAGAATGGTTCTCAAAATAAAGTAGATCATTTTCAAACAATAAAATAATGGCTAGGGAATACCATGGGTGAGACTAGGATCCCTAAAGGGATCCATAAACAAGTTAAAACATATGGGTTTTGAACTAGATCCCATAGACTAGGAAAAACTACTAAAACTACTATTTTCTATGTTTTCCAAGATATGGTGGTGTAAAGAAAATTTACACAGGGGAGTGGATTCCCTACGGAAGATCCACTACCATACTCAAATAAAAATCTCCTTCCTATGACAACCAAGATTAAAAATTTCCTTCCAAATATTTAAAACAATATTAAAAGATCAAATCCATTAATAAAACTTTACCTCTAAGAATATGAACAAAATTGAACACTAAAGATTTCATTAAACCAACATAAAACCTAGCAACCAATACTTACATCTAGGGTTAAGACCATTTCCTTCTAGGCACTAAAGATCATTTTTTCCAAAAATGTGAATAGAGACAAGAGAGCCCTCACTAAGCTCCTTTCCCATAGATGCACAACTTCCAAAAAATAGGTATCTCTTAAAAAACACTTTTAATGCATCTCACTAAGATGAAGGCTATCATAAAACCATCATGACCTAAAATAGTTTCAAATCTACTCACAAAAAAGGTTATCTCAAAAGAGGAATTAAGGATTAGAGAAAATACTTCCCTCCACCCAACCTAAAACCTAACATGGTCCTTAATACTAAAGGAAAAGATGTATGAAAATAAATATCCTAACACTCCAATGGGACTACATATTTAAGAGCCTAAGGACCCACTAGTAGTATCCCCATGGGCCTCGATCTATAACTTGACCCTCATATGGGTTCTCTCCCTAACTAAGAAAACTTGAGCCTTTGAAAATGTCCCTTTATAAATTTTATTTTTAATCCCCCACAACTTGTAAGAGTCTGAATGAGTAGTGGACTACACTGAGATGTCCCCAAATGGCACCCATTTCAAAGAACCAAAGCTAAGAAGTCCCAAGAGCTAGAGTTTCAAAGACCCTCTGACCCATCCTATAGCTCCTAGCTTCTAAGAAAAAGTGTTTTCATATAGGTACCACTGAGTCCATTTGAGTGACCAAGGAAAAGAGTAGTAATTCCTATGTTCTTGGGGAAACATAGCAATCATATAAATAGTTATATTTGAAATATTTTGGGTTTACTATAGTTTCATATATATATATATATACATATATATATATATATATATATATATATATATATATATATATATATATATCTATACATACATATATATATATGTATATATGTATATATATATATATATATATATATATATATATATATATATACATACATATATACATATATATATATGTATGTATAGATATATATATATATATATATATATCTATACATACATATATATATATGTATATATGTATGTATATATATATATATATATATATATATATATATATATATATATATATATATATATATATATATAAAGAGGAATATTCATAATATATATTAATTTTATCATACTTGATGCATATAATGTTATTAAAGTTTTAAATAATATTTTACTTTAACACACTATGTTGGGATTTTATTGGTTGTTGAATTCGAAGTTGAAAGTTTTGAGTTTTAATTGTTGCAATACTTTAATTAGAATAGATGGAAAATTATTGCATCTAGTTATAATACATATAATCCGTCTAAAATTAAAAATGTTAAATTTTAAATTTGATTAATTTTTATATATTAAATAATACTAAATAACTTGTTTAAATGATTATTTTAGATAACATGGACTTATCAACAGTCCACATTTTTGAAAAATATTAGAGATATATTAGAATATATCAAGATTTAGTTGAATTATTACAAATAAATCACATCTATCTAATGTGTTTCTAATAAGTCTAAATTATTTTAAATGATCATAAATAATTAGTAGTCTTTTTTTTGAAAAATATCAAAAATAAATTGGGATTTATCAATAATTAATTGGATTTTTTAGGAATTAGTTGGACTTATTACAAATAAATCACATCTATCTAATGTATTTTTAATAAGTCCAAATTAGTAGTCAATTTTTTTTTAAAATATCAAAAATAAATTAGATTGTATCAATATTTTTTTGGAATTATTAAAAATAAATCAAATCTATCTAATGTATTTTATTAAGTTCAAATTATTTAAAATGATCATAAATAATTAGTTGTCCAATTATTGAAAACTATCAGAAATAAATTGAACTTTATCAAGAATCAGTTGGACTTATCACAAATAAATCACACACACACACACACACACACACACATTTATAATAAGTCCAAGTTATTTAAAATGATAAAAAATAATTAGTATTGCAATTTTTGAAAACTATTAGAAATAAATTAGGATTTATCAAAATTTAATTGGAATTATCAAGAATTATTTGGAATTATTAAAAATAAATCACATCTATTTTAGTGTGTAAAATAGTCACATACCACCATCAGAAGGCCTATGGACTTTTTATATTCAATCAAATTCTATATGGTCATTAAAACAAGTTTATAGACTATGCATTTACATATAATAATCCTAGGTGGTTTACCTCATAAGGAAAGATAATTCATACATCAATCGGGCCAAGCACAGTGAAAATGGCCATTTAACATAGTCAAGTTTTAATTAACTAGTCTAATTATGTCATCTGCAAACTCCTAATGCCACATGTCAATATATGATTTGGCCACCTGGGATGACTAAGATGCCACATGTTAGAAATTGATTAGATATTGAACTATTTATTTAATCTTTAAATGATGTCCTCATAATCATCAAATTTTAGCTTGTACAGGCCATGCGTTATCACTTAGAAACTTGATAGTTCACCATGTTAAATTTGGTCTTTGTGAGAGAGTCCTTGAGATTGTGTTAAGTGGCATGATCATGGGTGATCAAGTCACTCAGCACCTCTCAGATTTTTATATAGTCTCCCACATACCCAAGTTACTAAAACTATGATGTGCATCATAATATCAAGTGTTCATGATGCTCAAGACTTTTATTTTAAATGTTCATAATTATGCACAACCAAGTCACAGAGATTATGCCATGTGGCATGATCTTATCTTATTGAGATGTTTAAGACTTTTTTTTGACTATTCATCCTTATGCACAACTAAGTCATTGATATTATGACACGTATCAAAATCTTGGGTGCTTGGGCTTTCACACTATGAGTTTATGGTAGACAAGCTTTACAAGTGTCGAGTTGCCAAAGACCATTTTTAAAGACTTGAATGAAGTGTAATTTGAAAAACCAAAAATCCAAATACCATTTTTTGATATGTAAATGTTGAATAAAAAAAATTGATGCACAAATGGCAAATTCCCAATTCTGACTAATCAAACATAGAATGCAAATGTGGAAAAGTTGAAGACATTTTACCAAAAATTTAACTGTAAAGTGGAAAAACTTGGGACACAAATTCTAAAGTGTAATTCTCAATATTCAAATTCTGAAGTGGGGCATTCCAAGGTGTAAACCCCAAAGACCATTTCACAAATAAGGGAAGGCCAAAGTGTCTTTTGTAATACACAAAATCCAATGAGTAAATCTTGATGTGCAAATTGCAAAGACCATTTGATGAAGACCAATTCATAATTTGTGAAAGTAGAACTTACTATTTAAAATACACAAAACTTGAAGGCCATTTTGAAATAATTAAAATATAAAGTGTATGATCTAATTCACAAATATTGAAGACCTTTTGTTGATGCAAATTTTTTGAAGACTAAGTTATCAAAGTATAAAATATAAAACATAAATGTTGTAGTGTTTATTTTAAGACCCAAAATGCGAAGACCTAATTTGGAATACATAAAATGTGAAGGGCCACATGAAAATATATCCAAAAATAAGTAAAATATTAAAACAATAAGGCATATCCTAAATGAATCTAAAAAAACATTTTACATGTCTAATTAAACATTTTACATGTCAAAAATATGCATGAAGTTTTGAAAAAACCGTTCTGAATTCTCATTCCAAAATTAAGGAAACACCATTTCAAATTACCAATGTCATAAAATAAATCAATATCTCCCAATAATTTATCACTATTTTTGAAGTGCCTAATGTGATGATGCATTCAAATAGTCTGTTATAATGCCTTTAAAAACATTAGTGAAAATAAATGTATGACCTCTCTAATTTTTATTTGGTTTCCAATCGTAGATGATAGTATATATAAGAATGGATGGTAAAGAAGTGTCTATTGGGTTTAGCTTTCATTTCTTATCCAAACAACCTAAATAATTTTTTTCTTATTTTATATCTTTTTCCCTACATGAACTAGGATAAACCAAGCTATTTTGACAATTTGTTCTATATATCCATTTATTTACGGTATCTCAATATTGATTTCAATTCTATCAACTCATATTATGTAATTTACTCCTATGGAATTATTAGGTCTAATAAATAACATCTCTATTTTGCACATCTTGAGTTGGATCAAATTAAATTTTTGTTCTTTTGCTTCTTGGACCAACATATGTATCTATAGATGCCACTCCAAAATAAAGGTCCATATCATGAACTATTTTTTGTAGATCTCTATGTAGGGGTATGTTATGGTGATTTCTAGGCTAAAACTCTCCTATATATTTAACTTCATAAGGGAACATGTCTTCTTTCATTGTATTAGGGATATTTTGGAATTAATATGCTAGATCCTTCCACTTAATATTTTTGGTCAAACAAAATTCATTGAATTGATTTACATAATCAAGTTATCTATAATTTATTTTTCACTCTTTTTTCTACTTCTATCTAAGACTTTTACAGCAATGGACTCTTATTAATTTTCTCTATTTTTCAAGTCTTTGAAATTTATTTTTATCAGACTACCTTCTGGAACATTTGGCTCATCATTTTATTTTGTTCCCCATAACTTAATCGTGGGGTGGGGGGGACCAATTTCTATCTCTTATAAATTTTTTATAGTGCATAATGGGCTGATCTTGCTTCATGCATAGAAGAAAATATTGACCTTTTGTCAAGCCTACTATTTATTTTCATCCCTTTAGTTGGTAAATATTAACATAATCTTTGAAATATACTATTCTAATCAAATATGGCATGAAGTTTCTTATATTTTAACATGTCTTATATCTATTCATTATCTCTACCACACTCCATACATTTTTCCTCTTTATACATTCAAATATGTTTACAAATGTGTCATCAATGTCCTTGTGTTACTAAAGGGAAAAATTCAACCTCAACATCAAGAAAAATATCTTTGTAGACAAGGAAAGACAAATATTGTAATACAAACTTGTAAAACAAACATGATTTTGTGAATTTGTAAATGTAATAGAATTACATCTAGTTCCATATAAGGTTAGACATTTTTTTAATATAATAATGGATGGAAATAAGTAAATGTTCTTATTGTCCCGACAATAATTGTCTAGTTGAACGTATAGCCTAGAAGTAAGTTTCTTGAAGGCACTAATTGATTTTGCTTCTTCTATGTATTTCTTACATTTAGGGTAGTAGTTATTAGATAAAAGTGCATCATATAATGGATATTTTAAAGATCCAAGTTTATATAGTAAATATCCATAAGTATATGGCATTATTTTTTTGATATCCTTCAAACACTTGTTAATTGACGTGATAGTAAAGTTAGACTCTCCAAGAACATTTGGTAAAAAAATGCCCATATCCACCTGCATCATGAACATGTGTGAGAATCCATGTCATTGACACCTCTACTATTATGTTGATAACTTATTTGATTTTTGTCATAGACCGTGGAAAAATTGTTTTTTGATGTTACAATTTATCATTAATGACATTGAGGCATTCATTAGGGTATTAATCTGACATGATTTTATGTGTGTAATACATTTATCTTACAAAAAGTATCTAATTTGAGTGTATCAAGAATTATTTATTGATATGATCTTCTAGATCTCTAGATAATGACCCAGAGCATTTTTTTTGAGTCAACAAGATATATGTTTTTCACCTAGTGAAGTCATTAGAGTTGGCAATATTCACATCATGAAAATTAGCTTTCCACATGTTATTGAATTTAGGCTGGGATATTAGCTCATATTCCATATCTTGTTATTTCACATTGATGTATCACCTCATAAATTCTTTAGTGAAAGATGATGGAAGATGTCAAACATTATCTCCTGTCTCATCTATATATAAGGGCATGCAAGTCTTAGACAAACATCTACAAAATCATCCACCAATTGGTCCAACAAATCTTTAGCCCCCATTGTCTTCTTTTGTGGCTTTTGTCTAAAATTCCTTACATATAATGCATTTCATTCCCCATTTTTGTGATAATTTTGAATTTCTCTTCAATCCATATATTTTAAGCTGAGCTTTCAAATAGATCTCATTACCCTAAATCAATGGTAGTTTTGTTTTTATTTTTCTTAAACAAACTAGCAAAAAGGGCATCTAAGACATGTTACCTCTTATTTATTATGGTGAAATCAAGAAAATTTATCCTTTTATATTTTATCATCTCAAATGAAAATTATAAATAAAAATATTATTTGGTGCAAGATTTCTCTACGTACACTTTTCTAATCTCACTATCTATGCTTGCATCAAACTCCACTTGGCTGAGTGAGGTGTTTGGTAAATTCTTTTACCCTGAGTAGTTATAGGCATGATTTAAATTTTTTTTATGCCTTTTCTCTACGAATGTCATTAAATTAATGAATTTAGTATCTACTACTTCCTAAATGTTTCCAATTTATTTCTCCTTTAGTGTCATGTATGGCAAATTGATTTCTCAATATTCAATGTCCATTATCTTGTTAGAAGGCCATCTAATGATAGATGTTTCAGTTACCTCTATGCTTCAAGTCTCCCAATGTTTTAGAACATACCTTATGTAAATTCCTAATTCATTTTACACTATTGGATAAGATTGCAACCAAAAATCTCCCTTGGTTGTGCAAATTCAACATAACTAAAAGCAATTTTTTCATCATTTTCAATAGTTGTACATTTGTGCAACAAATGTACCTTTTCTCCAATAAAATAATTTCTTATAATATGAAATGTGGTAGGATCATCAATATATCAAACCAATGAATCCAAGCAAGGATTTTCTTGTTGCAATGGTTGTATAAGCATAACTAAACTTAAATTATTATCCTTCTTCCATGCCATCCTCTATAGAAAACTTTTCTATGACATGTTGCATAATTATTGTGATCCATCTAGTAAACATATCAACTATATCCCCAAAATTATCCATAAAATCTCTAGGAAATGGAAGTGGTAGAGTTACATAAAATCTTTTTTCACATTAACACTTAAACATTCAATAGGTATTTTCTCATTGTGGAATGTGGAAGTGAGATTTGTAGATTCCAAAGAGTCAGTATCTAGACCTAGAACTTTGTGTATTCTTCCTTCACCAAAGACCATACCATTATTTATGATATAAACATATTGTCCACATTAGAAATCCATTGATGTATGATTTTTTAGACTAGACATTTTTAAAAGACATGAGAAGATTTGTTAATTAGGGTATTTATAAAATCAATCCAATTTATACCTATACATATGAGATAAATATTTATTTATACCATAAAAAAAGCATATAGATATGTTAAACCCTAAAAATGTTACAAAATTAATGTATAACACATTTTTTTAATCACATTGTTTATGTCAATCCAAAAAATAATAAATTTTAATATCATATACTACATACTTCAATCCTCATTTCATATTAATTTTAAGGTATCTCCTAGGAGATACCTTTCAAACATGCATAAGAGTATAATATCAAAGTAGAGAAAAATAGTTAATTAAATCAACATTCAACCATATATTTTAATAGTATACAAAATGATATTGAGTAATAGGAGTTTTGACAAAAATCATCAAAAATTATTAGCTACTTATATTTTGGGATCCTGTATGTGATTTAAATCTTTATGGTGAACCCAATATTTTGAAGGTATCTCCTAGGAGATACCTTTCAAACATGCATAAGGGTGCCCTTGAAGGTATTACAAGGACCTTAAAGTAATGTTTGATGGAAGTACTGGGAGATACCTTAATGACCTTGTAATAGCTTCAAGCGTACCCTTATGCATGTTTGAAAGGTATCTTCTAGTAGATACCTTGAAGGTACCCTTGAAATTACTATAATTCATTTCAAGGTATCTCCTTTAAGGCACTACTAGGTGATACCTTAAAGGGCCTTGTAATAACTTAAAGGGAACCTTCAAGGTATCTCCTAGGAGATAATTATTGGACCCCAAACATTCCCCTTTCAATAAAATATCCTTGAAGGCACTATTAGGTGAACCTATTGGTATTAAGAGCATCAAATAGGTTTCATATTTAAAAGGTATATCCTAGGGAATACCTTCAAGGTACTATTGTACCCAACATACCCCACTTTCAAATTTATTTTGAATAAGGACTCACTACACCCTGAAGAGAGTAGTTTTGATGTGAGAATTGTTATTGATGTTTGAATGCATGATTAAAAAGATAAGGTCTCCAAATTTCTTATTTATTGAGTAATAATATCTTGTTAATATGCACTTATCCAAGATTTATTGGAATTAACTTTTTCTTGGTTATCTCAATAGTTGATACTTTATTTTTTAGGCTAACTTATTAATGGTTGTCAAAAGACTTGTGTGTATGCAAGTTTTTAAATTTGTGTGGGATAGGATTCCCCAATTGGTCTTTAACAGTTTGATTTTTTTGAACTTCTATGTAACCTCCTACATCCAAGTTTAATTTGTTTCAAGATAACTAGTTAACTAGTTTTCTAGAGTGTTTTTATTGCCTCATATAGGTTGTTCTTTCCTTGGATTTTTTTAAATTTTGTCTAGATAATTTTTAGGTCATCAAAGTTTACCATGTTGTGTATACCCACTTTCCCATGACCATTTAAACACTTAGAAAATCTTAAAAGAGTCTTGAGTGAGTAGATCATCCATGTTTGGTAACATGTTTAGATCCCATTCACTTGGTGACTAAAAATTTTAAAGTTAATTTGTAAGAAAGTTCTAGGGTATCAAATTAGTTATAGTCATCCATGTGTCATAATCATGCTTGCCCGTTACTATTAAAGCATTTCTATAAGTCTTAAAATACTCCAAGTTAGAAATGTGTAAAATGATCCTAGTTGAATAGATCACCTATATTACACCATGTATTATGATCCCACTAGAGTAGGGTAATAAAGTAAAGTATAAAAAAGGCCCTACAAAAAGTATAGTGGTGAAATTTCAACACGTGTCTTTGAAACAACACATTAGTTAGGTAATAATAGTATGAAACTCTCAAAAGGATATAACCATGTGAAAAATTTCAATTAATGATTACAAAATTCTTGGAGGTAAAGGGAGGATAATCCACATGGTATCGAGGCTCATAAAAGGTGGTACTTCATTGGCTAGATTCAAAATATGAAATAAGTAAAGAGTGAAAAGGCAAAGGGTCATTGAAATAATTAATCCAAATGAGTTTACAAAGTAAATTATATAATAATATATACTAAGAGTGGTTTTAATCATTTCCCTTAAAAAAAATTCAATTTCACTTATCATTCATGAAGCATTCATTCAAACACATACATTACCCAATGTATAAACAAGCATCCACATAAGCATATAATATACAAACACAATATAAATGTGATAAACCCTAAAGAGGGATAAAAAACACTAAAATATATCATTTAATACAATCCTATAATAAATTAATCAATAATTAGTTAGGTACCAGCCCCATAAGGAGCACCAACCCCTCACTAGTTAAGTACCAACTCAACTAGGGCTTTAACAAGCACCAACTTGCAAGGAGGCACCGACCCCCTAGGTAACTCAGCACCAAATCAATAAATTGGAACCTATGATAAAAATTTTACACATTTTTATCACTTATATTATGATGATCACCTTATTTTTCTCTTTACACTCTTCTATCTCTCTCAAACAACCTATTAGGCCTCTTTGCTCAAATAGCATTTTTCTTGACAGAGTTAGGTCAAATGACCTTGATAATCATATATAGAGTTAATTTTATTAAATAATGACATATTAAACACAATTATATTATGGTATTAAAACCCTCTACTTGGTTTCTAAACTTCTATTCATTCACTTAATCCCTCAATATTCTAATTAGTCAAATTAGGTTTATTAGACCTTCTTCTTATACTTGACTGTTTATATAACATACCTTGGTAAGAAAAAAACATATAAATAATTGGATAAAACTTATAATAAATCAAAAAACACATTTCATAAGTTAAATTCCCATTACATAGGTCAGTCACCACTTATAAGGACCATAACCACCATTAGGCCTAATAGAGACCTAATGCAATTAGGCCTTCTCAAAGCACACATTTCACCTTGGCAACCTTAGAACATATTGAGCCTTAAAAATTGTATTAAACACTTTAAAAAATATTAAATTATACCCCTAATAATATCATCTTAGTTTAACAACACCACTTATCTCATTTCACTCCTCGAACCACATCATTAGGCCTACTCACAATTAGGCCTTCTCACTGTCAAAAAGTTTGCTTTGAATATCTGAAGTATAGACTAAACTTTACCATAAAAAAATATCATAAAATAATATTTATATAACCTAAATTACCTTATTTTCATCACCGTGTTCATTATATTTCAACAAATAGGGGAAAAGACCTCAAACTAACCATTTCTATATGCTCACTTAGAACTGCAAATAAGCCTATAAAACTTGTCAAGAACCTTTAAATTTTCACACCTTCATAGGAGTTTATAATTAAGAAAAATAACTTAAAATTAATTTATAAGACATAAATAAAAACTCATATTGCATTATATTCTTCAAATCTGGGCACAATGACTCAGGAACATCAATCTTACTAACACATAGGAAACTACCTAAATGCTCCAAAACACAATCATGGAAACAATGATTTAGAACACCTATAGATTAATTTTCATGAACTTAGAATATGTTTATATGACGATTAAAAATAATTATAACATATTTAAAGAAATATATTACAAGGTTAGATATCAATATTGGTCTTATATACCAATCTCATGTCTTTACCCTACACAAACCTCACTATGTTAGACATGTCACTTTGAGAGAAACATTCTTCTTGTATATAAGCATGTTAAAATATTATATTAAAAGGGTATATGTGTTACATGTATTTAATAACAAACCTATGGAATTTTATCCATCATTAATCCATGACAACACATCCCTAGTCTCATTCCCACTTCTACCTATTTTTCTCATTATCTTCCTTACTAGGCTTTTTTAGCAATAAATAAAATTTCATGACTAATTTAGCATATTAAATTGTATAACCTGATTATAAAATTAATTGGACATAAAATAAAATTCTCACACATCATCCTCCAATCATTTTCATGCTTTGACATAGTCAACCCTACCTACTATATCAAAAATTTGAGAAATAAGGGATTTCTTGTAGCTTCCATTCACTCTTATGATAGACTAGTGCCACCTGGAGGTACCTAGGAGAGTCCTATACATTTTATAATCACCAAATAGGTCATTAAAACCATTTTGATCCATTTACAATAATATATTCCATATCAGGTCGCTATTAGGATTTTATTATGGGTTTAGACTGCCTTCTATTCTTAACAATCATTCATAAAGCTTATGTCCTCAACCCAAAAACTAATGCTAGGAACTTTGAGCTAGGACCCTTCACCAAATATGATGAAATTATATGTTCCTCATGTAAAGGTTTCACATTTCAATGAGCTTAAAAAAACATTCTTGGATCTATAATACCTCATTTTGTGCACATAAAAAACCTTAAAACCACATTTCATGCTTTCTCCTTTAGAAATTGACCTCAGACTTGGTCAACACACTTGACACAACCTCTCACACCTATGAAAATGATCTAATGAACTCTATCACCTTGGAAACTAAACTTGACCCTTCATTAGGCCATATTAGGTCTCTTTACACATTAGGCCTTGAACTACCAATCACACATATACCTTGAATACACCTTAAAACCACTTGCACTACTCTTAAAACTTCATGATCATGTTATATAACCACATACCATGATCACAGACTAAAAATATTATTTTCACAAGCATCAGACTACTCACCTCATCATGATACTAAGCCTATGCCTTCTTATTAGGTCTCTTCATGCAAATAAATAAGCCTTGAACTGGCCTTGAATCCTCCTATGAAAGATTATCTACCATATCCACATGTTTACATAGTTTAAAATATATTCACATGATTTACCACTAATTTTATTCCTTCATAGATCTTGATAACACCTCAAGACTCCTCATTAGGTCAGGCAGAGTCTAAGACTAGACTAGTTACATGCTAAGGCTTAAGACCTTACCCCTAAAGGTTTACCTTTAAACTTTACTAAGTGTTTCAAAATGTCATATGCATGCTTAGGTATCCTTGAATATCCACTCATACCTATGTGTATCCATATTACTAGACCACCATCTTCATACACATGCTAATGATATGATAATTTTCTTTAAGACTAGTACTCAAAAGTATGCCTACTTTGTATCTTGTTCTTGACCTTGACATGTCATCAATCTCAGAATAATTACCAAGTTTCCTTAAAATTCTCTCTTAATAGAGAGATAATAGGTTTACTTAAAATTTCATCTTGTCATAAGATTTCTTTGTCACATACCACTTCACCATGCATAACATCAACTTTGACTTTGACATTAATGGCATCCATCTTGACCTTGAAATCAATGAAAACATTTATGCCATAACACCAATAACATGAACATACCTCAAAAATACCCCCCTTTGTCATTGATGGTGAACACTCAAATAGAGCTGATCAGTATCATCTCCCCAAGCTAGATCTTCTTCAAACTAACCTTTCTCCAAAATTGGAACTTTTCTCCCCCTTTGACATTAATGACAAAGGGTCATCTCTTGAAAAATAACTCATCCTTGGACTTGGAAAAATAGACATTTTATCTCCAAATAGGATCTCTCTCTCTCTCTCTCTCTCTCTCTCTGACAAAAACTCAACATAGATTATGCTCACAACCAACTATTAAATATTTTCTTGGCAAACACACCTAATCTTGGAGCATGATTATCTTCCCTTATCTCCATGAGGTATTCAAAAACTATTATGAATGTGACTTGGTTTAATCAAGTTATCATACAAATAGACTGTAATCCATCTCTTGCAATCAAACCTCTAATAGACTATTAATTGAACTTTGGATTTGAAATAAATAATACAAATCTCCCCCTAAGATCAAGAATCCTTCATGCTTCTAATCACTAGCTGAGTGCTCCATGAAGCTTAATGGAGTCACCTCTTATCTAGGGTAATGAAACAACATAAAATCAAGAGATTTATAGATATCTATATCCTCACTAGACTAAACTTCCTTCATGATCCTCTTAGGCTTGACCTCTTCAATCTCTATTTGAAAAACATTTTGACTTGATCCATTTGTCTTGACTCTTTTATCCACAATTTGAGATGATAGGGAGAATTATTTACACTCCTTTATATCTTAACTATGCTCCACCATGGAAGATAGTCCACTTGGACTTACATACTGATCATCATTCACCTTAGATAACTTTGGTCTCCATTCATTGTATTGTATTCTTTCTTCCACTCTAGGGGCATCGATCTTCTTGTTTTGACTTGAAAATCCATGCTTACAAAACCTTGAAATTTTAAAAATTGAAACACACTATTCTTATTGATGAAAACACACCATTACTCATACCTCTTGACTGATGATTGTCCTCATAGTTCCATGCATTTTCATTGTTGGAGGGTCTTCTACAATTCTTTGCTCTATGACCAAATTGGTTACATGAACAATAATAACCATTGAAAGGATTAACATACATTATAACATTAGGTTACCTAATAGGACTAGTATTCATTCTACCAGCACCATTGTTATTTTTTTCACCATTGACCTTTAAGGTTTTATTCTCCTTGATCGCATTATCATTATTCTTTTGGTCTCCATTGAAACTAAGATGAATTTTGTCATTAGTATTATTTTGATGACTTAAGATGTTGTATAGATCATTGGTAATTTTTTCAAAACTCAAAAAGGGATTCACCTTACTTGATTCCTGATCTAACTCAACTCTCAAGGAATCCAATTTAGTTACATACTTTTCACATTCTTCTTCTTTAGCCTTTAGGCTTACAATCACAATGTCAATTTGAGTCTCCACCTATTTGACTATTTATTCTTGTTATTTGGAATTATTGCTCAATGTATTTTCAAACAAGTTGATTTTATCATCATAGTATTTTATAAGAGACCTCATCACCTTATTCTTCTTCTTCACCATCTTTAGTTCTTTTAGAACATTCATCAACTCAGCCTCAAAGTCCACCTCATCTTCTTCTTCATCTGAATCACCAACAATACCTCCAAACCACATGGACTTTTATTGATTTGAAAACCTTTCCTCCTCAACCATGAATATAAATTCATCAACATTAGGATCAAGATTTTTATGGTGAATCTTATAATCAATTATCTCACTCTCATCAGATGAGCTACAATCTTCCTTAGTGTAAAAGCTTCTTTTGTTCTTAAAAAACTTCTTCTTGACATCATAATTTTTGAAGATTTTCTTATATTTATTAAACCTACAAGACTTATTGTCATCATCATAACCTTAATCATGATTTTCATCATCTTTTTCATTATTCTTATGATGTCACTTTTTATCAAAGTGCCAAATCTATCCATAATTAAATCACTTAAAGGGTAGCTTAACCTTGTATTCACATAAACTAGTTTTCAACTTTCTTGAAAACATAACTATCAACTCATCATCATCAATATTAGAATAATCATAGTATTCTAATTTATTACCTTGTTTCTTCTTCTCCTTTGATTGATTTTCTACCTTGAAATTAAATTCCTTCTTTTCAGGTCTTCCTTCACTTGTCCTTATCTTATAGGTTATTAAGGTACCATGAAGTCCATCCATCTCTAGCTTATCTAGATCTTGCATATCTTCAAAAACATACACTTTATAATCAAACTTAGGAGTTAGATATATGAATACATTTTGAAAAATATTAAAATATTTCAATTATTCACCTATACCTCTTATGATGTTAACCACTTAATCAACTCTCAATCAGCAGGATGTAATGGTCTCATCTTCATTCATCCTTAGGATTTCAAATTATCTTCTATGGGTTTAAAATTTATCTAATTTGACCTTGGAGTATCCCTCATGGATAGTATTCAAAATTTCCCACATCTCTTTATTAGACATTCAATGCATCACCTTCACAAGCTCTGCCTATGATAAGCCACAAAGAATACCATTCATTGATTTTAAATTGTTTTCACTAGCCTTCTTACCTTGTGAATCTGTAGGGGGAATAAGGGGTATAGTATATCCATAAAAAAATGATTTAAAAACATCATGACCTTGAGACATCAAATATGTTCTCATATTTACACTCCAAAAAACATAATTAGATCCATTGAACAATGGAGCCTTACTTGTAGATAAACCACCTTGCACTTGACTAGCCATCTTTTCTTGCATCTCCTTTAGGATATTAGGCCTCCTTCAAATAACCTACTATAATACAAAATTTTGAAAAAATAGATATTAAGTGTGGGGGATGAATCAGTGCCCTTAAAATAGTCATTCAATTTCACTTATCATTCATGAAGCATTCATTCAAACACATACATCAACCAATGCATAAACAAGCATCCACATAAACATATAGCATATGAAAATAATATATATATCTGTGTGTGTGTGTGTGTGTGTGTGTGTGTGTGTGTGTGTGTGTGTGTGTGTGTGTGTGTGTGTGTGTGTGTGTGTGAGTGTGTGTGAAACCATAAAATGGGATAAAAACCACTAAAACATATATTTTAATATTGTCCTATAAGAAATTAATCAATATTTAGTGAGGCACCAACCCCTCACTAGTCAAACACGAATTCAACTAGGCCTTTAACAAGCACCAACTTGTAAAGAGGCACCAACACCATAGGTAACTCAACATCAAATAAGATACTTGGAAACTGTGATAAAATTTTGATACCTATTTATTTCTCAATTGATGATGATCACCTTCTTTTTCTCTTAACACTCTTCTATCTCTCTCAAATAACTTATTAGGCCTCTTCGCTCAATTAGCCCTTTTGTTGGAAGAATTAGGTCAAATTAACTTGCTCATAATATGTATAATTAATGTTATAAATTCATGACATATTCAAAACACTTATATAATGGTCTTCAATCCCTATAACTATTTTCCAAACTTCTATTTTATTCCCTCATTCCCTCAATATTCTAATTAGTCAAATTAGGCCTATTAGACATTCTTCTTATCCTTGACTCTTAATATCACATAAATTGGTTGGAAATAAACATATACATACTTGGATCATAATTTTAATTAAAAAAAACATTTTTCACAAGTTAAACACAAATTACATAAGTTAGTCACCACTCATAAGAACCAAAACCACTGTTAGGCTTAATAGAGACATAATGCAATTAAGCCTTATCAAATAACACATTTAATGTTGGTCATATTGGAGCATATTTAGACTTAAATTATGGATTAAAAAATTAAAAAACACTTAATTATACCCATAATAATCTCACCTTAAGTCACCAAAACCATTTATCTCATTTCACTCCTTGAACCACACCATTAGGCCTTCTCATTGTCAGAAAGTTTGCTTTGAATGTATAAAGTATACACTCAACTTTGAAAGAAAAAAATATGAAAAAATAATATTTATATATCATAAATTACCTCAAGTTCATCACCATGTTAATTATATTTTACCAAATAGGTCAAAAGACCTCAAGCTGACCATTTCCATATGCTCACTTAAAACTGCAAACATGACTCAAAAACCAATGAAGAACCTTTGACTTTTCAAACCTTTAGAGGAGTTTATAATGAATAAAAATAAATTAAAATGAACCTATGATACATATATAACAACTTCATGTGCATTTTATTCTTCAAATCTAGGCATAATGACTCACAAACATCAATCTTACTAACACATAGAAAACTGCTTAAATGTTCTGAAACATAGTCATGGAAACAATGACTTAAAACACTTGTAGATTCATTTTCATGAACTTAAAATATGTTTATATGATTATTAATGATACTTATAACATATATATATATATATATATATATATATATATATATTGCAATTTTAAATAGTAATATTGGTCTTACAGACCAATCTCATGTCTTCACCCTACACAAACCTCCCTATGTCAGATAGGTCACTTTGAGAGCAGAATTCTACTTGTATGCAAGAATATTCAAATATTATATTCGAATTTTATATGTATTACATGTATTTAATAAAAAAAACTATGTAATTTATCCATTCCTAATCCATGAAAACACATACCTAATCTCATTCCCACTTCTACCTATTTTTCTCATTGTCTTCCTCACTAAGCCTTTTTAGTGATATACCAAATTCCATGATTGGTTTAGCATATTTGAATTATATAAACTGATAAAAAAATTACATGAACACAAAATAAAATTCTCACACATCATCCTCAAATCATTTTCATGTTTTGACTTGGTCAGCCTTGCCTACTATATAAAAAATGTGAGAAATAAGGGATTTCCTATAGCTTCCATTCACTCCTCTAACATAAAAATTACAAATTGAGGTACTTTTGAGAGTCTTATACATGTAAAAATAAAAAAAAAACATGTCATTAAAGCTATTTTGAGCCATTTATAATAGTATCTTTCATATCGGGTAACTATTAGGGTTTTATTAAGGGCTTACACTGCCTTCCATTATTAACAATCATTCATAAAGATTAGGTCCTCAACCTAGAAACTAATGAAAATAAATTTGAGATAGGGACCTTAACCTACTACCATGAACTATTTTTATCTTCATGCAAAGGTTACACATGTAAACGAGCATAAGAAAATCATTCTTGCATTTGCAGTACCTCATTATGTGCACACAAAAAACCTCAAAACCACATTTCATGCTTTCTCCTTCATAATTTGACCTCAGAGTTGGTAAAAAACACTTAAAACAAAATATCACACTTATTACAATTCTCTCATTAAATTTATCACTTTGGAAACTAAAGTTGACCCCTCATTATGCCACACTAGGTCTCTTTACACATTAAACCTTGAACTACCAGTCACACATAGACCTTGGACATACCTTGAAACCACTTGAAATGCTCTCAAAAATTCATTCTCATGTCATAAAACCTCATATAATTATCACACACTATCAATATTCTTTTCACAATCATAATACTTCTCACCTTATCATGTTACCAAGTGTATGCCTTCTTACTAGGTCTCTTCATGCAAATAAATAAGTCATGAACTAGCCTTGAATACTCTTGTGAAAGCTTATCTACCTTTTGAAAATGTTTATATAGTGTCAAATATATTATCACATTATCCATAATTTATTTTCATCCTTCATAGATAATGAAAAATGTCAAGACTCCTCATTAGGTCAGATAGAGTCTAGGACTAGACTGGTTGCATGCTAAGGACTAAGACCTTACCCCTGAAGGTTTACCTTAAAAATTTACTGAGTGTTTCAAAATTTCATATGAATTCATGGGAATCCTTTAAAAACCACTCATACCTATGTTTATCCATCTTAGTAGACCTCCATATTCATACACATGCTCATGATATGGCAATGCTCCTTAAGAATAGTGTTCAAAAGTATGCTTACCTTGTATCTTGATGTTGGCCTTGACATGTCATCAACCTCAAAATAATTACCAAGATACCTTAAAATTATATCTCAATAGAGATACAATATGTTTCATTTAAATTTTCTCTTGTCATAAGAATTCTTTATCAGATATGACTTCACCATGCATGACATCAAATTTGACCTTGACATTAATGATATCCATCTTAACCTTGACATCAATGACTACATTTATTACACAATACCAACAATAATAACATACATCAATAGTAAATGCATTAAATATATTAGGTTTTGTGAATCCAAAATATAGTATAGGTGATCATCCAATTCTATTTTAATTAAACTATCATCAAGTTATCTATTGCCTAGAAAATTTGAGCTCTATTGTGACCAAGCTGATTTTTTAACAATTTACGAGTAACAAAACTTGAGAGAAAAAACAATGGCCTCTACTTTGCTTCTTTCACCTCCCCCCTCTATGTACTCTATTACAAGTTTATATATATACATTGATACAAGGTTTGATGAGGTTTCCCTCAATAATGACTTCAATCACTATTCTACTATATGGGAAAAAGTCAAAGTAACAGAACCATATGGTTCCATAGAGTAACTTTATACCTTCAAATGGATATATAGGTAGGAATTTGTGGTAATAAAAAACATAGGCCTACATTATGTATAAATAAAACCTAAGGTAATGCTCTGTATTTATTTATTTTTTGATCTACTTGTAAATGGTCAATTTTTTAGAAAGCTTATACATTTATAATGCAATGTACTAGTAGCCTATGTTATTGGATAAATTTTTGAAAACTATTATAGAATCCCTAACCTAAAAATGTGTTACAATAAATCCATAGTGAACCAATGGATGTCTTAAAATAATATAAATAATAATTTAAAAGAGTGGGCAAGTGACCCAACCACCTTCATAATTAGGGGAACCATCTATGCTATTCCAATTGCCGCCTTTAATCATAGAATCATGTTTGCCATGGCCTTGTTAAATATAATTTATTCCTTACCAAACATAATCCATGTTAATGAGGTTTGGATTCCCCTAATCAACACCATCATCACCTCCACTAAGATCATTTCCATAAGGGAAATAATTAGTGATAACTTGATTTGCCAAGTTAGTAGTTTAGACAACATGCCAAATGGTAAATTTTATATGATGTCTTATCTGATGGATTTAATAACTAATATGGTCCACTCATCCTTAAAAAACCATAGGAAACATCTTATAAGTATCCCAAGAACAAAATTAATGATGAATTCAACATTGTTCACATCCATAGGTTCAGGAAAAACATGACCAGGATGATAAAGACTTTCTACCCTATGGTGTAACAAGCCATTTATGGAAAGGATATGACTAAAGTGTCTTATCATATTAGAAATATTTATAAGATTTTTAACATATGGTTTTACCTAGATTACACAATCATCAGGGTATAAGGCACTAGATCCCTTCCCATGTATCTTCCTTGATTGGTCCTAAACCAGGTGGTAGATCAAGAGATTACAACTCAATTGGTTGATTTTGTGGATGTCAACTTAAGGAGTGATAATCAAGGATTAGTCCACCCAAATCATCTTATCATATACTAAATCTCTTACTCTAGATGGGAACATTTTCAACTAGTGGGTAGAATCAAAACTTTTTACAACTTCAAATGGGCACACTATAGACCATGGGATCCAAAGAAAAGGGTAAGAAACCACTTGGATAGAGTCATAGCTAGGGTGAAGATTGATTATGGTCATGTTTCATATTCACATGACATAGTATTCATGGATGATTTGAATGACATATAGGTTCATAAAATGATGAACAAATATAATATGTTTTGATGGTGGCCAGGCATATACAATATAAACTAGAGACCACCAAAAAAGATGTTAGGATAATTGAAAAGGAACATTGGGTCTCTAAACTTCCTCTAAGACCCATATCATAGGACAATATATAAGAATATGATGGTCCATATGGGAAACCACATGTGGAGAAGAGGTAAACATTCATCTAAGCCCCTCTTCATCAACCCAACCCAATAGTTATAATCATAACAACCACTCTAGTTTTCACTACTCCTCAACCAAATGCTACTTTAAAAGGTTATTTAAGTATGGATCAAGTAAGTGGACCATTATCCATGTTTCCATTTCCTTAAATCACTATGGAACAACAATTTATCCTTCCATATTTCATTTCCTTTATTAGTGATTTGATCCACCTTCATCCCTCATTCAAAATAATTTTCTTCCACCTCCATCCCTTAGTTCACCCCCAATAGCCACTACTGCTTTCACTTGTTCACCCCTTCCATCTCAATCTCCTTCTCTTATTCCTATTATATCCCCTATCTATCTTTGAGGTGTACTCATGAGGGTAGTCCCTAAAGGACACATAAAATAATAGTTAAGCATTAGAAAAGGTTATAAATAAGTAGAGCCTATGGAATTGATGGACAATGATGAAGAAAGTAAGAAGTTCATAGAAATTAAATGGTCTAATAATAAGAATGGGAGGATAAAACTAAAAAATCCTTGTCAAAAACTATATGTGAGACCAATAAAAGTGACTTATATGATGACTAGATGTTAGAAGAGGAAGCCTAATCAAGGGATACTAAGATCTTAATGAATAGTTTAATTTCAACTAGACTACTATAGAATTTAGAATGGAATAATGAGAATGAGACAGAGTCTAGGCCTCCACCTTCCACACAAAGACAAATAATTAACATACCTTCATCCCCAAAAACATATATCACAATAATATTATCTGCATTAGTAGCTTCCCTAGCTATTTATACACAAGGGGTAAGTATTTAGGCTATGTATTCCTTATTTATTATTACAACCACTACTATTATAGATAGTTCTATGGCAACTGTTTCCCCCATCATAGTCTCCATGAATGATCAAATGGATATGGTGCTAATTTGGCAAAACCTAATCATAACCCCTATGATAAAATTAGTGTTTCCACTTATCTCACCTTTTAAAAACACTATTGGGGTTAATTAAGAGTCTATGTCTCTATATTTACAAGAGTTGTTGAAAATACTTTCTACTTAATCATTATTTTATTCACCAAACACTCAAGCCTATAGACCTAATGGGAAAGTACATTTTGAGGGTTTGGTCTCCTCTACTATTTTTACTTCCCTTGATTTCCTTCCCCATACATCTACTCAATTAAGCCTGCCAATCAACCATGTAGCCTAAACAGAGTATGTTTCCATTATAATAATAAAATGGTTGGATGAAGAAAGGCTAGCAATTGATATAGTAACCCCTAAAAAGGTCACTATAGAGAGAAAGGATATTCCCCAATTTCCTTGAATGGGAACATATTCTCCTGAAACTATGATTCATCCAAGATGATACCCATCTTCTATTCCTCTTGAGTAGGTAGATTTTATAACAAAACTAGTCACCTTGAATGTCCCTGAATGGATTCAAAAGATGTAATGGGTAGAAGAGGGTAGATAGGATTTGGTTATGGTGGAAAAACCAATATTCAAGTTGAATTTAGATAAATAAACCAAGACTATGAGGAAGATCAAGAGTTAAATAGTCGTATCTAAAAGTTAAAAGATATAATTAGAGTAGAGGGAGGATGTGATGTCGCTAACCAATTGGAAAAAATACTCCCTTCTGAATTGGGCCATTACATAGAAGATCCTTACTCTTTTTTAGATTTATTATGGGTAATGATAAAGGAAATGTTTAGAGGTTATGACCAGGCCAAGGTGACTTTTTAAGGAAGAAGTACCATATAGGATCCAAGGGACCTCATTAACAGTGTTTAGGGAGCTACTCAGAAGTTGTATGATGTTATCAAGATTATAATAAGTACCAAGAGAGAGTCATAGCCCAAGTGGAGAGATGTGGTTCCCCTTACTGAAAACATGAATAAAATGGATGCCAAACTCCATTTATTAATCTAAGCATCTAAGAATAAGGCATATGATCATCTAAATTTAATAACTACTCATGATAAAACATGGGCCTAAAATTATGTGGTTGTAAGAAGAGATGACTTAATAAAGTGGCATAAAGAGATTCAAAATTTGGTGTTAAATCTCATTGGATATGAGGGGTAAGCCATTTCTATTTTTAGAGAGATAAAGATCTAGAATGTGATCTATAAATAAGGATAACTTGTCCTTAGAGACATATTTAAGGATCTAGTTTAGATTGTAGTAAATAATTTCAAAATAGAGATCGAAGGCACAATATATAAAATACATGATGACTTATTAAAATTGGTGAACTTTTTTAGAGGTAAAGTACTTAATACAAAGACTCTCTATGTGGAACTTAGGGATGCATTGCATATGCACACAAAGTTAATGGATAAGCTCCCCAACTCTTAAAAAATTATGTGTTAGACTTCAAATCAATATAAGTTTATTTTTAGGTGAGAAATACCCTCTACTTGAAAATTAAAGAATGCAAGTAGGATTCTAAATCCACTTTTCCTCCATCAACCACCTCAAAAACACTTGCACCTTTAGCTTCTAGACCTATAATTACATTAACTTTAGAAATAATAACTACTATAACATCGATGTCATTGAATGTAATTGCTTCCTCATAGACATATTTTTTTGTCATCTTCTAGTGAATGTTGTAACTAAAAGTTTTTTATGATAACATTATATCTTATGGGATGTTAACAAAATATTTGATCCATGCATGTCATATGTGTCTCTTCATGAGATATTTTAAATGATTTAAAATTTGAAAATGGCTTGTGTGATGAGATGTCCCCATCCCTGTCTATAAATACACGTAACATCTACATTCCAAAGGGAGAAGAAATTTTATTATTCAATATAGATAGAGGTCCTTTGGTTGTTCTAAAAATCTATGTTTCATGACTCATTCTCTCTCTTTCATCTCTATATTATAGTATTTATGTACTATTATCTAACCAGTAGCTTAGTTTCTTGATATATGCAATAGCAATTTCATGTAGCTTATGATTAATTAGTAAGGTTATATCAATTGAAAATATGGAATAGAAGTTTTAGGTTGATAAATATTATTTTATTTTTTAGGTTGATAGATCATTTTCCTCCCATCTCACTTTAATATGTTTGATCCATGCATAATCCCAATAAATGAGATAAGACAAGACATTAATTTAAATATTATAAACCCAATTGCATGTCAGTCCACCCAACTCCATATGAGTATACAAGCTAAAAACATCATTCAAAAATCAAGGTTAACCACCTCATTGAAATCTTCCCATGCTCCACTATCATTATCCTCCTATTTGACTTCAAGCTACTCAATCCTTGCATTAGATAAAAATTGGCCTATAGATTGGCCTCCCTATAACAATGTGAACACTTACAATTGTATATTATAGAGACATCATCCCACACTTTCTCATGGAATTTTATTAAAATTATAGGATTTAGCCTTTTGTTTAGACAAGGCTTGAATGACAAATTTATAATTTCCTTCAATTTATAGCTTAGGTACACCAAATTTAAGAGTAATATTTTCTCCTATCATTAAGGCTTGGGATTCAACCACATTGTTGGTCCTATCCAACAACTTAATAGATGTTTCTCTAATTAGAGACCTTGTCACATCCTAACTTATGTCTAAGCTAAATAAAATATTGATTCATGGAATTTTATGGTTATTATTTGATTAACTATTATTTATTTAAGCTTTATTTTATATACTTATTATGTGTATTTTATGTTTAATAATTTAGATGATTTATTAACTATGGAGTTAGTTGTACTTTTATATTTTATACATGATGATCATGTTCATTAGTTAATATAGTAGTATATTATGGATTATATATAATTTTGGATAAATACCTTCATTGTTGTGAGGTGGATATAAGACAGATCCATCCCTCAAAGTGTGATAGAGGGAGGGCATCATCATAGAGGGTGGCATAGATGGAGAAATTAGGAGATGATAGAGGGAAAGTCTAAAAACATATGCACACAAAATAAGTAGATTAAAATGTTTTGATAAATGTTTATTTTAGATTGTTTTAACATGTTTTTGATTGCTAATATACTTCTATTCTGATCTTTTTTTATGTTTGTTACTTATGTAGATTTAGTTGTGTGATTTCATTCTATCTCAATTAAGATATTGCTTTGATGAATAGTGAATATGTTAATGTTTTAGCATTACTCACTACTATATTTGGATATAAATGCATGTGGCATGACAATATTTTATTTAGTATGTGTTATTATAATAATAGAATAGATTTTATTACTTTAATTGATTTATGTATGTCAAGTTCTGCTACACCCCTAACCTATCACATGTATTAGGATAGGAATAGCTAAATTATGGATTACTTATCCCTCTTTGATTCTATTTCACATTTATCTATGCATTCATTTGGTTAGTAGGTCACCCTATGGAGTAATCATGGCTTTAATAGACTATATATAGGAGGTAGTGGGTAATTATTTATCATCATATTGTGAAGTCTACTCTTATTGAAGCTTGTGGAGATTTCCCCCTCGAAGTGGATTTCCTATTATCATATATTTTGATATATTTTAGTCATATTTGGATCTATTTATGATATTCTACTTTATTGTTGAATTAATTTCATTACAAGTGGTATCAGAGCTATGATTTGGGCAATCTTATTGGTGAAACCCTAATTTTTTAAAATTTGGCTATATATAAAAAAAATTTACAAATTTGTATTTAATTTTTTTACTTGAGGTGAAAAATAATAAATTAATCTTCCATTAAAATTTCAGCTTATTTGGTTTTTTATACAAAAGTTGTCTCCATTTTAGGTTTTTTCATAAAATTTCTCTATAATGCATAATTCAAAGATTTTTTTGAGTTATTTACATTTTTGGAAAGATTATAAAAATTTGGATAGGGTATGGTCTTTGTATGTTAGTATTTGAGGCTGACATAATTCCAAAATTTCTTGTTCAAAGTTGGGTCAAAAGTGCCAATCAGGGTCGACATTGTAAAGCCCTTTTATGGTAGGTCCACAAACTTGGGACCGAGGAAAGGGTGCTAAACTCTAGGTAAAACTCCTAAAAAGGAAGTTATGGATTCATAATGGGGATGTATTAGATCCTTTGTACCAAGGTTCTCTGACACAGATCACAAAATGAACTAGCTTGACTATAGTGTGCAAGGCATTCAAAAGTGAGATGCAAAGCATACAATCTAATATGAAATCCATACAAGATAGTTTGGTAGATATAATGATGGATTTGAAAAATAATCAGTTAAATCATCCATATATCACTATTACACAACCCCATCAGGGTGGTTCTCCCAACCAATCTACTTCAAATCCAATTACATTACCACAGAGGAACCTGTTACCAAAGGTGGATATGCGTAAATTTGATGGAAAAGATCCACTCAATTAGATCAACCAAATGGATAATTTTTTTGAAATGCATTAGATACTAAGTGGATAAAAGTTTACCATAGCATCCTTGTATCTTGAACCTGATCAATTCATTTGGTATCGATGGTTGTGTACTCAAAAGAAAAAGATGACTCTCAGTTTCACTTGGTCAATTTTTACAAAGGATCTACAATTACACTATGGCAATAGTGTGACAGAGAATTACTTCGGCCAACTAGAAAAATTGTGATAGACTAAATCTATCAAGGATTATATTCATCATTTTTAGAACCTCTCCTTACGTGTGGAGACAATTTTTGAGGAGAACTTGAATGACCTATTTTTGGGTGGACTCAAGGACCACATTCAACATGAGGTATGCATGTTTAATCCACTTAAGATTTATGATTCTATTATCATGGCACATAGAGCCAAGGAAAAATTCATAGCCAATAAGAAGCAATCATTCACTCACTTCAAATATCATAGCATATTGACACCAACATTTCCTCCACCTACCATATTGACCCCTCAACAAATTGAAGAGAAGCATGCAAAAGGATTATGTTTCAGTTGTGATAACAAGTGGAGCAAAGAACATAGATGTGTTGAGAAGAAGTTATTATACATTGAGGGATATAATGAAGATGAAGAAGAATATGATGTCTCCAATTATGATGAGGAAGAGATAGAGGAGGTACCTAAAGATTCCTAACCTACAATCTCTTATCATGCACTTGTAGGTATTAGCACTCCACAAACTCTTAAAGTGATGGGTTTCCTCAAGAAATAAAAGGTGACAATGTTGATTGATTTAGGGAGCACACATAACTTCATCAACCATAAGTTGGACACTTGATTTAATAGTTTCATCTATCCAACACTAGAATTTTAGGTCATGATTGTATATGGTGGCATAATTAATTATTCAGGTAAATGCCATAATATTAAGCTTGTTATGGGTGAGTCCAATCTTGATTCTCCTATGTTTTTTATTCCCATGGGTAGCATAGACATTATTTTGGGATTCAAATGGATCATAACCTTGGGTACCATTAAGATGAACTTCTAGGAACTATTAATGCACTTTCATTTTGAAGGTAGGAAAATTAAACTATGTGGATTATAGGCAAAATCTCCAAAATGATTAGATCACATCAAATGACCAAGATGATAAAAAAGGGGGTAAAGGGAATTATTAAATGATTATGTTACATAAAATTTCAACACACACAGGCATCTACACATCTTGATCTACAGATGATTCTTGATGACCACCCATTTATTTTTGGGGCCATGCCAAAAGGACTACCACCAAAAAGAGAACATGATCATGCCATTCAACTACTTCTAGGGAGTCAACCACAAAATATCAAACCATATAGATATCCATATGCATAAAAGAGTGAAATCAAAAAGATGGTCCATAAGATGCTAGAGGTAGGGATCATCAAGCATAGCCAAAGTGCATATTCATCACCAGTGGTCATGGTGCAGAAGAAGGATGACACATGGAGGATGTGCCCAAATTATAGGGAACTCAACAAGTACACCATCAAAGATAAGTTTCCTATTATAGTAATTAATGATTTACTTGATGAGTTTCATGGTGCTAATTATTTCACAAAATTGGATATTTTCTCAGCATACCATCAAATTAGAATCAAGGATGAAGATGTTCATGAAACTGCTTTTAGAATGCATGAGGGCCATTATGAGTTTTTGGTACTTCCCTTTGGTCTTAAAAATGCACCATCTACTTTTTAGACCTTGATGAAAACTATTTTTAGGCCTTTTTTAAGGAATTTTGTGCTAGTTTTCTTTGATGACATATCAATTTATAGTCAGGCATGGGAAGCACATCTGCAACATGTGAAATAGGTGTTGATAGTTTTAGAGAAGCATCAAGTTTATGTGAAGCCATCCAAATGTTCTTTTGGAGTATAGGATGTAGAGTACCTAAGTCACATTGTTTCCCATGAAGGTGTCAAAGTTGATCCCCAAAAGATCAAAGCTATGATGGAATGGCCCATGCCAAAAACTCTCAAAAACCTTTGAGGGTTCCTAGGACTAATAGTTTACTACCAAAGATTTGTTAAAGGTTATGGTAGCATAGTGGCTCCACTCACTGCATTACTAAAGAAGGATGCCTTCCATTGGAATGATGCTACCACCACAGAATTCGAGAAACTAAAAGTAGCTATGTGCACCACCCCAGTTTTGGTTACTTCAGACTTCTCAAAGACATTCACTATTGAATGTGATGCTTCTAGATCCAAGTTGGGACTAGTACTAATGCAATAAGGAAGACCCATTGCATTTGAGATTCATCAATTCAAAGGTAAAAATCTATAAAAACCTATCTACGAGAAAGAAATTATGGCTATTATTCATGTAGTTAAACAATGGAGGCCCTATCTGATGGGTAGACACTTTAAGGTGAAAATAGATCATGATAGTCTCAAATACTTTTTGGAGCAAAGATTAACATTTGAGGAACAACAAAAGTGGGTAACCAAAAAGTTGGGTTATGATTTTGAAATAATCTACAAGAAGGGTATAGATAATGTAGTAGCCGATGCACTATCTAGATGGGATAGATCCACAGAAGCATTACTTTGTGAAATGTCCATGTTGCAAGCAGATTAGGTGGATGAAGCTAGGTTAGAATGGGAGAAAGACAAGGATACATAGGTTCTGATTTAGAATCTCTAGCAAGGTACTTTAGCCTCTGACAAATTTGAATGGAAAGGTAATGTCATATGGTATAAGGGTAGGTTATACTTGTTCAAATATTTAGATCTTAAGCATAATATTCTTGTGGAGTTGTATGCATCTCCAATTGGGGGACACTCAAGTTTATTGAAAACTTATCATATAATTAATAAATAATTATTTTGGGAAGGACTCAAGGGATATGGACAAAAGTTTGTGGTAGAATGCTTGATATGCCAATATAATAAAGGTGAGATAGTTAAGACCCTAGGTCTGTTACAACCATTAGCAATTCCTAGTCAAATGTGGGAGGAGGTTTCCATGGATTTCACATAGGGTTGCCTTGTTCTGAAGGTAATAATGTTATCTTGGTCATTATGGACAAGCTTACAAAATATGCCCATTTTAGCAAGTATAGTAGCAACTATTTTTCTCGAGGTAGTTCTAATATTACATGGAACCCCAAAAATAATTGTAAGTTATCATGATCCTATTTTCACTAGTAATTTCTAGACTAAAATATTTTCCTATTTGGGTACTCAGCTAGCTCATATCTCATCTTACCACCCCCAATATGATAGACAAATAGAAGTGGTTAACAAATGTTTAGAGGGGTATCTCTATTGTTTTGTATTAGATAAATAGGAACATTGGGTTAAATGGCTACCACTTGTAGAATGGTGGTATAACACATCTTTCCATACCTCTTCTAAAATGTCTCCATTTCTAGCACTATATGGTTACCATCCACCTTCCATCACTTCTTCATTAAAGGTTCAAACCAAGTTTCAAGATGTAGAGGAGCACATTCAGCATGAACAAGAGGTTTTGGCTAGTTTGAGAGAGAATTTGGCCTTGGCACAAAAAAGGATGAAGCAATAAGTAGATCAACACCATAGTGAGTGAAATTTTGAGGTGGGTGACTGGGTATTTGTATGTTTGCATCCTTACAAGCAGAAGTCCTTGAAGTAATAGAAAAAGGACAACAAACTTGCTCCTAAGTATTATGTCACTTATCAAGTTTTGTTTAAAATTGGAAGTGTGGCTTACAAGCTTGAGTTACCTCATTCATCTCACATACACCTAATATTTCATGTTTTTTATTTGAAGAAGGTCATTGGATAGAAAGTTTTAGCCCAAACAGAACTCCCAAAACTAGATGAAGAAGGACGTGTCATTTTGGAACTAGAGAAGATCCTCCAAACACGTACTAAGAGGTTGAGAACCAGAGAGATTAGGGAATATCTGATCAAGTGAAATAACATGATCAGTGAAGATGTAACTTGGGAAGGTGAAGATTTTCTGCAATAACATCCACAGTTGTTCAATGTTGAGGACAATGTTGGTTTAAAGGGGAAGGGCATGCTATGGCCCTAACCTATTGCATTCATTAGGATAGGAATAGCTGACTTGTGGCTTACTTATCCCTCTTTGAAGCTATTTCAAATTCCTCTATACATTCATTTGTTTAGTAGGCCAGCCTATGGAGTAACCATGGCCTAGATAGACTATATATAGGAGGTAGTGGGTAATTATTTATCATCATATTGTGAAGTCTGCTCTTATTGAAGCTTATGGAAGTTTCCCCCTTGAAGTGGATTGTCTATTATCATATATTCTGATATATTTTAGTCATATTTGGATCTATTGCTACTATTCTACTTTATTGTTGAAGTAATTTCATTACAAGTTCTTTAGACATAATAGGGTCTCTATGTTTAGAAAATTAGTTAGTGGTTTTCTAACTAAACATTAATTCTCTACTAAAGTCCATATTTCCATTTAAGATATGTATTGATACACCTAATACTAATAGGTTATAATTATTTATAATAATTTCATGGACATTATGATGTTAATATTATCAATTAATCACTATTATAAAGCATTTGTGCTTAGGCAATGTCATAATCTAATGCAAAGTCAACATCGATAGTTTCATTGTTAAATAATTATAGGAAACATAATTATGTTGATTAATGTTAATAGTTGGATGACTTTTGATAAGTTGATGTTAGAAGGGTTAAACTAATTGTTAATAACTATAGTTTAGAAGGTTAGAATAATTCATATTATCATGCATAAATTTTAATGGATTATTTTATTAGTAATCATGGAATATTCAAGATGTTAGGATTTAATTTGGTGTTGAATTAGGTTAACAAGAAATTAGCAAAACCATCATTCTATTTGGGGATTTTTGCATGAAGAAATTATGGCAGACTGTTAGTTCTTTTAGATATGGATTACATGCATTAACTTAGTCATTATTCTATCAAAGATATTGGGGGAATTTGGGTGAAATAAAATATCATGCATCTAGATATAATGAGGAAAAGTGAGGCCTAGAGGGACACACAACATGATATGTAAAAAAGAGAAAGGTGGTTTGAGCTATAGTGTAAAAAAATTTTGAATAAGTGAAAAATATATTTCTCTTCTAGGTTGGTGATGTATTATAATTCATATAATATGTGGGATTTTTGGTAATTATAAGAAATGATAATAAACATTTAATTAGTTTTAGTATAATGAAATTATAAAATGGGCTACATGTTTGGCCCTGTGGATGGCTCAGCCATCCAAAAAACCAAACATATAACCCTAAACCCTAGGGTTTGTCTTAAAAGTTAAATTATAGTTGACATATTATAACCTAGGAAACCCTAGGTGAATGGACATACCATTAAATTCTCTTCCAAAACTACAACAGGCTAAGTTTTTAACAAACATTCTCACGGTGTTCTTTTTAGGCAAATTATAAATCATGGAAATATAAAGAGGTAAATTTTGTGTAAATTTAGTGGGTTGAATTTAAAACCTTAGTTAAGTTATGGGTATTATATGTTATTTTCTGGTGTATATTTCATTTGAAAACTAGGCAAAGTTTGACTGGGTATATATAGATTGAACACAATCCTAGAAACTAATATTTATCTTTAAGTTGTATTGAATGGATATTTGTATTAAGTGTTTCATAAAATTCTTAGACTAGTTATTTCATTAGATATACCATCTCCTAGCCTATCTAAATGATGTTTGGCTTTAAAAGGGGGAAACCCATACAGGACACAATAAGTGTGAAGGGTTAAATCTACCTAGGTAGTTAATAAAACAAATATTATTATTATAGGGAGACCAAAATAGTATAAATATATACAAAGTCTTATTTATATAACTACATGTCTATAAATTTATGTCCATGTATATATTAATAAATACCTAGGTTACGATTATGCACATAAACATATTATTGTGTTTTATTATTTTAGAAATATATATAACATGAAATATGAATGGGTATTCTATGTGGTTATATACCAATTTTCATTAATATATGATGAAGAAATGAAATAATAGTCATTATATTTTAATTATTGTACCATAGATGTATATTTTAGTAAGAAGGAATGTTTATTTATAAACTATTAGAACATGATTATAATCTCAATCCTATTAAGATATATTTATAACAACAACATGACCATAACATGTGATAACTAGTGATTTTAGAAACATATCTTAATATAATGAAAAATGACTATGTCCTTAGAGGTAGATGAATGTCAAGTGTGGTTTCGAATATATAACAAAAATATTTTATAAGCATTCAACTAAGTTTGTTTATGACTATGGGAAGTTATAGGTAGGTTGTGAGTTGATTATATTTGTAAACTTAATAAATATTGTATAAATATAGTTGGTTGAATTTAGAATGTATGACTGTATACATTTGTTATGAAAAACATTATTATAGGATATAATGCTAATGTATATAGACTATGTACTTCAGTTTGAGGTATTTTATGTTGTGGAGAACAAATGATTTTGATTAGTGGATTATTTTAGTATATGTAATATTCTAGTTAATAGAATAAGATATGTCTAACTAAAGTATAACATATACTAAGCATGTTTATATTGGATAGTGTTTTATAAGTATGTGTTAATAACATATACTTATATCAAGGTGTATATACATACATACATACATACATACATACATACATATATATATATATATATATATATATATATATATATATATATATATATATATATATATATATATATATATGGTAAAAGATTCTAAATATTGCATGATATAATAAATATATATGGGTGTATTTAGTTATCATGGTTGAGTTATGAATGTGTTTGACTATTTTGATGAGACAATAAATTATGTGGTATTTATGATTAAATACTAAACATGTGATGATTTTTTAGTGTTTGAATTGGATTATGATTATACTTTTGATAATAAAATAGTAATATAGAAATAAACATTATTTAGATGAATTAGCAGTTGTAGTTACATGATTTAGAAAAGTATTATGGGTGTTTTGTTATATATTTAATGTTTTTTTGAAGCATTAAATATAAGGTTTATTAATTATTAAATATAGATCATATTCTATTATCATATGATTAGCTTATTATTATGGAACAAATAAATAAGTTGTGAAATATTGTTATTAAATAGATGGTTATATCTCTCTCTCTCTCTCTCTCTCTCTCTCTCTCTCTCTCTCTCTCTCTCTCTCTCTCTCTCTCTCTCTCTCTCTCTCTCTCTCTCTCTCTCTCTCTCTCTCTCTCTCTCTCTCTGTGTCTCTGTGTGTGTGTGTGTGTGTGTGTGTGTGTGTGTGTGTGTGTGTGTGTGTGTGTGTGTGTGTGTGTGTGTGTGTGTGTGTGTGTGTGTGTGTGTGTGTGTAACTACATGTCTAGATAAGTTTATTACATGGATGTTATGATTCTATTGAGGGTTGTTTATGAAATCTATTTATTATTTAGTAACTAGATGTCTAGATAGGTTTCATACCCGAATGGTATGATTCTGTTGAAGACTATTTATGAAATCTATTTAATATTTATTAACTAGATGTATAGATAGTTTTCTTACTTGGATGGTATGATTCTATTAAGGACTATTTATTAAATCTATTTATTATTCATTACTAAATTAGATGACTTATTGCATTACATTGATGGATTAAATGCATGTAATTGATATTTCTATGTTTAGCACATTTTAAATCTATTAGTAGGGAATATTTTGTATGAGAGTGTTGGTTTTTATATTATTATATAAATAACTAAATCTCACATTAATGACTCTAAATAAGTAGTGTGATGGATTCCACTTGATTAATTAGTGCTATTAATGCAAGATGAGGTGTAATTAGATTGAGTGGTGTGTATTAAATTGACTGATCCTAGAGATCAATAACTATATGAAAACTTTGGTCAAATTAGTTTTTATAGTTAAACATTATAATTTTATGTGTTTGATATAGTTTACATGTTTGTAAAATATCATGTTATAAAAAAATTTCTTTATGGTATACATCATGTATTAGTTATCTTATATCACATGGGTTCTAGTTTGTCACTCTAGATTTCTACACCATTATTATCTACCCATACATGAAGTGAGGGAAATTATATTGTTAAGAGATAGTGCAAGGGATGGATGGTTTGTGATTGGTATATAAAATCACTTAGATGATGCTCTTCCTCCCTGCAAAAGTACTATACTAGAGACTACACTTGAGATTACTACTAGATACTTTGAGTTTGTTGAGACTCATGTTTTATAGCTCTTTGTATCATTATATTATTATTATAATTGAGAAATTTATTATTGTTGAACTATACTTTTTATTCATATATACATTTACAACATTAGTTGTAATATTGTATTAGTCATGGCTAAATTTGTAATACTACCTATATGAAATAAATGTAATCTTTATTTGTATATACAACATTATACCTATTTTGATATATTATTTTTATGGTGATCATTAGATAAATGGATTAGTTATAGAAATGTTTAAGGTTAAATAAAGATAATACATTTAGTTAAAGATCACTTTGGTAGGTTTCCTTGTGGTGAAATTTGTTAGTTAAATTTATGTAATTAATTTAAAAAAATACCCTATTCTAATAAAACCTAGTTGGGTTATTAGATTGTGGTATCAAAGTCGAGGCTCAAAATCTAAAACTTAATGTGTCCACTAATGAAAAATTATTCTCCTATTAAATATGAATAATAATGGTGCACACTTGACTAGGAGGTGAGGGTACCTCAAATAACAATCCTCTTTTTAATCTAAATTAATTCACCACTGAGCAAACTATAAAGTTGGATCACATCCTCGCAATGATGCAAGAAACTAGGGACTAAATCATGACCTTAGAGTAGGAAGTGAATTGGAATGTTGAGGATAATATTCAAGAATAACCTAAAGATAATCCTACTAAGTAGGAACATCCTCAAGAGCAGAGGCATGAGGAAGTGCCACAAGATGTAGGAATTTGAGTAGCTACAAAGTTGGCACGAGTTATGAAAAAGGTAAATCCACCCAAATTCAATGGAATAATATTGAGAGATGGAGATGAATCATGTTAACATAGATGCATAAATATTTTGAGTTTTAAAATTACTCTTAAGTCATGAAAGTAATATGGGAATGAGTCAAAGGTCAAATTTGACAAGTGTCTAGTGGAAGCTGAGATTAGGTTACCTAAATTCACTATAGTAGTAGATATGAATACTACATCATTAGGGTCATATGATGTGATCTTAGGAGTTAATTGGATTACAGAGCATAAATATAAGGTTGATTTTTATCTAAAGGAGGTTGAGTGTTAAGATGATTTTGGAAATCAAACACAACTTTAGGGTGAGAAAAAAGAGATGAAGCTTAGGTAGATTTCTATAATTCAACTAAAAAAATCTCATAAGAAAGGATAAAAATCATTTTTTATTAAGATAAATGAGATGGAGGAATATAAGGAATCATATATCAATGATTATACTTTTTTAAGGAATTTTCAGGATGTGTTTCTAGAGGAAATACCTAGATTACCACCCAAATGTGAGTTTGATTTCTTGATTGACATCATACCTAGATTGGAACCATAGACTAAGGCTCCATATAGATGATAACAACTAAATTGGTTGAGTTAAAGGCTCAAATTCAAGAGTTGTTATCAAAAGGGTTGATTTGACCAAGTGTGTCACAATGGGGTAAACTAGTAGTTTTCATCAAGAAAAAGGATGATACTCTTCACCTATGTATTGATTACAGGATGTTGAACAAGGTGAAAATAAAAGATAAATATGCATTACTTCATATTTATGATATTTTTATCAGATGTGAGGGGTAACCATATTTTCTAATATTGATATTAGAGTAGGGTATCATCAACTAAGAATATGATATGAGGATATTCTAAAAATAGCATTTAGAACTTGATATGGGCACTATAAGTTCATAATTTTACCTTTTGAGTTTACAAATACTCTAGCAACATTTATGAATCTCATGAATAGTATGTTTAGAGATTATCTGGACTTTTTGTGTTGGTCTTTTTGGATGACATCCTCATATATTCTAAAGATGATTAATAATACGTTCATCATCTATAACTAGTCTTGTAGAGGTTTTGAAAGCACAAGTATGACAATTTATCCAAGTGTGATTTTTTCCAAAAGAAAGTGTAATATCTAGGACACATTAACTACACATATGGAATTTTAGTGGATCCAATGAAGATAAAAACCATAATGGAGTGACTATCACCTAATAATGTGCATAATGTAAGGAGTTTCATGGGATTAGTGGGCTATTACAATAACTTTGTACCAAATTTCTCTGAGATAATTAATCTAATTACCTCTCTTTAGTAGAAGAATTAGAGTTTTATTTGGTTAGAAAAGTGAAAGAAAGATTTTTAGGAGAGAAAAAGGAGGCTTAATTTAGCACCAGTGCTAAGAGTTCTTGATTCTAATGGTTAATTCTCAAAGATCATGGATGCATCTGGGGATTGACTTGGAGGAGTTCTTATGTAGGATGGTTCAGTTGTAGCATATGAATCTATAAAATTGAAGCCTTATGAGGTGAATTATTCCCTTCATGATATATAACTTATTGCAATAGTGCATACCTTACAATTTTGGAGTCATTATCTATTGGGAAAACCATTTTAATTCAAGACTAACAACTTGGGACTCAAGTATATTTTCACCCAAACGAGCCTAAATGTGCATTAGAGATGATGGTTAGAATTATTATTTGATTATGATTTTGATAATAACTATATCAAGGGAAATGAGAATATATTTGTTTATGCTCTAAGTCATAGAAGGTATATAATAGTTGTGGTTACCATTAGGAATACTTTCTATAATAAAAAAACCAAATCCTCACAAAGAGATGAATTATATGATCAAGTCAATAAAACATTGTCATATAATGCTCATAATCTTAGGTATAAAGTATTCAAGTTAGAGAGTGATGGTATTTTGAGGTATAATGATAGGATGTATGTGCTTGATGGAGAGAAACTAAGGAGCATGATGCTAAAATAATTGCACAATTCCCCATATTCAGGACATCCAAGTGTAACCAAGATCATGACTGAGGTAATACCTCTCTATTTTTGGAAATGAATCAAGAGGGATGCAATAGATTTTATTTATCATTATTTGGAATGTCAACATGTGAAATTTTAACATGTTCATCTAAAAGGATTGTTACATTCACATGATATATCAGAATAGAAATGGAAAGTGATTATCATGAACTTTGTCTAAGGGTTGTCATTATCATAGAAATGACATGATATGATCTTAGTTATAGTTGAAAAATTAACCAAAGTACCCCACTTCATATGAGGCAAATTGACATATGATGCACCTATGATTATGAAGGCATTCATGAAATAGGTGTATTAATTTCATATATTTCTAGAAAAGATCATTTCATATCAAGATACAAGAATTAATTCTAGATTTTGGTTGAATTTAAATTCATATCTAGGTATGAAGTTGAATTTTAACACTACTTATCACCCAAAAATGGATGGATAGATTGAGAGAGTTAACTAGGTTTTAGAATATCTCCTTTGTATGTATTACATGGATCAACAATACAAGTGGGAGGAATACCTTCCATTGGTTGAGTTTGCTTATAATAACTCATACCAATAACCATTAAATATGGATCCATTTGAGGCATTATATGGAAGGAGGTGTATAACACTAATCAATTGGGATAGGTTAGAGGACATGGTAGTATTTGGACATGAAATTCCCATGGAAATGGAAGAACAAGTTAGATAAATTAGGTAGAGGTTGTTTGAATCCAATGATAGACATAAAAAGTTATGCTCATATGAAGATAACAATAAGGAAATTTTCTATAGGTGATAAAGTATTTCTGTGGATTAAGCCTCAGGAACTCTTGATTAAGTTCAAGAAGTTAAAGAAACTTTTGCCTAGATATGTGGAACCCTTTAAGGTTATATAAGTAGTCAATATTATAGTGTATAAGATTTAATTACCAATAACTCTAGCTTTATTCCATGTGTCTTATCTTAAAAATTATATTTTTGATCCTTCACATGTGTTAGATTGAAATACTTTGTAGGTTCTGGATCCTAGGGTGATCATGGTAGAACTAACTAGAATAATTGACACTTACAAACTCAGTTTGCATAATAGATAAGTGTCATAGTACAAGGTCTAGTGGGACCAATATTATGAGGATAGTGCCACTTAGGAGGATTATGATAAGTTTTATAGGATATTCCCACATTTGTTTACTTGATATGTTGTTGCATATTATTTATTTTCTAGTTGAATAATGTTTTAAATTCAAAACATATAATTGAATAAGTGTCATCAAGATGATGATGAACTTTAGGGGGAAGGATGTCACATCCTAATTTATCTCTAAGATAAATAACCTATTGATTCATGGTTTTTTATGGTTATTATTTGATTAACTAATATTTAGTTAAGCTTGATTTCATATGTTGATTATGGATAGTTATATGTTGCTTAATCTACATGATTGATTAACTATAGAGTTAGTTGAACTTTTATATTTTGAACATGATGATCATGTTTGTTAGTTATTACAATAGTATATTTTGGCTTATATATGTTTTAACCTAGCTACCTTCATTTTTTTGAGGTGGATGTAGGACATATCCATCCTTTAGAGTGTGATAAAGGGATGGCATCATTAGTGAGGGTGGCATAGATGGAGGTGTTAGGGGATGATAGAGGGAAAGTCTATAAACCCACACACACACCATAAGTAGATTAATATGTTTTGATCATTAATTATTTTAGATTGATTTAGCATGTCTTTTATTACTAATATAATTCTATTTTTATCTTGTTTTCTATTTGTTAATTATGTAGATCTAGTTGTGTGATTTCAGTCTATCTTAGTTAAGATGTTGCTTTAATGAATAGTGAATTTGTTAATGTTTTAGAATTACTCACTGATGTCTTTGGATATAAATACATGTGGCATGATAGTATTTTGTTTTGTATGCATTACTATAATAATAGATGGGATTTTATTAATATGTTTGATTCGTGTGTGTCAAGTTATTTAGACATAACAGGGTCTCTATGTTTAGCAAATGAGTTAGCAGTTTGTTAAATAAACATTAGTTCTCTACTAAAGTCCATATTGTCATTAGGAACATATATTGATACACCTAATTCTAAGAGATTATTATTATTTATAATAATTGCATGGAAATTATGATGTTAATGTTATTGACTAATGATTATTATAAAGCCTTAATGCTTAAGCAATGCCATAATCCAATTCAAAGTCAATTTCAATAGTTTCATTGTTAAATAATTATAGGAAACATCATTATGTTGATTAATGTTAATAGTTGGATGAATTTTGATAATTTGATGTTAGAAGGGTTGAAATCATTGCTAATAACTATAGTTTAGAAGGTTCGAAGAAGTCATGTTATCATGCATAAATTTGAAGGGATTATTTTATTATTAATCATGGAACATTTGAGATTTTAGGGTTTAATTTGGCATTGACTTAGGTTAACAAATAATTAGTAAAACCATCATTCTATTTGGGGATTTTTTCATGAATAAATTATTCCAAGTTATTAGTTATTTTAGTTTTGAGTTACATGAATCAATTTAGTCATTATTCTGTTGGAGATATTGGAGGAATTCATGGGAAATAAAATATCATGCAGCTAGATATAATGAGAAGTGAGGCCTAAAGGGACACACAACATGATAGGTAGATAAGAGAAAGGTGGTTCAAGCTGCAATGGGAAGAATATTTGAATCAGTGATAAATAGATTTCTCTTCCAGGTTGGTGATGTATTATAATTCATATAACATGTGGAATTTTTGGAAATTCTAAGAAATGATAATAAGGGTTTAATTAGGTTTAGTTTAATGAAATTATAAAATGGGCTAAATGTTCAACCCTGTGGATGGCTTGATCATCCATAGAACTAAGTATATAAACCTAAACCTTAGGGTTTGGATTGAAAGTTAAATTATAATTGCAATATTATAACCTAGGAAACCCTAGGTGAATGGCCATACCGTTAAATTCATTGCCAAAACTATAGCAGGCTAAGTTTTTAATAAAAATTCTCACTGCATTCTTTTTGGGCAAATTATAAATAATGGAAATTTAAAGAGGGAAATTTTGTGTAAATTTAGTGGGTCAAATTTAAAACCCTAGTTGAATTAAGGGGACTATATTTTGTTTATTGGTGTATATTTCATTTAAAAACCAAGTAAAGTTTTATTGGGTATATACACCAACAAACAAAATATAGTCCCCTTAATTCAAATATATATATATATATACATATATATATATATATATATACATATATATATATATATATACATACATACATACATACATACATACATACATACATACATACCCAATAAAACTTTACTTGGTTTTTAAATGAAATATACACCAAAAAACAAAATATAGTCCCCTTAATTCATATATATATATAACATAATCCTAGAAAATCACATTTATCTTTAAGTTATATCAACTAGATATTTATATTTAAAAGTAAGTCTTTTATAAAACTATTAGAATAGTTATTTCATTATATATACCATCGCCCATCATATATAAATGATGTTTGATTCAGAAATGGGGAAACCAGCATAGGGCATGACAAGTGTGAAGGGTTAAATCTACCCAGACAATTATAAAGAAATAATGTTGTTATAGGGAGACCAAAATAGTATAAATATATACAAAGGCTTATTAATATATCTACAAGTCTATAGAGATATGTCAATGTATATATAAATAAATACCTGAGTTACGGTTATGAACATAAACATATTACTATGTTATATTATTTTTAGAACCATATAAAGAACTTGAAATATGAATGGGTATTATATGTGGTTATATATTGAGTTTCATTCATATATGATGAATAAATGAAATAATAGTCACTACATTTTAATTATTCTTCCATACATGTACATGGTAGCAAGTTGTAATGTTTCTTTATAAATTGTTGTAACATGAGCATAATCTCAATCATATAAAGATATATTTTTAAAAGCGATGTGACCATAAAAGGCCATAACTAGTGATTTTAGAAACATATCTTAATACAATGAAAAATTACCATATCCTTATAGATAATTGAATGTTAAGTGTGGTTTTGACTATATAACAAAATTATTATATAAGCATTCAACTAAGTTTATTTATGACTATGGGAAATTATGGGTAGGTTATGAGTTGATTATGTTTGCCAACTTAATAAAGACTGTATAAATATAGATGGATGAATTTAGATTATATAAATATATACATTTTCTATGAAAAACATTACTATAGGATATAATTATAAAGTATATAGACTATGTACTTTAGTTCAAGTCATTTTATGTTATGGAGAATAAACAATTTTGATTAGTGGGTTATTTTAGTATATACAATAATCTAGTTAATAGACCAAGATATATATAACTAGAGTATAACATATACTAAGCATGTTTATATTGGCTGATGTTTTATTTATCTATAAGAATTAGCTAGAAAAGCTAAAAATACATGTATATATGGTATAAAAATTGTAACTGGTTGACTTAGTAAAAACCTTGATATAAGTATACCATATATAGATATACATAAATGGTAAATGCTTCTAAATATTGCATGATATAACAAATATATATATGGATGTATTTAGCTATCATGGTTGAGTTATGAATGTGTTTGGCTATTTTGATGAAACAATCAATTATGTGTTATTTATGAATAAACACTAAACATGTGTTGATTTATTAGTGTTTGAATTGGATTATGATTGTAATTTTGATAATTAAACACTAATAAGGAAATAAATGTTATTTATATGAAATAACAGTTGTAGTTACATGATTTAGTAAACTATTATGGATGTTTTATTATATGTTTAATGTTGTTTTAAAGTTTTAAATATAAGGTATATGAAATATAGATCATATTATGTTGTTATATGATTAGATTATTATTATGAAACAAAGAAATAAGCTGTGAAATAATGTTATTAGATGGATGGAATAACATTTGAAGTTACATGATATTATTTAGTAACTCGATGTCTAGATAGATTTCTTACCCAGATGGTATGATTTTATTGAGGATTATTTATGAAATCTATTTGTTATTAAATAACTAGATGTATAGATAGGTTTCTTACCCAGATGGTATGATTGTATTGAGGATTGTTTATGCAATCTATTTATTATTTAGTAACTAGATGTCTAGATAGGTTTCTTACCTAGATGGTATGATTTTATTGAGGATTGTTTATGAAATCTGTTTATTATTTAGTAATGAATTAGATGATTTATGATATATTACATTACATTTGATGGAATAAATTTATGTAATTGATATTTCCTTGTTTATAACATTTTAAATTTGCTATTAAGGAATATTTTGTATGAATATGTTTATTTTTATATTATTATATATAACCAAATCTCACATTAATGACCCTAAATAAGTAGTGTGATGGATTCCACTCACTTAATTAATGTCATTAATATAAGATGAGGTGTAATTAAATTGAGTGGTATGTATGAAATTGATTGATCCTAAATATCAATAACTTATGAAAAATTTGGCCAATGTAATGTTTATTGTTAAACATTGTCATTTCATGTGTTCGATATAGTTTATATGTTTGTAAAATATCATGATAGAATAGATTTCTTTATGGTATACATCATGTATTAGTTATCTTACAACACATGAGTTCTAATTTGTCACTCTAGATTCTCACAACATTATTATCTACCCATCCATAAAGGGAGGGTTGTTCCCTTGTTGGGAGAGAGTGCAAGGGATTGATGGTCTATGGTTGGTGTGGAAAAGCACTTGGATGATGCTCTCCCTCCCTATAGTAGTACTACACTTGATATTAATATTGGATAATTCAATTTCATTTAGACTCATACTCTATGGAGCTTTGTATAATTATAATATTATTATAATTGAGACATTTATTATTGTTGAATTGTAATTTTTATTCATATGTACATTTACAATAGTGGCTATAATGTTATATCAGCCATGGCTAAATTTGGAATACTAAAATGAAATAAATGCAATCTTTATTTGTATATTCAACATTGTACCTATTTTGATATATTATTTTTATGGGGATAATTAACTAAATGGATTATCTATATACCTTTTTAAGGTTAACTAAAAATAATAAATTTAGTTAAATATCACTTTGGTAGGTTTTATCATGGTGAAATATGTTAGTTAAATTTGTGTAATTAATTGTTTTTAAAAAAATTACCCTATTCTATTAAAACCTAGTGGGTTTGTTACAAACCCAATACAATACCTAATCACACACCTTAACCCAAAGGCCCCTGGGTTCCCTCGATAAGCTCCATTGAAATTGAGTTTAAACCATCCTCATTATAGAGCTTGCCAAGCAATACCAATCTTGATTTTCTTCTTAAAATTTTCATTGCCATTAATGATTGACTCATTAACAGGGGTTCAATACTTTTTATTTGTATATATTTTATAAATATTTTAGTATAAAGGATGTTTTTGCCTTAAAAATTTATAATGAGTTTTAAAATATTTTACTATGAACTCATAACTCTAAATTTTATTTTCTTTGTCTACTATTAATTTACCTAAAAACTATGTGAAATTATGTAGAATAGAAGTACTTAATAAAATATCTCATGATTATTTCTTTGTCCTTGGTCAATACTGATTTCTCAATGTTCATCTTATTTTTACTTCAAGGTATCTATTAGGATTTACCTTTCAAACATGAACAAGAGTGGATTTTTCATTCAAGGTAACTCCTAAGAGATACCTTTAAGTTACCCATGAATGTATTATAAGGCCCTTGAAGGCATCTCATAAGATATACCTTGAAGGGAATTTTCATACATTCAAGGGGAAATTTAAGGTATCTCTTAGGAGATACCTTTCAAACATGCATAAGAGTAACCTTGAAGGTATTAAAAAGGCCCTTCAAAGTATGCTTGAAGTTAGTAATAGGTGATATCTTAAAGGGCCTTATAATACCTTAAAGGGTGCCCTTATAAATTTTTGAAAGGTATCTCATAAGAAATACCTTCAAGGTACCCTTGAAAGTACTAAAATTCCCTTCAATTTATATTATATGATATACCTTGAAGGGTCTTGTAGTACCTTAAATGGTTCTCCTAGTAGATACCTTTAACATACACATAATTAATTTTTTTTTCAAATAATATCCTAAGAGATACCTTGAATGGCCTCGTAATACCTTCAAGGGTTCCCTTATTCATGTTCGAAAGGTGTATCCTTGAAAGCACTATTAGTTGATCTTTGTTGTCCCTTTTTTGTTCACTATTATCTTCTGATAAAAGAAGGTAGTGTTAATCAAGATGAGTTGAGCCAAGGTACATTACAAGCTCAAGGTCTAATCCATGTTGAGTCCCTAATATATTTAGAGTCAATATGTTTTCAAACATACTTTTAAGGGCCTTATAATACCTTTGAGGGTACCCTTATGCATGTTTAAAAAGTATCTCTTTGAAGTTACTATTGGGTGATACCTTAAAGGGCCTTATAATACCTTCAAGGGTACCCTTATACATGTTCAAAATGTATCTCCTTGAAATCACTACTAGGTGATATATTGAAGAGCCTTATAATACATTCAAAGGTACCCTCAAGGTATCTCTTAGGAGATACCTTTCACACTTGAATAAGAGTGGATTTTTACTTCAATGTATCTGTTACAAGATACCTTAAATTTACCCATGAAGTATTACAAGGGACTTGATGGCATGCCCTAAGAGATACCTTAAATGAAATTATGATACAATAAAGGGGATGTTAAAGGGATCTCTTAAGAGATACCTTTAAAATGCACATAAGGGTACCTTTAAAGGTATTTCAAGGCCCTTCAAAGTATGTTCAAAGGAACTAATGGGTGATAAATTAAAGGTCATTAAAATACCTTCAAGGGTACTCTTATGAATTTTTGAAAGGTATCTCCTTAAACGCATTATTGGGTGATACCTTGAAGGGCCTTATAATACATTCAAATGTACTTTTAAGGTATCTCTTGGAAGATAACTTTCAAACATGAATAAGAGTGGACTTTTATTTCAAGGTTTCTATTAAGAGATATCTTCAAGTTACCCATGAAGGTATTTTAAGGCCCTTTAAGGCATCTCCTAAGAGATAAATCAAAGGTAATTATCATACATTGAAGGGGATGATGAAGGTATCTCTTAGGATATACATTTCAAACATGCATAAATGTACCCTTAAAGGTATTACAAGGTCCATCAAATTATTTTTGAAGGAAGTATTAGGTGATACCTTGAAGGGAATTGTAATACCTTTAAGGGTAGTATCTTTTAAATTTATCTCCTAGGAGATAACTTCAAACTACCCTTGAAGGTATTATAAGACCATTGAAGGTATCTTATAGGAGATATGTTGAAAGCTCTTGGAGTTTATACATTGAAGGGTTATCCTAGTAGATACCTTGAACTTACACATGATTGGAATTTTATTTCAAGGTATCTCCTATGAGAAACCTTTAAGGGAATTCTAGTACCTTAAAGGGTTCTCTTAGTATATACCTTGAATATGTATATGATTGGAATTTTATTTCAAGGTATCTTTCGAGAGATACTTTGAAGGGACTTGTAATACTTTCAAGGGTAGCCTTATGCATAATTGAAAGGTATCTCCTAGTATATACCTTCAAATTACCATTGAAGGTACTAAAATTACCTTAAAGGTATCTTATCCTTTAAGTTTTCTCCTAGTAGATACCTTGAATATGCACATAATTGGAATTTTATTTCAAGGTATCTCCTTGGAGATACCTTGAATGGCCTTGTAATACCTTAAATTTTGATTTTAATGATTATTTCAAGGGTTTTTATATAAATGTGTTGTGTAGAGGAGAGTTGAGTTATGGCTATATAGAGTGAACGTGAAAAGATATTTAGAAAGAATAAACAAAATACCTTCAGTGGAATAGAAGACTAGTTGCATGAAATACAATTTCTATTCATTAAGGGTGAATTGATTATTTTAAGACTTATTAAAACACTAATTATATATTTTTCTTAGGCTTATATTACATCTATATAGACTAATTTGACACATTAAGTCTCTTAAAATCATGAATGCATAGTTTGGTGACATTTGTCACATAAACATCTTATTGGGTCCTAAATTTGATGTGTAATGAATCATGGTTCTTGTGACATTTAAACACCTATAAAATTTTAGACCTTATGAAATGAAAACATATGTAACACTACCATTTTTCCCTTTTCTACACCACAACTTAGAGTTAACCCATCCACCTATCTTTATTTTTCACCACGTCTACCCCTTTGCATCCTTATCAATGTACATCTTTACATGTTGATCGATGCAAAATTTATACTATATGGAACACTCATATGTTTTAAGTTCACTTATATGAAAACAATTACTCAAATTCTAAATTTTCAATCATTTATAATTATATAACATCCTTGAAAATTTTGGCATTGGAACATTTCTATGAAACAACTATATTTTAACTAAGGGGACAAAAAAGATACAAAAAAAAACCAAGACATTTTAACCAATTCAAGTGTCGAGTAGATATGTAATATAATTTTATGTAATTTTTGTTACAACATTACATAAATCATAAATAACACCTATAATTTTTATTTTTTAACTGCCAAAATTTTAATATGTGAAACCATTGTGAAAGAAATGCTGAATCGGGGCCAAATTATGCTTAGTGACTAGCTCAAAATTTTAGTTGGATTTTGGGGATTGTATAAAATTAAAATATAAATTTAAAAATATAAGTTGAGTGTGTAGTAAGTAAATGATTAAAAAAATAATTGAAGTCAATATGATGTGGAGCTAGATAGGGTCACTTAATAGGCCAAACTATATTATATTAAAAAATAAGGGAGTTAAATACTTCTAATATAATATTCAACTATATTACAAAACACTCTAGAGATAAAATCTACACAATATCAACTTTTATGTAACATGTCTTTAGACCATAGCATCTCAATCTTCAATTTTGTAATGTCAGGCTTCAAATTTACCTTATTGAGATTCAAAATCCAATTTTTTGCATCAAAAATTTGAGCATTTGATTATAAAATAGTGAAATCTCTAGGTTCACCTTTATGTCATGAGTTTTATCACAATTTACTCAAAATTTAAACTCTTTAGTATGTGAGAAAATAAACTTCCGGAAAGAATAATTATTAAATCTAAAATTTAATCACTTAGACTAATAAACTCACCATTAATCCCATGGAGTGGAGCTTCATTATAGATAAAAGAACCCTACCAATAGGTAGGGTTATAGGCATGGGTAGTTTGATTTATATCCCTAGATATGTCAGAGGTAACTCAAAAATGATTGTCATTTTATTTTATTATTTAACCTTTACAATTTGATAATAAAACTAATGTCAAAACACAAATAGTTTGTAGAATATGAATGAACCCATTATTAAATGTTAAAGCATACCAATATTGACACCTTAGCGCAAGATTAATCACTCAAATGTCACCATTTTAATCTCATGTTAATTTAACATGATCTTGATATTCAACATTGACACCTTAGCACAAGATTAATTTCTTGAATATCAACATATTAATCTCACATTAATTTAACATGATCTAAATCAATCGTTATGAATTTTGTATGCCACAACTAGAGTAATTACATAAACATTTATTTTTTGTGATTTGTCTACAAGGGATTTTCTCCACCAATGAGGTTACTCAAATGAGATTTTGACATTTAAAGGGAACATAAACTATATTAATATCCTATAGTATTAATTTCTATGAACATGTAAATGATGTCAATTGAATATCATCATATATAATTTAATTTCATGTATTAAACATATATATTTAATTAGAATCAATGCTATAATTACTCTATTTAAATTATGGATTGACATTATTATACATAATATATAATTTTTACAATTACTCTCTTTAAAATATTCCAAACAATCATACATTCTACATTCTAATTGTATTGGCCAACCTGATACCTTTATCTGTCTATCTAAGAATCGCATTAGATATGATAATATTGTTATGTGTTTTTGTACATTGTGTTAATTATCTTGATAATGTTATATGTGCTTATAGTTGTATTGGCTAGTTTGATATATATATATATATATATATATATTATATATATATATATATATTGATTATTTTTTTAGGAGTTTATCAGCCAACTTGATACCATTTTTTTCCTTATTTTCAATTTATCTAAAAAAACATACTAATTTAGCTATGGGTTTTTGATAATTTGAGTCCTTATGAGGTTTCCAACTAGTCATTTTGGTTGGCCTAGGTAATTATTTGTAATTATTTAGATATAAAACTAATAAATTTACCTTGTTCGATACAAAAATCATAAAATAACCTCATTCCATACAAAATAAACCTAGCCTATGGTAATTCTATTTTCAGTCTACTATGCATAGCAGTTCAAACTAGTATAAAGTCCATACATCTGCATATTAACAGCTTGGGAAGATCGATTAAAGTGTAAAGATCATTTATACATCAATGGGTCCATGTAAGGTTATAAGCTAGTCCTTTTGGTTGGTCTGGGTGATTATCTATACTTTTTCATATCTAAACTATTAAATATATTGGTTACTAATATTATTTGATTACAATTATTAAAAAATGTCATCTTTACCCTAACATTCATCATTTCAATCCCTATTAATTTTTCACACTCAAAGAAACAAATAATAATCAATAGAAGTAAGTGCTAAACAACCTTAATCTCTACTATTTCATTATCTCATCCATTTCATAACAAAAATCTAGGTAGACTATCTGAATCTCAGTGATTTTAGAACATAAAGTGCTAAATAATGAATAAATGGGCCAAGTCAACACAAAAAAATCACACATTCTAGATAGAATAAAAATATATATTAAACATTATTAAGATTAAATACCTTAACATAAGGATATATAGAAATAATAGTAACAAATATGGCCAATGCTTCAGCCACTCTGTAACTTGCTTTATTCTAATCTATCAGTGCTATATAGTGTATGTTCAAAAAAAAGTTAGAATATTATCTACTCAGACATGTTCAGTGGTTTTTGTTCTTATTAAAAATGTGTTAAAATTATATGGACCCCCATTTTGTAAAGTAATTTGAATTTCAAATTTGTTGGGGGCTCCTGCCTATTTTAATTGAATGCAAATGTACCTCAGGAGTAGTCAAGTTAAATTGAAGGCAAGTGATATATTTAATATAAAATGATTTTATATACATTATTTATCTAAAATATCTAATAAAAATATATATTACATAATGTAATATGATATTAATATATTTTATATTATTTAATTTAAATTTAAATATATTATACTAAAATATATAATATATAATATTAATTTATAAACTATGTTAACATATATATTAAATAATTAATATTGATATATAAAAATATTATAAAATATTTATATAATAACTAATATTAGATATGCATACACACACATCATATATGTATGTATGTACTGGTAAGAGGAGTTATGTAAAGTGAAAGAGAGTAAATCGATAGTTAAACCTAGTTAATCCAAACCCATGACAATGTCAAAATAAGTTCATTTAAATTAATTTTTGGGTGCATACCTATTAGGATTTGAGTCAACATTCAATGATTTAGTATACAATGGCTTGCATTCTTCATGTAAAGAGATAGCCTCTTATCACAATCTCTACATCAAAATTGCAAATACTTTGGTTTCAATCATGGAGCATCTGTATTCACTGGATAAAAAGCTCAATTATGGTTGATCAAGGTTTATCTTAGTGATTGAAATGGATAAATTAATTTTTTTACAATGGTGCTAAAAGAATTAGAAGTGACCAAGAGAAATTTTAGGTTTAAAAATTGGATATAAATTTGAAGTGGGCATATTTGTTGCAAAGACACCATCTATTCCATGAATGCCTACTATGCCTAGTGATGATGCATTATAAAGTATACCACCATCTTTTGTTTCTCATAAAGACACTATTAATGTGACATCTCTAACAAATGTGGATGAAACTCCAATTATTATGCAAGAGCTTATTATTTATAAATCATTACCATTAGTTCCAAAATTCCATGATGATAATTTTAATTCTATTTCTATATTTAAACTTATGTAATTTTCATTGTATGGTATTGTTGTTGATTATTAAACATTTTATATTTTTGATAATCCCCTAGATGTGATGTAAAACCCATGGTATGAGACCCATAAAGTGTAATTCGTTGGGACTCAAAATCATGAATATTATATCTCAAGGAAAAATATTTGTTAGTGGAATGCTAATGGCCCTCTTGTAAATCACAATATGCATTCTCATCATATCCTTGTGGAAGAGGTTTACTCATATCAACCTATATAGGTGTGTTGAATGTATATTAAATAATGCAATATAATATAAATTTAAATATGTTATACTAAAATATATAATAGGAATTATTGATTTATCAACTATATTAACATATACATTATATAATTATTATTTAATATTTAAAAATATTATGATATATATTATACAATATTTATATAAACACTTATATATATATATATATATATATATATATATATATATATAAACACATGTATGTATATATGTGTGTATATATTGGTAAGAGGGGTTATGTAAAGTGAAAGAGTGTAAATCGACAGTTAAACCTAGTTACTCAAAACTTATGACAACGTCAAAATAAGTTCATCTAAAGTAATTGTGGGTGAAAACATATTGGGATCTAAATCACTATGCAATGTTTTAGTCTATGATGGATACAATTCTTCATGTAAAAGTATAGCCTTTTATCATAATCTCTATGTCAAAACTACAACTCCCTTGGTTTCGATCATGGGTCATTTGTATTCACTAGATATGGAGCTCAATTGTGGATTATTAAGGGTTATCTTGGTGATTACAATAATTAGATTTATTTTTTTACAATGGCACTAAAAAATTTAGAAGCAACCAAGAGGAATTCCAGGTTTATAAATTAGATATAAATTCGAAGTGGACATATATATTTTAAAGACACCATCTATTCCATGTATTGTTACTATGCCTAGTGATGATGTATTCTCAGGTTTAACACCACCAGTTATTTCTCCTAAAGGTACTGTTAATGTTACATTTTCAAAAAAATTGGATGAAACTCCACTTATTATGGAAGATCTTATTATTTCTAAATCATTACCATCAGTTTCAAAGTTCCATAATGATAATTTCATTTCTATTTCTATATTTAAACATCTATAATTTTCATTATATGGTCTTATAGTGGATTATTGAACATTTTATAATTTTGATGATCCCCTAGATGTGATCAAAACCTATGGTACAAGACCCATAAAGTGTAATTTATTGGGACTCATATAAGTCCTTAAGCTTATATCTCAAAGAAAAAAATCTTTCAGTGGATTGCTTATGGCCCTATTGCAAATCACAATATGCATTCTCATCATATCCCCATGGAAGAGGTTTACTCATATCAAACTCTATAGGTGCAGGAAATATATATTAAATAATTTAATATAATATTATATAATATATTATTTAAATTTAAATATATTATACTAAAATATATAATATGGATTTATAAATTATATTAACATATATTATATAATTAGTGCTTAATATATAAAAATATTATGATATATATTATACAATATTTACACAATAACTAATATTATACACACACACACACATACATGTGTGTGTGTAATGGTAAGAGGGGTTATGCAAAGAGAAAAAGTGTAAATCGATAGCTAAACCTAGTTATTCCAAATCCATGGCAATGTCAAAATAAGTACATCTAAAGTAATTATGGGCATAGACATATCCATATCTTAATCACCATCTAATGCTTTAGTCTATAATAGATTTCATTCTTTGTGTAAAAATATAACCTCTTCACATAATATCTTCATCAAAACTATAACTCCCTTGGTTTCAATTAGGGGGCATCTATATTTTCTGAATAAGGAGCTCAACTATGGATGATTAGGTTTAGTCTTGGTGATTGCAATGGAGAAATTGATTTTATTACAATAGTGCTAAGAAATTATAAGTGTCCAAGATGAATTTTGGGTTTATAAATTGGATATAAAATTAAAGTGGACATATATGTTGCAAAGACCCCATCTATTCCATGTATGCCTAATATTTTTAGTGGTGCATTCTCAAGTATACCACCACCACTTGTTTCTCCTAAATATGTTATTAATGTTAAATCTTCAAAAAATGTGGATGAAACTCAACTTATTATGCAAGAGCCTATTATTTATAAATCATTACCATTAGTTCCAAAGTTGCACAATGATAATTTTAATTTTATTTATATATTTAAGCTTCTATAATTTTCATTGTATAATCTTTCAATAGATTATTGAACATTTAATAATTCTAATGATCCCTTAGATGTGATTTAAAACCCATGGTATGAGACCCATCAAGTGTAATTTGTTGGGACTTGTATAAGTCATGAAGCTTATAGCTCAAGGAAAAGCATCGATTAGTAGAATGCCTATGACCCTATTTCAAATCATAATATGCATTCTCATCATATCCCCATGGAAGAGTTTTACTCATATAAACCTCTATAGGTGTATGGAATGTATATTAAATAATGTAATTTAATGTTATATATTATATAATATAAATATAAATATATTATACTTAAAAATTATTTCACCTTTTGTAATTAGGGTTAAGTTTAATATTTTTCTCTTGCTTTTATTTTCTCTTTCACTTATTTTCTCTCCCATTAGAAGGCCAAAAAATACTCTTAAAGACTCTCAAGTATAATATGGTGTTAGTGGTGGAAGCGTTGATCTCTTATTTACTGTCATTTATACAAATCATTCTTATCAAGTATTTAATATATTTAATGTATTTTTACTATATCTAAAATATGTGTTTATTTTGTCTTGACATGGCCCTTTTATTTATTGTTTACTACTTTATGTTATGAAATTTCTAGGATTCAGATAGACTTGGATTATTGTTAATGAAATAGCTGAGATAATGAAATTGTAGAGATTAGGATTGTTTAGCACTTACTACTATTGATTATTATTTATTTGCTTGTGTGTGGAAAACCAATAGGGACCCAAATGGTGAATGTGAGGATAAATTAGACATTTTTTAATAACTATAAGAAAATAATATTAGTAAATAAGTGTCATGATGTGAGAGGGTTTCAATGGTGCCCTGTTGATGAGACCATACCATGCCATGCCACACCATTAATCCATGTTTTATTAGATGGGACAATAATTTATAATCAACCCATAAACACATTTGATATAATAACAATAATACCCTTCAATATTAGTTATATAATGTCCATGGTTGAAGGTTATTTTTTATGGTCTGTTGTATGAAAAGAGGTTGAAACAAGGTTATTTTACTATTTTTGTGATGTAGGAGCATCATTATAAATATGTTAATTTGGTTGTGTCAAGAGTCTTAGATTATTAGAGTTAGAAAACTATAGATTTCATTAGGGGTTATTGAGGATTATACAGGGGATTAAATAGTGATTAGAAGAAGATTTAGGTGAGGAATAGGGATTAGGCTTGTAGGAAAGCCTAGGGGTAGGTAGGTAGGTGGGTTGTGATTTAAAAACTGATAATATAATGGATAAGTGGGGCTAGTTGTCAAATAAGACATGATTAGAAGAATTAATTAATTTGTAGGATGATATAAGGTTGGTGTAGGAATATGAAGAGTGAAGTGGGGGGTAAAATGACCAAAAATATTAGTAAGACAAATTAGACAAATTTAGATTAAATTAGTAATGTTAGTGATGAAGCGAGCAATTTCAGTTTCATACAATAAGATAGATATTTCATTACATCATTTTTTATGAAATGAGGTTATTTTAATAGTTTTAGATCTGAACAATTATAGGTAATCACCCAAAATAATGAAAATGAACAAATAAAAAACTCACAAAGAGTTAAATTATCACAAAAGCATAGCTAAGTTATTATGGTTTCCTTAAATCATATTTGTTCATTGATCATTCTTTAAGAATAGTTTATTTCCATGAAGTTGTTCAACACACCCCGATGATACCTTTGTATCAATCCCCCACATCAACCAATTAATATGAGTGAATTATTACTTTTTTAAAGATAATTAGCAAGGTTCAAAGGGTCCCCTATCTAAATAATATATTTATAAAGTAAATAAAAAATAGTCAACTCAAAGTTTTACAAAATACTTATCCAAGATCCTGACTAGAACTAAGGAAAATCCAATAAGATGGAAAGCCATAAAATATTTTACTACAAAAAAATTAGATACCAAAAATTCCAATAAGGCTATAGTCTATATTTTAAAATAAAATAGATAAACCAAAAAGGCAATCACTAGATATCAGATCCTAGAAACCCGCATGATTCAAAAATTACATTCTTTATCATCACATGCCACTACTATAACAATTAAGACACCCTCCTTTGAAGATTCATCACCACACAAAACACTATCCACCACCCCTAGAGCCTAAGTTTTATGCCACTAATAAACATTATTAATTGGTTTCTATAGAGCCTCACCTATATCACCGAGTTCACCACCCACTGGGGAGCCCTAACTAGCCAAGGAGGTATTGTGCCCGTACCTCAAACCACCAACCTATCTATGAACTTAATAGTTTCCACCTATTACTTACTATGAATAACACCCTTCCATAAATCTAATTGGGATCTTTATCAAAGCTATGGGATGGAAAGACATAAAATGCCCTTTCAAAGATGCAGAATCACAAACCTTGTTTTGAATTTCTTCCATGAACCCTGTGAGAGAAACAAACATTGATTCAAGATATTTAAATGATGATAATGACATCAACCCAAATCTATCTGAACCAAAAAATGTAAAATTAGGAAAGGGACCATAGTCTACCATGTCGATATCCTCCAACAAGCCTTGATAAAGTTATAGATCCATGAAGAAAATAACCATTTTAAATACCATTTCCTTATCAAGATTAATAACCAAAATTTTATTAGCATACATTATTTTCACTATAAAATTTACCCTATTTAAGGGGCTATTAAGCATAGAATCTTCCCAAAATAGCTAAAATATCTTGTAATATCTCCCCCATCGAGGCTCAATATATATTCTTAATCCTTGCCCTAGAGATACACTTTAAAGTCCATATCCTTAACCAAACTACCACATAAACCCACCAATACCCATAACATTAGAAATGATGCAATCCACCTTAATTAATCACTAGCTAGGACATGGAAAACATACACACCAGACTAGCCAAGAATAGAACATATGCTTGGATCCATGTCAAGCTAACACCGTGAACTATCTTATTAAATAAGGCCAACCACCAACTCAACATAAATGATTAAGGCCATGATTTTAGAATACCCTTTCCTATGATCTAATAGGATAGATTTAAAACTAATTAATTCCATAATTGATAATCATATGGGGAATAATGATGAAGATTAATGACCAAAGTTTATGGATAATATCTCATTAAAATCTTCCCATGATGAACATTGATTGTCCATTCAAATTTACTCCCTTAGATATATACCATAATTTTCTAAGAAATATGCAATTGAATTAGCTTCCCTAAATTTTTTTTTGTAATCCCAAAATAAAATGATATCCAATATTTCCCAAGATTTAATAAAAATCTCTCCAATTTCCAAGAGGTTATTGACTTCTTTTTTAGAGTGGAAATCAAGATTTGAGAATATCCTTCAATCATAAGCTTCTCAATTTTGCACTACATCACAAACTCAAGGACTATTACAAGATCATGTGCTTCATCTTCATTATTTGTTCCATCTGAGAGATTCCTGGAGAACTCTCTGATGAAAGAGCCACTACAATCCCTTATCATACAACCTACTCTAGAAGCACCTAGTTACGTCTTGAGGCCCCATCAAAATTAATTTTAAACCACCCTAGAGGAGGGGGGATCCAAGAAATTTTATCCTTTCTTTTACTTTTACCTAAATTTACTATTGACCCATTGATGGGTGGTTGAACAATGTGCCTCCATTTGTGACACATTCTCATATCCCATGAAAAAAGATAAAAAATTTTACATTTAATCTGAGAAGCAATGACCTATGATATAACAAATTTTAGATATTTTAAAATTGAATCAAGTAATCTCTCCTTACCATTAAAAATACATTGATTTCTCTCCTTCTAAATTGTCCACACTAAAATAGCTAGATCGACTCTCTAAAGTTTGAAAAGTGAATTTTTACAATCCCCAATTAGCTAAGAGGAAAATGCATTAAATAATGAGGAGGGACAAGCCAAAGATAATTAAATATTATAAAAAATTCATGACCAACTCAAAACAACAAAGGCTCAAGAATAAAGTAGGTGATTAACAATTTCTTCCTTACATTTGCAAAGACTACAATGGGAAGGGCCCATAAAAACAATTTTAGCCAATCGATCATGAGTGAGGATATGATTCTAAACTAATAATCAAGATCTTGATTTTTGAATACTTATCTTATCTCAACACAAGAATCTCTCCTAACTTAATGCATCATCTATTACCTCTTCCATCTGATAACAAAGGCTTACTTTAATAGCTATAATTTGGTTATTTATGTATCTAATTGATATATGATTTCAATGAAATGAGACGGTCTATTTCTAAACATATGTTGTAGGTTATTAAAGTAGTATATAGTAAACTAGATCCACAATGTTTTCAAATTTAATATTATTAAGGTTAGAGTTGTCTAAAATTATTGTTTTATTTTTAACATGTCCATAATATAACTAACTAGTTAATTTGAAGGCATGCTCACCATGTTTAATAGGTTATATAAATTGATCATTACATTGTTTTAAGTGAATAACCATTTACCTTCAGATATTAATGAGGTAAAGTGAATAAATTACCTTGATTAGACCTATTTATTGAAATAGTAATGGGATCAGTTCATATGGCTTAATGGATCACATTCATCCATTTCAAATAGAAAATTACTTTTGATGTCAGACCTTACATCTTATTGATAATGTTCCTATTTTTTATCATAATCCAATATATGAAAATATTTAACTTCTTAAAATATCCATTTATTATTTCATTTCATCTCTATCTCATTACTATTTCTTGTCATCAATAACTTAGTTTCAACATTAAATAAAATGATATAGTATTATAGTTAAAGTCTTGTGTAATTTTTGAAGGATGTCAACAATTAATATGGCGATACTCTAAAAAAAGGAATAAATGGGGTAGGATTATGTAGCATGCTTCTATAAAAATTATAGTAGAAGGATCTACCACACTCTAAATTATCACACAATATAATAGTGTTGATGCTAACTTTATAAACATCTTAGGGTTGATCCTCAATATATAATAAAGAATGAAATCCTACCTAGTTTATATCAACATAGTAATGAGGTGGTAATTAAAGGTTGTATAATTATCATAACCATAATACCAAGGATTATTCATAAAGTTTCTTCCCTAACCTCATTTAACATTTGACTACAACTCAGCTATACCATTCACCTTCATGCTCAAGTCACAAACACTCAAATTCGTCATCATTATGATTAGTCCAATAAATTAAGCACATAGTCAAAATGTAAAAGGACACTCAAGGTATATCATAGGAGATACCTTGAAGTTACCCTTGAAGGTATTATAAGGCCTTTCAAGGTATCACCCATTAGTGCCTTCAAGGTGAAGGAAAATTCCATGCATGTGCACGCTGAAGGTATCTTTTAGGAATTACCTTAAATGTCCCCTTAAATGTAAGATAATGACCTATGAGGTATCTCATATGAGATTCCATCAAGGTTATTTTAATACCATCATGGGTAACTTTAAGGTATCTCCTAAGAGATACCTTAAAGAATAAATATACTCTGGTGCATGTTTGAAAGGTATCTCCTAGGAGATACATTAAAGGTATTAAAAAGCCTTTCAAGTTATCATCCAATAATGCTTTCAAGGTGAAGTAAAATTACACTCATGTGCATGTTAAATGTATCTCACAGGATATACCTTTAATGTCCCATTTAGTGCACAACAATTCCATTTGGAGTATCTCTTAAGAGATGCCTTCAATATCCTTATAATACCTTCATGGTTAACTTGAAGGCATCTCCTACAAGATACCTTGAAGGATAAATACACTCTTGTGAAAATTTTAAAGGTATATCCTATGAGATGCCTTGAAGGTATTACAAGTCCCTTCAATTTATCAGCTAGTAGCACCTTCAAGATGAAGGAAATTCTACTTGTGTTCATGTTGCTAGGAGATACCTTCAATGTCCCCTTAAATGTATGAAAACACCCTTAAAGGTATTACTAGGAGATTATTTTAAGGTCCTTATAATAACTTCATGGGTCAATTAAATGTATCTCAAAGGAGATACCTTGAAGGATAAATCCTCTTTGGTGCATGTTTGAAAGGTATCTCCTAGGAGATACCTTGAATGTATTACAAGGCCTTTCAATTTATCACCTAATAGTTATTTCAAGGTGACCAAATATTATTCTCTCTAATATGATCATTCTCATAAAACACCCATGAGATTGGGAGTTACCTAAAGAGGGGAAAGTGGGGATAACTATGGAATTTCATCTTTTATTTTATGACTGATATGGGATCAGCCTAGGGCATGATTGTAGGTATTTTAATTCACAAATGGAGTCTGAATGAGTAGTCTCCAAGAGATGTACTATCATCACCGAAAGTTCAATTTAATGTCTTATGCATAGGTCAAAGATTGTTATGAGAATTTGATTATTGGGATTATTTTTTCTAAAAACAAGGGGAAAAGGTATTTAAATTCTAGAGAATAAACAAAAAAGAGAGGGAAGGGTAAGGTAGAGAAGGGGAGCCTCTAGATCTAAAAGGAACTCAATTCATTGATCATTGAACCAAGTGACTCTACCATAGTTATACCACTATAGGCTAAGTTTCACTAAAGTTCTACCTCCAAGAATATATAGTGGGAATAGTACAAGGGAACTAAGACTATGCCTTAAATATGATCTCTCACTAATGATGAGTATTAAGAGTTTATTGTTAAAAACAATAAACACCATATGATATTTTTTAGAATGACACACAAATTAACAACACTACCAAAGCTAAAATGAAATAAATCACATAATGATTATAATAGCTAAGTACATCATAAACATAACATACATAAATTAAAATTGTGTTAATCTAATTGACCTAGCATTGATAATCATTCAAACATGAAGATGAAAGAAAAATGAAACAAAGAATAGACCTTCTTGTAGAAAATAAATATTGTATTCATTATAAAGAGTAAAAGTTGTTACAATTGTAGACACCTAAATCTGGCCATAACTAGCTTCTGACTAGACTTCAAACCGATTCCTACCAACCATTTGAAAATTAAGCATAGAAATCACTAAATTTCCCAAATTTACTTATGCATCATTAATCAAAACTTAGAATCATGTTGAGACAACCCTAATTAAGGTATTCTATTGTATGCAATAATATCCTTTCATGGATTCATCCCCAATCACCTTGTAACATCACAACTATCAATTTGGCCTATGGGCATATTAAGTGGGGCACTTGCACACTTGATCAAATCTTGAAAGAGCTAAAAGGATAATCAAAATCAATTAACAATTTAAATAAGATTAAATTCCTAGTTGAATTATCCATTTAAAATTAATGAATATCTAAAAATGAAAATTCCAAAATTCAAAAGATTAAAGCCTTTCATTATTTCCTTAATGATTTGTCAAGCTCTTTGAAAATATCCTAAAATATCTAATTTGAGAGCCATGCTTATTAATTTAAAATGATAATTTAATTGATAATGATTAACTATATTGGATTTATTTTTAACTCACCTAGGTTTAGTTTTAACCCATTCCAAGCCTAAACTCAACCTTAACTCACCTTGGGTGAGATTTAATTCCTAAGGCTATAAATATAAGGCCATACCTCTTCATTTCTAAGCTTGGATATTTTATAGTTATTATGTAGGAATCACTCCATAAGGATCATACAATTAGTGTTACCATGCCCAAATATTAAGGAAAACCATTAAGCCAAGGTGACAAGGAGAGAAGGAGCCAAGCAAGATTCACTTTCAAATACTTATTGATGTATAAGCCCAGCAAGCCATTTAACAAATCCATTTGGAGCTCTAAATAAGGTAAAAGGGTTGTTTATTTTATGTTTTTCCTATGCTTTCATTTAGTTTTGTTACCAAATATCTCCCTTTTATCTAGGCTAGAGGTGTTAGGATTTTAATGTGTTCATTTCATTTGTTTTATGATACTAACACATGACTAACCTCCCCTTTATTGTAATCTTTATTCACATGTTGGCACATCTAATGGGACTTCAATGATATGATACAACTAAGTAGATTAATATTGTACTTTTTGTTTTTCTAATGGATGCTTAAAAATATTCAAGTTTCAAGTTTTTACTTCTTTTTTGTCTTTCTATTTTTTATCAACTCGTAGGTTACAGAGATTGACATTATTTTATTTTAAAATTGACAGGGATTGATGTCAATTTTTCATGTCGACATCAATGACTAGAATTGACCATAATCTTGTGTGAAAAATAGATCACAATAGAGACATAACTAACTCAAGTTTTTATTTATCTTTCTATCTCCATTATATGTCGAAGAACCTACATATTATTTTTCTAACTCATTTCTTATAGGATCTAATTAGATATTTTAGTTTTGAGCTCATTTTGTTAAACATTATTATATCAAAGCAAACTTGTGTTTTTATATGCTTTTGTAGGAAATGTTGATGATCTATTAGATCAATGTTGATCTCTATGGATTGACATAGATCCCTATGTGGATCAATGATGATATGTTTCTAAGACAAAAATTATAAAAACCTGAGAGTGAAATTATAGATGTTATTTCATCACTCACATTTGAGCTTCTAAGTAGGCAAAACCTCAAACAATTTTTAGGTCTTGAGGTGGAAAAAGAAAAAATTGAACATTTTTAAATATTACACACTTTGTCTTTGGTGCTTAAAAATGAACTTAGTTCTTTTCATGCCTTAGTTTTTTTTTTAAGTTATTTTAAAAATTTTCAAAAAAACTAAAGCCAAGGGGATAAAAATTCATAAACAAACTTTGTTTTGGTGATTAAAATGAACTTTCAAATTAGTTACACACTCATAAGAGTTTAATTTTTCATAGTTGTTTGTTAAAGTGTTTTGTTTAGTAAGATGAGTGGCGAATGTATGCTCTCCCCATCCCCTTTAGGTAATTTGGGTGATAAAAAATGCTAATTATTTTCCTTTGTTGATTTTAGTTTAAAATCATGGAAAGAAAGTACCTAAGGCACTCCCCAAATAAATATGGTTCAGGTGACCCAAAAATAACCATAAAGTCTTTTCACATGTATTTATTTTTATACATTTTGGCTTGTGAGCGGGATTTCATCACCTACTCACGAGTTCACTAGGGAAACATTGACCTAAGAATTCATCTCCTGGCATCGTTTCAATCCAAATCCATGGTGGGGTATATAAATTGAAGGTGACCCACTGTGATGCTTATTTTGAATAGTTAAAACAAGCTTCATTAGTGGTACTCGACCTTAGAACTATGGGTAACTTGGACATCACACTATCCTAAGCAAGTGATGAATGTAGTGGTTATGGAAAGGAAAAGAACTTTTCAAAAAAAATGGTTGATTTAGATCTAAATGACATGATTTAATCTCTAGTGTTATCCACACTTGAGACCATCTATAAATGAGCAAAAAATGATAGTTTAGAATAACCCCACTTGCCACAAACATAATATTTATGTAGGGCGAGTATCCTGAAGTTCCATGTCATGGTAAATTTTTTTGAGAGAATATGGGGCCTAAAAACACTACTTTTCATGAACTTTTAATTTTTGGATTAATAATTAAAATCCTTTCAAGAGTGAGTTAGTTTTAGGATTTAAGACGTTACACTTAGCTATTTGTGTCATTTTTAATCCTTTCTTACATGGTTTTGAGTATAAAGTATTTTTTTTACTTTACCATGTCAAAATTATTCTAATGTATACATCCCTCCTTTGTTTTAGGAGGTGTTACAATATCCCTTTGACACCATACCTTTACCTTATTCTTTTGAAAAACTTTTTTATGTGTGTCACATGTTTGAAAAGGGTGTCGTTATGCTACCCAATTCATTTCAAGTATTGTGCCTTGGAGTTTTGAAAAAAACTATTTATCATATCTTTAGAGCATGATACTGTCATTATTATACTTGATTTCTTTCATAGAATTCTTTCCTTATGTCTAAGTTCTATGTTGATATCAGAGCCATGTGTGCCTTTTGGGTCTATACCTAGTGCCATTATGTCATTCATTCTTGTCTAACTTGTATTTTATTTCTAAGAGTCCTAGTTTTCTAAGTTGAGTTTAAGATTAGCCTTAACAAGTTCAAATCCAAAAATTTATTGATTTATGATTATTATTTATGTTATTTTGGCCTATACATCAATATTTCACTTTTGGGTTGTGTAACTTAAGATAATTCTTTATTTAAGTTGAAAACTATTGTTTGTGCCTAGATTTAGGGAAATAGCCTATCTTCCATGTGCCTATTATTTCATGTATTTATCCAATTGAGTAAGTTCATGTCTAAATCCAAATGCCTAGTTTATGTCAAATTATTTCAAATTTTTTGGATTAAATATCTTACCTTTTTTTGTTTAAAGTCTATCTTTTGTGCCCTTTCTAAAAGACTTAGAAATACCTATTTTGAGCCTAGCTTTTGTGCCTTTTCTGAAAGACCTAGTAACTTTTTTTTCTTTAGATTAGATTTATTTGAAACACTTTGCACTTAGATTTTGGTAGTTCAATTTTATTTCATTCACTTGACCTTCTTGTGTAAGACATTTGATGTTAGACTATTTTGTACCAAGTTTTAGCATAGACCTTTTTAGAGATACAAATCCACTTTTTGACCAAGTTAGACCAAGTTAAAACCATTTTTCCTTTGGATATTATTTTTTAGAGTTTATATAACTCTAGTAATTTTCATGAAACATTCATCATTGATTTTAATATGTCTTGTTACACTCATAGCAGAGCCATGTACAAACCAGGGTATGATAATGCACTCTCACAAGAACACTTTATTTAAGACCCTTATGGTGACAATGTAGTTTTTGAGATGGATCCTTATCCTCCTTACACTTGTCAACTTGGGGAAAAAATTCATGATATTTTAGCCCACTATTTGGTCAACACACCTCCATACTCAGAATAGGACCAAGAACAAATAACATAGTACCTTACTAGTGTACCATCATTTGTAGACCAAGTTCAATAATAACCATACTAAATTAAGATTTAATTAACATATGACCCATATTTTTTCTATCATCACTTGATTTTGAAAAAGGATGAAGTTTTAATTAGAGATGTATAGGTAGGGGCCAATTTTCCAATAGACTTCCCCCATGGAAATTTGGAAAGTCTAGCTAGAGTGCCTTACAACATACCTTATGACCAAACCATCAAACATGCCTCTTCTAGCAAACCTCAAGAACTTGTGCTATTTTAATTCAAAGATACACATATGATGGTAATAGGAAAGGGCCTCATAGAGGACCACTTTATATATATGCACACAACATATCAAACCTATTTTAACTTAACATGCAACTTTAATAGCATGGCCATGTCAAAATCTCCACTTATTGGGCTAGATCCTTCAACAAGGGTATTGATCAAATTGACATGCTAGGATAATTTGGACACAGACCCATTTGCATAAAAGCACTTATGTTGGAAACATGTTCAATTTTCCATCTATTAAAGAAGTGTCTACTGATTTTATGCACATGAATGTTCCAAACATATTGGATAACACACAAGTGTCATCAAATACATGCCAAAGTGGTTTAACTACAAAAAAAATTATTCCCCAACAAGTGCCTTCAGTTAATACCATGAGTGGTTTGAAATTGTAGGGGGTAGGAACTCATATGTCTTAACCCCAAAAATATAGTTATATTAATCAAGTATGTTATTACAAGGATTAAGTAATCAAGCTATGACTAGTGACTTACTACAACAAAAAACATGATGAATGTTACTCCACCACAACAAGTGATAATTAACATTTTAAAGCAACATGCACAATCCAATATACCAACACATTAGAGGCAAAACATTTCACCACCTCAATAAGTGGAAATGAATATTCTACCTCATCAGGTAGTGACATGTGTACCTCAACAATCATAAACCAACATTCCTTCACAAATATTGTCTAGTCAATAATGTATGTCTATTGGTTAGGAAAAAATTCCAAATATCCAATAAAAATCTAATTCAAAATAAGTGTTTGCAAAACCACAAGGTAATACTATCTAACAAGTATCTATTAGGTAACAATTCCCTTTCATTTCAAACATGCCACAAATCCAATGATAGGGCCTTGATTCATAATAAGTTCCCCTCATTCAACTAGGTTTGACTAGTTGGTAGTGAATCCTTACTCAAATTTAGTAGGAATAATAATTATTCCTGAGCCATATCCTTCTATCCTAGCCACAATTTCCTCAAAATTAGGCCTATATACTGAATCTAAATTAGAATATCACAATAAAATGTGTAAAATTCCAATAATCACATCCTAATTCATGGATACTTATTCTTGGTCAGTTCCCTAACCCAACTAATATTCCATAAACCATGAATCCATTATTCACCATTCAAAGTAGTTTGCCTTTGAACACTAGCCTCCACCTTAGGATAACATTTCATCTAGTTTTTTGGTACAAAAACTATAGTAGATGAAGGATGCAATTGTTACCATTCAAGCTGGGAAATAGAACAAGAAGTTTAAGTTGGATGACATATTTTCCTACCCATTCAACATGGAGTATATACAAATACCATTTCCTCTAGGGTATTAATCATAAAAATTTGACAAATACAAGGGTAAAGGAGACCCTAATGTCCATTTAACTCAATAATTTATTGCTTACTAGCCATTGGCTTACAGTGACATATAACTCCTACTTTTATTTCTTTAGGGTCTAGTAGGATGTCCTTTGGCATGGTTTTATAGATTTCCCAAGAACTTAGTATCTTATTTTGATGACCTTTTAGACAAGTTTATACAACACTTCTCCTATAATCTCAAACATGATATTTCATTGGTAGATTTGACTCAATCTAAGCAAAAAGTTGATGAAAGATTCAAAAGTTATTTATAGTGATGGAGAGTACTTTATAGCTACTTCACCCATATTTTACCATACAAAACATTGGCTATTGTGTTTACCAAGAATTTTTACAACAATATATCTTACCATCTTGAGATGTAATGTGTACACACTTTTAAAGAGATCATCGAGAAAGGTTTGCTAATAAAAAAGGCACTTATTAAAAAATGGATTATCAAGTTAACAAAATCAAATAAAAATTAGAATCAAAACCAAGGAAATGACCAAAATCAAAACCAAAACCAAGTCTAAGCACAAGCATTGACACAAGCCCAAGACATTAGTTATGTAAATTCCAAGAAATTAAATCATAAAAAGAATGTTTTTGGAAATGGATTAATCGAGTCAAAACATGTCCAAATGTTGAAAATACCATAAGATCAACCTATGCTATAAATGTAGAATACTCCTCACTAATAACCCATGCAGTAAGTACAGCCTTTACAAAAATCTAGAGTAGCTCAATAAACATAACAACCTTTGCCTTTGCAAACCCATCCTCTAAAGAGAAACGTGCCTACCCATCAAACATTTAGTGACCTTATAGAACCTATTGAATTTGTATTTCAAAATTTAGATACCACTAATTTGATTAGTTGATCAATACCAAAACACTATCATGAAGGGAGTCCTTATCTATATTGGTATTAAGAGAATGAATTATGTGAATACCATCAAGTTAATGGACATAATTTGCATCATTATATGTAGACAAAGCACCTCATCAAGAATATGTTGAAAAAGGGGGAGATAACATTGGATAATAGAGCTTCTATATTTAATCATAACCTAGGTATTTATCAAAACCCTTTTCCACAACATAATAATAACAATCAATAATAAGAACAATAGATGCTAGATAAATAGTTGCAATGGTATCAATAGCCACAATAATAACAATTTTAGTATAAATAATAAAAACATCAACTAAATGGATAAAACTAAGGCCAAAATGATGCCAATAATTCCCAATAGACTTACCTTGTACTTGCACATCACTACAATAAGGTTTTAGGCCATATTGTAGGAGGTCATGTTTCCAACATCACCATCAATCTGAGACCAAGTGATAATAGAAGAAGACCATTAGTAAAAAATTATAATCAACCAACCTATGCAAATGATCCTTATTTGACCTAGGACCACATACATGCATACCAACAAATAGGGATTACTACTTTTGGAACTTATACTGATAAATTATCATTGACCTGTGACCACATACAAGTACACCGACAACTAAGACTTATCCTATCTAGGCCCCCTCCACCATAATTTTATAACAATAATGGTCATGTACCTAATCTTTATTATGTAATCACAACTTATTAGTTGAATATTACCATTCTTATCCCATAACCATCTACCACCAAACCCATCCAACCCACTATTTTAGCTAGGAACAAGCCACATATCATTACAAAGGAAAATATGTTTGATATTCTAGAACAACTACAAAAAACACCTACACAAGTTTCCATTTTGGATTTGTTGTGAATATATAACATCCATAAAAACATCTTAATAAAATTCCTAGGCCAATCACAAGTTACCGATGACATATCCCTAGACAAATTCTAATCTTTGGTTAGACATCTAGCCTTAGGCCAATAGTTAACTTTTGACCAAAATGATATTTCATCCCTTGAACCTCCTCATAATAATCTATTGTACATTGAAGTTGTCATCACACAATAAAAAGTGAAATGAGTCATCATAAACAATGGATTAAGATTGAATATCATGTCTTTGAAGCTCACCAAGCATCTAGAATACAAAATAGCTGATCTATATCTATAAATGATCACTATCAAATCCTATGAAAATAAAGAGTGAGAATCACAAGGCACCATAAACTTGTCATTTATCATTGGGCCCTTGACCCATGATGCACTTTACCATGTGTTATATCTATACATGTCATATAATTTATTACTGGTTAGACCTTAGATACATGAAATACATGCAATCCCCTCAACATTGTACCAGTGTCTTAAGTTCTCTCATTTGGGTATGGAGGTCACCATTCACAACAATTTATAACCTTATAAACATTACAAACATTTGGAGGAAGAGTTCAAAATATATAACTACCTCTTTAGCCTAGATCACATTCCCAAAAAATATAAAGGCAAAGAAATACTTGTTGATTTACTAGAGGCAAATTGAATAGACCTTATTACCCTTGATTAATCTTCCCATATGCCACCTCCTAAAATGTCTAATCATTTTACCATCACAGCTAATGGCCTAGGAGAATACTTAACCCATGATACATTTCAAATTTCCAAGCTTCCACAAAACCCCAAGTCCTATGGAAGACCTAACTCTAAGTCACCTTAGATGGAATGACAATGAAATGGAAAGGCCAAATTACATAGTCCATTTCCTATCATTTTCACACTGGTCACTGGCTAAGAATAGGACATGTTTACAAATAATGAAACCTGGTTATATAATAATAAATTAGATAAATATTACAAAAATTCCAAGTCCCCCATTCCAAGTCAGATCATGGAGAATCAAGCCTATGAACGAGGAGACCTTAGGCCAAATTAGTAGGGTACTCTTGAGCTAATATTTGCAACTTGATATAAATGAACGTATAGTATCAAATTTAAACTACCTGGGGCTGACCCCATATATCTTATTTGTGTTCCTATGCCAATGACTAGTAATGACGATGCCAATGGTGAATCCAAGTTTGATCATCACCTTTATGAAGACCTAGCCAATACCACTTTGTTTGACACCCATGATATTTATACTCTTACCCCACATTTTTGACAAAATTTACATCTTATTTGTCATCCTCAATTTATAGTTTGGGGCCAACAAGAATCCATAGTGCTTATAGATGAGTTTGAGAATGATGAGGCCTTTTGTAATTTTATAAGTCTAAGAGACAATGTTCCATTGGGAGACCACAAACAAAAGTTCTCTATCAAATTGGATCCTGCAACCTATTTTAGAAAATGGGTGAATACCATTAGCCACAAAAAATTAAATAAAACATTAAGGTCCCAAATTGAAAACCTCTTTGAGTTGATTTTGGACTAGGGTAAAATTAAAGAGAAAGTCTAGTCTTTTAGTGAAAACCTATCTTAGGAACTATTAGATGGGGGTGTTCAACCTTCCTCAAAAATAGCTTAGGAGGCCACCAATGACAAAATTGATTTTAGGTTTGAGTTTAGTTATGAATAACAACATACCTTTGATCACATTATTCAGGAGTTTACAACAATATTTCTAACGTGGCCATCCTTACCATTGGGAGATTCTAATTCATCTTGCCTAGGAAAAATTGAAGATCCAATCCAAATAGATGTGTTTGCTATTATAGTCCAATTTAAAATGTTTCCAACCATTCTAGAATATGGTTTGACTCTATTCATATAAGTCACTACAAAATCCAACATTTAGACTCCAAATGACCTAAAATGGATTAAATTAGTCATGTCCCTCATTGAGGAGGAATGATAAGTCTTTACAACCATTTTAACGGAATTATTGACATATTTTCTTAGGCCTATTCTGATATGCCTAGTTTGGAACCTACCTTGGTTGTACACCACCTTATTGTACATCTTGATGTCAAACATATGAAGTAAAAATTGCATAAGATGCATCCTCACATGACTGTATTAGTAAATAAAGAGTTAGAAAACCTTTTAAAAGTGAGATGTATTCGATTGATCAAATATTCAAAGTGGATCTAAAATGTCTCACTAGTCAATAAGAAGCTAAAAGGAATCAAAATATACACTAATTTTAGAGATATAAACAAGGCCTACCCTAAGGATGACTTTCCTCTTCTAAACATTGACATGATAGTTGATTCCACAATGGGGTACAAAATGCTTTCACTAATGGATGCATTTTTAGAGTATAACCAGATTTAGATTGCACTAGAAGATCAATATAAAATAGTGTTCACCACTCCATGGGGAACATTTTGTTATCATGTTATTCCATTTGGTCTTAAGAACTCTAGAGCGATATACCAATGAGCTATGACTATCATATTTCATGATATGATGCATGACATTATTAAAGACTAAATCTATGACATATTGGGTAAATACAAGACCAAGGTTGATCATCTAGTAGCACTAAAAAATATATTTGAGAGACTACATGAATAAAAGATCATACTCAATCCTAAAAAGTGCATTTTTGGAATTACTTTTGGAAAATTTCTAGGCTTCATTGTGTCTATCCTAGGCATTGAATTTGATCCTTCCAAAGTACAAGCTATTACTGAGATGCCACCACCTTCCACTTTGAAGTAACCTCATATTTTATAGGGAAAAATTCAATCTATTGGATGTTTCATTTCTTAGTTGGCTGACAAATTCCATCCATTTACATAGTTACTAAATAAGGGGGTTACATTTCATTGGGATGAAGAATGCCATAAATCCTTCTAGTACCTCAAGGACTATCTTGCAAATTCACCTATTTCATTACCACCTAAGTTATGAAAGTCATTCTTACTATACTTATATATAATTGAGAAAGCCTTAGGGCCACTTATATCTCAACATGATGATAATGGAAAGGAATGTGCCATGTAATATCTAAGCCATACACTAGTTGTGTATGAACACAACTATACGCCTTTTGAAAAATATTATTTCACTATGGTCTTTACAGCTCAAAAATTATGGTATTACATATTAAACAACAAGACCATAGTTATTTCCAAAGTAGATCCACTAAAGTATCTACTATCCAAAATAGATTTACAAGGTCGCATGTCCAAATGGATCATGCTTCTGAGTGAGTTTGAAATAGAATACATCAACTAGAAGGCCATCAAGGGATAAGTTCTCACATATCATCTTGTTGAAGCTCCCATTATAGATACCGAACTACTAACTTTTCAATTCCTAGATGATTCCAACATGACCATCATATAAACACCTCTCAAGGAGTAAAACTAAAAGCTATATTTTGATGGATCATTCACATCACATAGATCAAGGGTATGCTTAATGTTTATTACACTATAGGTGGATCTTATCCCTAAATCATTCCAGATCAACTTTCATTTTTCTAATACCATGGTTGAATATGAAGTAATCATCACTGGGATTCATTAAGAAATACAATGGAATAGTTATCATATAAAGTTTTATGTTGATTCTCAATTAATTATCAATTAGGTTACAAACCACTTTCAGACCAAATATGACAAGATGGTACCATACAAGGCCATGATTGATAATCTAAAATAAAATATTTCTAATATATAGTTTGAACACATATTAAGGGAAAATAATAAAATAATGGATGTCATGGCCACCATTGGCTCTCTAATTCATCATACAAACAAGGCAAAACAATATCAATTCCTCATTGAAAATATTTTAGTGTTAGCTCATGAACCTTCAACCGTCACTATGATCTATGATATTATTAGTTGCAACTATATATGGTATTCAAACCTTTTTACCTACCTTCATGACCATATTATGTCACCCAACTTATCATGTAAACAAAAAAATGTCTTTAGCTACCAACCCTCATGATATACCCTACTTGGACTAACCCTTTACCATCATAGCTTTGATGGAACTCTGCTTCATTATTTAACTTTGATAGAATCAACATTAGTGTTACAAGAATTTCATGAATGAGTATGTGGATCCCATACCAATGGGGCCATCCTATCTAAAAACATCCTACATATTGGGTATTCTTGGCCAATAATAGATGCAGATGAAGATGCTTACATCAAAAGGTGCAATAAATGTCAAAGGTATCATAATCTAATTCATGCCCTAACTAGAACACTTAAAAAAATACTTACACCATTTATCTTTTCTACATGGGTCCTTTATCTAATTATGAATATTAAGCCAACCTCTTCTAATGGCCATAAACACATCTTTACCACTACCAGATATTTCATTAAGTGGGTTAAAGCTATACCCGTCACTTACCTGACTGGAAAAAAAATTCAAATTCATTTTCAACCATTTCATCTTCCACTATGGTATCCCATATGATATTATATCTTATAATGGTGGATCATTTTAAAAAAATATGTCAAATTACTTTGTGTTGAGTACAATATTACTCAACATTTATCTACCACATATTACCCATAAGGTAATGGCCAAGCATAAACATCTAATAAAACCATTATCAACATCCTTAAAAATATTTTCAATGATGATGGACATTATTGAAACCTCCAAATATTACACTCCATCTAGAAATACTTCACTAATTACCATACCCTAATAGGATCCACTCCATATTCCTTCATTTACGACACTAAGGCCATCCTTCCCATTGATGTCAAGTTACCTTCTTTATGTATCTCACTCAAACATGTATTGGACAATGAATATTACTAATTATCTCACCTATAATATCTAGGTTTACTTTATGAGAAATTCATGGCCATTGTTAACAACCTTCAAGCATACTAGAACTGACTTTGAGGACACTATAACTGATGTGTAAAACATAGAGAATTTGATCTTGGGGATATTTTTTTGAAAGAAAACCAAAAGAATACCATATTTTAGAAGAATCACATGGGTAAGTTTAAACCCAATTAGATATTCTCTTATATCATTATTACAAATTACGGGTCCTAATTATAAAGTCTCGCTACACCATATGGAGATGAACTTGATGCACAAATGAACATTATACACCTTGAGTGTTACTTCGCTTGAGATACCTGAAGTATTATCTATGAGGCCCATTTATTTTATACCATACTATCAATAATATTATTTATACCATAACATATACTATTCTACCATATTTTTCCTTTTGACCAAAATTATTTATACCCTTCCCACCCAACTCCTTTGACCTTAGTTCTATTCCATTGGTTCTTCAGGTAATTTTAATGAAAGGAAACCGATAAAGTTTTAGTAGTTGATTCATTATTATATATGAAGGCCATATTTTGGACTAGTATGATGATGGTTTTTAATTTTCATGCTTAATTCCTTGTTTCATTCCATTCAAGTGATACTGATTATAACCATCTTTGGAAAAATTTGAGTGCCACCATTTTGCTACTAAGTATAACTTCCTATGGGAAAATTAGTATAATGGACCTATGTCATTATTTCCAAATTATAAATATTATGGGAAAACTAGGAACAAATTTTTATCATGCCTTGAAGTCCCACCTTTCCATTCCTATGCCATGTTATGTCATTTACCTAATTTGCATCATTTGGGAATTTGCTGCTACCTAGTCAGATTCCTCCATTGTAAGGTAGAACTATAGTGACTTAAGGTCCCAACTTGGGACTGTATAGGTAGTGCTAAATTCAAATTAAGGATAACTTAGTCACCCTTTTCCATGCTCTCACCATGTTACAAGTAATTTCAAGTTTAAATTGTCTCACTATTTTGTGAGTTGGGCCATTTGGTATCTTATCATTCTTGATTAAGTTGAGATACTTAAAAAATTCCAAAAACATTTAGACCTAGAAAATACTAAATATCACCAACTCAACCACTTATTCACCTTAAGGATTATAGGAACCCTAACTACTTCACAAGAAACCACTTGTCATTTAGTTTCCCCATCCTTATAGGCCTAACGTCCCATGCTCTCACCATTTTTTGAGACCATTTCTATATTTCCTCTACAACCCAATCATGTTTTTCTCAATCATCATTTTTCTTATATCTCATCTCTTGGGAGAATTGAATTTATCTTGAAGTTTATGTTAAACCTTGAATCTATTGAACTATGTAGGTAGCATGCACTTTCCTAGTGCATCTAGAGTCATATCGTCTACCCCTTTCTTTTCTTATATTCCCTCCCCATTTTGTTTGTTTATTTCATTATCTCCTATAACCTAGGGGAAATGTTTGTCCTCTTCTTTGATCTCTATTTTCACTAAAATTGTTATTAATATTATGTTTATGTCTTTTTGTTTGTTTATTTGTTTGCCTATTTGTTTGCTTTCTTTTTGTGCCTTGACTTATTATATATATGTTCATTGAGTGATTCCTTCCACATTATACTTAAGTCTATCTATATTCATGTGTCAACATTGTCATCCTAGTTTTTATCATTAGTGCATTTGTTTTATTATTTATTGGATCACTTGTTATTCCTTATGCATATTTTTGATAAGTTATCATGATGTTTATATCATGAGTCCCACTATTATGTGCTACAACAAAGAAATCATCTAAACAAATCTTACTAGCATTGAGACCATGATACTTATCCTTGGAATCTAAAAACTTCCTAATGTACCCAAATCATTCCACAATATAGATTAATTAAATAATAAAAGAATTTTAATCTTTCTAGTTAAGATGTGTATCTCCATACTAACAGGTTGCCCAAATTTATCTTTCTCCTCTGTATTGGCTTACTATTACTCTATAAGGATTTAGTTTATAAGCCCCATTATCCAATTTTCCATATTACTCTCATCATTAGACTAATGATTATAACTTCCTCTAGTCAAATAATTATGTCCATCCCACTAGAGATGTCAGTGATTCTAACTACCTATGGGAAAATCATTATGTATCCTCCCACCTACAAAGTTAATGATTATAGCTGCATATGGGTAAATCATTCAATTTAAATATATTTGGAAGTTAACAATTATAGATACCTTTGGGAAAATAATTATCTTTCTTCTACCCAATTGGGGCATGTTTTCATTGTGATAATTATTATAACCACCTTTGGGAAAACCATTATCTCTATCCACCAAATTGGGGCATGTTTTTACATGGCCAATGATTATAACCACCTATGGATGAATCTTTGTTTTCCATTTTAATGATTATAACCACCTTTGAGTAACTAATTCTCTTGTTAAACTAATCCTTATTTTGCTAATTATTATAATCACCTTTGGGAAAATCATTATATTTTGTCCCACCTATGCTAATGATTATAACCACCTATGGGAAAATCATCTTGTTTATCTACCCAATCAGGGTAGCTTGTCATGCCACTAATTATAACCACTTGTGGGCAAATCTATCTTTTACAACTCATCTTACCTTTTGGTCCCATAATTTTCCTTATTTCAAGGGAATGATTTCCTCCCATATTTTTTGACTACTCCCTTTATGGGGTACCCAAATATCATACATTGTTGTTGAAGTATTAGCCATACTATACCTTTTTATTCCTTGAGAAGTCATTATTATGCTTATAGCTTTCAATGCCTTCTCAAATAAGGGAAAACTTTAGACACCTAAATCTATCCATAATTGGCTTTTGATTGGATTTCAAATTGATTCCTACCAACCATTTCAAATTAAGCCTAAGAATCATTGAATGTCTTAACTTTGCTTGTGCATCATTCATCAAATCTTAGAATCATGTTAAAACATCCCTAATTGGGGTATTATATCATATGCAATAATAACCTCTCATGAATTCATCCCCAATCACCTTACAACATCAAAACTATCAATTTGGCCTAAATACCTATTAAGTGGGGCATTTGCACACTTGATCAAATATTGAAAGAGTTAAAGGGCTAATCAAAATCAATTAATAAATTAAACAATATTAAATTCATAGTTGAATTATCCATTTGAAATTAATGAATATCTTAAAATAGAAATTATAAAATTCAAAAGATCAAAGACTTTCATCATTGCCTTTATGAGTTATCAAGATCTTTGAAAATATCATAAAATATATAATTTGAGAGCCATTTCTAGTAATTATAAATCATAATTACTTGGCAACTATTAACTCAATTATAGTTAGTTTTAACTCACCTAGGTTTAGTTTGAACCCATTTCAAGCCTAAACTCAACCTTAACTCACCTTGGGTGAGAGTTAATTCCTAAATCTATAAATACAAGGCCACAAATCTTCATTTCTAAGCTTGGATATTGTAGAGTTATTATGTAGGAATTACTCCTTAAGACTCATACAAGTAGTGTTACCATGCCCAAATATTTATCCAAGAAATCAATGCTAAGGTACCAAAGAGGGAAATAGCAAATAAAGGTTCATTTTCAAAGACTTCTTGATGCACAAGGTGAGAATTCCATTTAACAAAGCCATTTGGAGCTCTAAGGAAGGTAAAAGGGTTGTTTCTTTTATTTTTTCTTATGCTTTTATTTATTTTTGTTACTCAAGATCTCCCTAGTGTCTAGGTTAGAGGTGTTAGGATTTTAGTGTGTTAATTTCATTCATTTGAAGAGACTAACCCAATACTAACCTCCCATCTATTTTAATGCTTATTCATAAAAATAATCAATCTAGTTTCAAAAAATTCCATTCATGTACATGTTGAAGGTCCCCTTGAATGTATGACAATGACCTTCAAAGTAACTCCTAAGATATGCCTTCAAAGGCCTTATAATATGTTCATGGGTAAACTGAAGGTATCTCCTAGGAGATACCTTGAAGGATAAATCCACTCTTGTGCATGTTTGAAATGAATCTCCTAAGAGATACCTTGAAGGTATTACAAGGCCTCCAAAGATTTAACCTAGTAGTGCCTTTAAGGTGAAAGAAAATTCCACTCATGTGCATTTTGAAGGTATATCCTAGGAGATAACTTCAATGTTCCATTGAATTTATGACAATAGCCTTTGATTTATCTCCTAGGAGATACTCTTGACTCTCAAATTGTGCACCCACAACAACAAAGCTAATTTACAGAAATAATGGGATTAGGTCCAAAGTGTGGGACCTAAGGATCTTTGAGATAAACCTTTAAATATGGACTAATTTTCCCTTAAAAAATTAGAACATCAGGTTTAATAATTCTATTTATACCTAAATTTCATGGAATGAAACTACCTACAACTAAACTACGCTCTTCATCTAGGAAAAGGGAGACAAAATAAACTAAAAATAACATGAGGTGATGCACCAAAAATTCATAGATCTTCCCTACCTATTCTTAAACAACACACTAAAGGTTATAAAGGTGTATTTTACTGATGTGTGTTTTATTCACACCTCTAGATAATTTTATGAGGTAGCCTCTAACATTTTAGGATCACTAAAGTAACTCACTCAAACACATGAATTGTAGGGTATTTAGTTTTATAAAAACTTGTTAGTGGAATAGTGGTGAATGATATAGATTGTTTACTAAAATTGGATTAGTTATGATTAAACCTAGATTTACTTGGATAAGGTGGAAATATGATGATTCTAACTAAGCTGGGTAGAATATCAAAAAAAAACCAAAAAAGGAGGGAAGAGTAGAGTATAAAAGAAGGCCTATGGTTAGCCAAGGAAAAAACCCTTCAAAACTAGCACCTAAACTTAGGTAGGACAAGGAATCCAAATAAATATTTATTGAAAGATACTATAGAACCAAAAAAAAAATAGTTAAGAGTCAAAAGAAAAATAAAATAGTATACTTAGACATGTAAAGTCAAAGGTTGCTCAATTGTTAGATTGTTATTGCACATTTTCAAGAAGGATTACGATTAGCATGCACAAGATATTCAAATTAGTATAGTTTAAAATGAATGATTATATTTAAAATGGATAAATCATACATAAATATAAGAACTTAGTTACCAGAATAATGGAATGCTTCAATTAATCCACATAATTGATAAGAATCAAGTTTTGTACATAAAGACAGCCAAACACAACTCTTTCTAATTTCTTGTTAGTCTAAAAAACCAAAATTATCCTCTCTTTTAGATTGGGAGGTTACATGTATTTAAAAATTTTGGGATGGGAAGGCCTCATATCTTCAAGATTCTCCTCAAATTACAAGTCCAAAAATAGATCCACAAGTTCAATATCGTGCAAAATATGCATGCATAATGGAAGGGTCTAAACTTAGACTCTCTAGCTAAAATATAATATATATGTACAATAAATAGATTAGGACCTAGAGTTCCACCTTAAATATACATGCACATATATAATTATTTCAAATCATGGTGTTGATTTTGTTAGGGATTAGTGTATTATAATTATATATTTACTGAGAGGTAATATATATTGTGTGAGTGAGTTACAACTCACATAGATAGATTAGTTGGTTAGTAAAATATATTATTTATGTAAACAATATATTCTTGTTATACTTGTATCTATATTAATGGGTTAATTATTTTTTAGCTTTCCTATTTTATAAGAAGTTGGTAAATCATATTGGATATTTAATAGCCCATGTATTATTTTGATATATGTTGAATACAATATTATTTTTTCTCTATGATTATTATGTGTTCGGATATTTAGTTATGATAATCATACTCAGGTCTGAACTAGACTCATCATCTGGTATTAGAGCAAGAGGTTCTTTTAATGGATCAATGATTTGTTTGTAGGAGTAGACATAGTACTTGTCATGTCCCCCTTAGATGATATACAAATAATATGAATATAGATTATATATAGGATAGTTTTGTTTTGTTACAATGAGAGTCCTATGAATAAAAATCAATTTAGGTCTATGTTTACAATAGTATAGTATGGTAGATCTGTATGCAACAAAAGCATGGGAAACCATATCTAATGTAGACAATTAATCCATGTGACTATAGATTGTATAGTCTAAGCAAAATTTTATAATTCATTTATTGACCATTATTACAAGTTTTGTGTTTTTTTTAGTGGGAGGAAGTGCAGTCTTTGTTGTCCTTTAGGCTTATTGCCATTCAGATATACATGTCAAGACTTCTTCTTGGTTCAATAAAGTACATTCAAGAATGACATTTCATTGATATTTTTGCATGCTATATCATCAAATGATCATTAAAGGCATTGTACATTTCAAAGGAGGCACCTAAGTACTGGATTTAATGTGTGTAAGTTGTATCACCATTTTTTATTGTATGGTTTAGATTGCATGCCTGAAACACAATTTTTTTTTTTGCACATTCAAACTCCATGTTCACTATGAAAACCACTCAGATAGCTTAAAATTTCATTCAATCATCTCATGTTCAATAATGACTTAGTCGATATCATTTTAAAAAATTATATGCTAATTATTTACATATGATAGTGTGATAGGATTCAAAGCTTCAATTTTAATAACTAACTGCCATGATTCTTGTGAATAGGCTTATCCACTAATTTATTGATTACCTCATTTCTTACATGCCATTGAAATAAACTTTAATTTAGGCTTGGTTCTATCCAACAGATTGTAAATCATCATTCAAAATCAATAGGAAAAAATTAAATAAAGTATTAAATCAAATGACTATTCTTATGCATCAAGATTCTAATCCCTTGACATACCAACATGTACCTTCGAGCTACCTACATGTATGAATTCCACATCAAGTCTCTGAGCATATCTAATTCCTTAATTTCTTGACAGATTAATGAGCTAGATCGATTGGCATAATAAGAAATTCTATAATGTTACAAGCTCAAGTACAATTTTGGAGTCCATGTTTGAACTGTCAAAGTTTGTGCATTTATTATTAGGTAGTCAGATTAGTCTTTTTTCTAAAGTCATTTTTATTTCATATTTTCTTAGTTTAGAGTATTGTTTAATCTTATTTTATTTAGAAAGTTATTTTTTAAAGTCTATTATTATCTTGATATTTTTTAGGTGGTATGTAGTCTCTTAAATAAAAAGGGTTAATAGTGGAATGTGTAGATTCTGTCAAAAAAATAATAGGTTATTAGTGTCATATAGTATATTTTGTGTCATTGAGATATCAAAAGAGTCAAAATAAAATTAAATTTATTTTTCTGTTAATAAATTATATTGAGTTATATTGTCAAAAATAAAAATGAGTCAAAAGTATGTCAAAATCAAAATCAATTATTTGTATAAGGATGCATTTTTGGGTGACCTTGATGTCTTGAGTCATATGTCAAAATTATAATTCTTATGGGGGTTGTATTATAAAAAACAATAGATTGAGCTTCATCAAAAAATTTGTTGAGTAAGCAGCTTTAAAAACTAGAGGAAGGAGGAAATAGAGGTTGGAGATTCCGTAGCCTCTCATTAGTCACTAATGATAAGGCCCTATAATGATTTGGTGACATATGTAGTGTGGTGTATTTTTCATAATTTTCACTATGTGTTTTGAAAAATAAGAATAGAATAATATACTTGTTTGAGTAATGTAATTTGTGTGAAATTTCAAACATAATTCCCTGATTTGAGAACATAATGAAATGACAAAAGCACCAATATAATTTAGTTTATGGATCTTGAAAATGTTTGTGGTAAGATCCAAAAAACCACTAGAGGTAAATAGTTGGTGGGTATTATTCATGTCAAGATTTGTTTTAAACCTATTTAAAACCATGGAAGGAGTGAGCCTTTCTTTTTATCAAGTTTATGAGCCAAATAGGGCATGCCACAAGGGGTGAACATACTGTAGATGAGAGTGTGACTAAGGGTGGAATGTTAGGGATTAGTTTATTACATTAGCTTTTACATTTAGATATTTATCAAAAGGTAAATAGATATTATGTGAGTTAGTTACAACTCATGTAGATAGATTAGTTTGTTAGTAAAATATATTGTTTATGGAAACAATATATTCTTCTTATACCCATATCTCTATTGATAGGCTAATTATTTATTAGCCTTCTTATTTTATAGGAAGATGGTAAATCATCTTGGATATTTAATATCCCATGTATAATTCTGATATATGTTGAATACAATATTTTTTTCTATATGATTATTATGTGCTTAGTTCTTTAATTATGATAATCATACTCAGATATGAACTAGCCTCATCAGATGTGACACTACTAGTTAGAGGAGTTGAATAAAAAACTAAAGTTGATGTAAGAATAACTATAAATGAAATGAACACTGGACCTATAAGAGTTTTCATTATTATAAAACTAGAAGATTGAGAGTCCTGAGCTATTGTAGAAACATTTACAATTGGTTGAGTAAATTAAACTAAGGATGAAACTTTCTCTTTTTATTTAAGTTGCCTCCAATAATATGCCCTCTACCTCAAATTAGTTGTTAAAAATATCAAAATATCAAAATTAAGGCTTAATAATTATACATGCTTCAGCCATTAACCTACCTTTCTCTTTTTCTAGGGTCTTCAATCTAGCTACTAAGGCTTCATCTTTAGTTACTCTATTCTTACCAAAGTTGACCAGCTGTAGAACCTTATCATTGGTTATGTAGATGTTTTCCTCCACCTCCTTATTAGTATTCTTTTTTAATACATGAAGGAGGTTCCCAAAATTAATCTTGTTGACCAACTTTCCAATAAGAGTAATCTCTTGAGTAACCCTCATATATGCTAAAATTTCCAAGGCCTCACTCTCATATCTGGTAAAGAGTCCCAGCAATGCCTTCATTTGATTATACAAATCGAGAGGGGTATCTATTGTAGCATCAATTTTCACCCTTGGAAAGGGTTATTTAGGCTCTCTTGAATTGATCTACACTATGGGAACAACCCCACACTATGGGTCACCTATGGTGGGGTTAAACCTCCAAATTAGTCTAGCTTCCTTCTAATGGATCGCCTATACTAATGTTTGCATCAGGAAAAGGATTAGAAAGGAGGAAAAGGATCCTAAGAAATTTAACCAGGTGATGCACTAAATTTACATGAGAACTCACATAAGAATGAAGTAACCACTGAGGAAGCATAAGACAATGCAAGCTTACACAATCTCTCAAAACTTAGCTAGTTGTATAAGTGTTTCATAGACTAGGTTCAAGAAGTAATGAATGAAGGCAAAGAGGAGTTCTAAGACTCAAAAATAGATTTCATAAATGATAAAATGAATACTAACTTATACTTTAAAACTAACTTGAAGACACCTAGAAATGAGCAAGAAAGAAGGACAATGGGCATGGAAGATTCTCCTTCACAATGATATCATGCACAATCTTTTCTACACATAATTTAGAGGTGAGAGATAGGCAAAGAAAGTCTTTTATTTATTCAATAGGTCTTTCATATAAATTTTTATAGGGTCTAGCCTTGTCAAATGAGAGTCTATGTTCTTCTAGAATTAAGAGATAACTTCTTATCAAAAGTGAAAGAGATATTTTTCTTATAAAAACTGAGAGAGAGATAAAAATGGGAAAGAATGGGAGATATAGGAGAAAGGGGAGGAGAGAGGGGGACCACACCATATTAGATTATTAATCAAGCTACCACCACCTTTTTATCTAATTAGGATTAATACAACATAGACAAAATAGCCTTTATTTATCCCAATAGCCTTAAAATCTTCTCATTGGTTAAGAAATATACTATAGGACAAGAATATGTCAAAGACAATGAGTCATGATCTTGTTATGAACAAACCATACTTAAAAACCTTGAAAATCCATTAAATGCTCTAACTTCTTCTTTCAGTCACTAGATCTCCATCTTGGGACTCTACACCATCTTCCACTTGATTTCATTATGAAGACAAAGTACTCATATACATGGACTTGATAGAACCATGATTAAGTCTACTTTTAGTAGCTATAGGTACCTATTTTTTAAGGCTATGACCATTTTGATAAAAAAGACACTCCTTTATTAATCACAAACCTACCCCTATTTCAAATCTTAGCATAGGTCTTACTATAAATCAGAAACCAATCTTATTATTGGTTTTTATATAGCTATATCCATGAAGAGATTACAGACTACATAACATCATTATTTAACCCTATTAGGTCTAAACAAACCTATTCTACCTCTAAAACATATATAATCCAAGGACTTATCTTATATGATGTTGAAAACACAAGAAAACTATTTCCACATGCTCTAGATCCTCCAATAAATGTCTCAATTGAGCTTCAATGACATCCTTTAAAATATCTACCTTAGTTTGAATTGAATCAAATTTGACCTCTATTTGAAGTCCTTGGATTTTCAATTTTAACAATAACCACTGATCTTGATCTAGGCCTTCTCAAATTATGCCGTCTATCATCTCTTCATTCATTATCAGGATCTTGCTATTAACTCTTTCACTCCTTGAACTCATGTGCACCATATATCTCCCTTTGTAAGAATTAATGTGAGCCATAGATATTATACTAGTCTAAAATAGTTGAGACACCTATTACCCTCTCATTAGTCTTTAGGATCCTCTAAATTTTTGACCTCAAACTCACTATTAGATCTACCTTGTATGATTACATGTGCTTCATTGATTTGCCTAGACCCACTAGCCTTGTTAGTTAATGCTCACCATTAGATCTAATCTTAGCTCATGAGATTTGGACACTTGTTAATCCCTTACTTGATCTAAATATCCTATAAATTTTTGACTTGATGCTCATCATTGATCTCTTTGGTTTGATCAAATATGCTCCATTAGATCTTTGAGACCCATTGAGCTTGTCAATCGATATTCACCATTAGATCTTAATTCTTCTCCCAAGATATTATCACTTTTCAGCTCTACATTCATCCATGGGAAATTTTATTTCAAAGGGATATTTTATGAAGCTTAAAATTGATGTCTGTATGAATGTTTCACTTTGCAAGTCTGACTTTAAAGGCTTATATCTTGAGATAGATAACTCATCAAGATATGAAATTTTTAGGGGAACTTCTTGGCATGAAAAACCTCATGTCCATGTGGTATTTTGGCCTTAATAAATTACCTACGTGTATTTATCAAATGTAAAACTAGACTATCCTATTCATCCCTGTGTGATGTGCTCATGATGGTCTAGTTCTTTTGGACTTGTGTAAGAAATTGTTGTCCCTTTAGAAAGCTCTAATGAACTTATATGAATTTGTGAAATCTATTTCATGCCCATGAATTATTTAAAACCGATGAGACCCTACTGGTCTTTTTTTTTTTCAATCCTTGACTTGTTTCTAAGTCTACTTCTCAAGGATCAATAAATTACACTTTAAGCTTACTTAAAGTGTTTTAAAAGCTTTGCAAGTAATATGAGATCTTCTTCTAATTTTAATCCAATCATTCCATCCAAAACTTTGATGATCTATTTAAACCATTTCTAGGTAAAATATTCTTATGTAGGCCAAATTTGGCCAACATTTTTGGTGACATCCTGGGGTTATATGCCTACTGTGCAAAGACTAGTAGCCTTAAACTAATCCATTAGGTACACATAGTCATAGTCTTTTCTCTCAACTGATGTGAGATTGACTCAAAGATGACCCTTTTTCAAACTTACTCTTAAATAAAAAAGGAACAAAATAGAAAAATAAATAAATGTGCCCAACATAGTTATTGAAAGGGAAACACACAACTAAAAGGAAATGTGCTCAAGGCACTTAGAGGAAATCATAGAAAACTACTCTAATATGTTACAATATCATATAACAACTCCAAAATCTTATAATAATAAGGATCTAAATTAATGTCATTAATTGGGATGGGTAATACCTCTACATCTATTTGGGCAAGATAAAAATCATTATGTTATTAGAATCCATGGATCAAATAAGGACCACTCTATAAGTTGTCAAACTTGGTATGGTTGCTTGGCCTAGCTTTATTTGAGTCCCATTTGAGGACTAGATCCCCTTAATTAAAGTCCCTTTCCATGGATCTCTTGTCAAAATCTTTTTTGACCTGAGCTTGGTGTGACTCTAATGTCTTCATTACAAGGTCCATGTTTTCTTCAAGCTCCATGAGTTCTATCATCCTCACATTCATAAGATCACTCTCCATCAACTCAAACTGATGAGATAACTCAAATGTAGGAAATTAAATATAAATGTGTAATATGGCTTCCCTTCCATATATAATGACATATGGATAATTTCCAATGGTAGCTTTGGGAGTCACTTTGTTAGCCTATAAGGCTATCCCTAGCTTTATATGCCACACTCTTTGATTCTCTTCCATAGTTCTCTTGATAATCCTTATCAAGTTCTTATTTATAGACTCTACCAGTCGATTGCCTTGGGGATATTAATTAGAGGATGTGCTATGGTAGATGCCTAAATTAAGTGCCCATTCACTTGTCTTCATGCCAACAAGTGCTAAAGTATTATCCAAAATTATAGTAGATGGGACACCAAACCTGGTCATTATGTTATAAAAAAATTCCAACACTATTGTTTCATTAGATTCTTTCAAATTAATTATTTCCACCCACTTGGTGAACTAGTCAGTTTTAATGAGAACCCATTTATGCCTTACACTTGAAGGTGAATTTATCATCCCTATGAATTCCAAACCCTATTGCATGATGGGTTTCTATACCTAAATTGGGTTGAGTAAAAGAGCTACTAATATTTGTCTGCCTATAATAGAGCACATTTTTGACATTTCTTGACCCCTACATAAGCATCCTTAAATATGTTAGGCCAATAATAACCATATCTCATTACCTTTGTTTTTGTTTTTCTTGGATAAAAATGGCCTCTTACAAGTTTGTCATGAAACTTCTCTAAGAGCTTTGTCACTTGATTATTATCAATGCACTTAAAGAGTACTCCATTGAGATATTTTATAGATAAAACCTCATTAGCTAATGCATAAGGTATGGACTAAAGTCTAAAATAACTTATTTTTGCTTTGTAAAAACCTTGGGGACATTCATGTATTACCAAGAAATTTGTCATATCTTGGAGCCAACTATTATGAGGTGGAGGTGCATCTATCTATGAGTTGCATTATGTCACCAAAACAACTTCTTTATCTTCTTGAAGATCATCTACCATATGATCACATTATCCTTTTCCTCTTATCATATTGGTGACTTTAATATCCAAATCATACTCCATGACCTTGGTAATCTAGCCTTCTCTTTTCTCATTCAAGTCTTTATTAAGGAAGAAGTCCTTAACTCTAGGATGAGACACCATAAGATAAACCTTGTTATTGGAAGGCATTGGCCTAAAAATTTTGAGGCTTCTCAAAGATACAAGAACTTTATTTTTAATAAAAGTTTACTTTACTTCATATCCTTCCATCCCTTAACTAGAAAAGGTAAATGGTTGTTCAGATCCTTCATTCTTCTGCATCAACATCGGTGATATGTTGTCAATGTTGGCAAAGGTGTACAATATAAAATCCTTTGAGAAGTTAGGATTTATAAGCGAGGGTTCTTGTGTAATGGCCTCTTTGATGGCCTCAAAATATAATTTACCTTAATTTAACCAAGAAAACATATGGATCTTCTTTAACATGGTAGTGATAAGTTTGAACAGGTTTGCAAAACTAGGTATAAATATTCTCATAAAGTTTATTTTCCCAAGGAATCTCTAGATTCCTTTCTTGTGCTTAGGTAAGACTAAGGCTAGGATGGAAATTATTATATTAGGCTTAATGGATAATCCTTCTTTTGAAACAATGTGACCTAAAAATTTGCCTTCAAGAATAATAAACACACATTTCTTGGGATTTAAAGATATCCCATACTCTTTACTTCTTTGTAATATCAACCTTATATGATCTATGTACTCACTAGATTTCTTGGAGAAAACTATGATGTCATCGAAATAGACAAGTACCATCTAATTTAACAACCCTTAGAAATCCATGCCTATGGCTCTTTAGAAAGTGGCCCTAATATTTGACAATCCAAAAAGCATCTTTTAGTAAAACATATGTGCCCCACTTTATGGTGAAAGCAGTCTTATAATGATCTTCCTCTCTTACCAACACTTGGTTGTAACCTGAATACCCATCCAAAAGGGAAAAACATTATAAACTAGTAACTATCTAAAGGATTTACTCCATGGATGGTAAGGGGTAGTGATTTTCCAAATATACCCTATATAGATCCTTGAAGTCAACACACAATCTGATTTCCACACTCTTCTTCCTCAAAGGTACCAAATTGCATACCCATGAGGAGTGATTAATAAGAAAGATGAGATTGGATTCAATTAATTTGGTCAATTCTTTCCTCATAAGCTTTTCAATTTCATGCTTTATAGGCCTATGTTTTTTCTTAATAGGTTTGGCATTAGCTTCTAGTTCTATAGTGTGTTGGGCCATCTTGGGATCAAAGCCTTTCAAGTCACTATATTCCCAAGGAAAGATGTCTACATATTCTTGACAAAGTTTTATAAAAGCATACTTCTTAGTTTTAGTGCTTACCCTCCCAATCTTGAGGAGCTTGTCTTAAAGATAAGGAATATTTCATAGTTCTCTTCACTTGTTGACATCACTACCTTGTCTTTTCTCATATGACATACCTTCAAGGGTGACAAGCCCTTTAAGAAGATTGTTAGATATCAACTAAACAATTTTCTCCTCATACTGATGTTGAAAATATTCATGGTTTATGGAGGAGAACTCTACTTCTTGATGTAAGAAATAGGCAATTTACTTATCATTCTCAAAGACCTACTAATAAGCTTCATTGTCTAACACTAATGGTCTCACCACCACATTGACATGTGGTTGTACTTTGTTCTTTTTCAATTCATTGGGGATATCAAATTTAGCTCCCATAGTTTCCAACCTATCATCATGTCCTTTTTGGTTCCTTGGCACTATTTAGGTGTTAAAGGCCTCAAAATATTCAATTAGATCCCACACCCTATGTTTGTAAGACTTAATCAAGAGATTTTTGGTGATATTATGGCCTCTAAATTGGTGCACTATCAACTCATTCTCCCTTTAAAATTATAATTGTTTGATTCCTCTCTTATTATCCCATTGAAGGCCATGTATAATACCCTCATATTATACTTCATTGCAAGAGTAACTGAATTGGAACCTATAAGAAGAGAAATACTTGTCATTTGAGGGGGATAGCAAAATTGCACATGTACCTATTCCATGTTTTCTCCTTGAATAATCAAACAAAAATTTCCATAAACCTCTAGGATATTCTTAAGGTCCAATGAGGGATGGCATGGACTGATTCTCTTCATGTAAGTAGTATACACCCATGTCCCTCTCTTTCACTCCTTCTAAGGGATCAACCAAATGATTGTCATTCCATAGTTCATCCAAGAACATGTCTAGTATCTCCTTAAGATGAATATTTAATTCTTGACCAACTATAAATTCATCCTCATCAAGGATGGTGTAATTTAGGTTTATGTTATCTAGCCCATAAGAATATATGTGGAATTATGCAATGGGCTCAGCCTTAATAAATACCTTGGTCCCATATATTGTTCTAAATGTCATGTATGACCAATCTATTGTAATATATCCTTCAATATTTGTATTGAATTTCCTGGATAGGCATAGGGATAAATAAGTAGGTACTTCTAATATCAACACATCTTGAGCCACTGAGATTCTAATACAAGCATGCAGGGTCACGTTGAGATCTTTGATGATACTAGATTGCTTGGTGGAAGATCCATCTAACTATAACAATCCTTTAAATTAGGGCTCATATTTTAGACCAAGATGGTCTACTATGGAATTTGGCATTATCAAAGTGCTATCCACACTATATACCAAGAATTTTTTCACTAAAGAGTGACCGATGATTACTAAAATGTAGAAGGGAAGAGGTTTGACCACCTTACTTGGTTGCCTTTCATTTGGTCCTTTTTTTGCATTGGTGAGAACCACATTCCCCTTAATTGGTGATTTCTCATAAATATTTATTCTTGATAACCCTTATTGGAGGATGTCTACCTAATTAGGCATAGAGATCATATCCCAAATTGGCACACTCACATTAGACCTTTTCATTTGTTCCATAATGTTGATGGGTGAACCATTAACCTTTGGTTGTACTTTGGGAGCCACAACTATACTTTGAGTTTGTGAGTTTTGGGAAACAAAGGCATTCCCCTAGTTTTGATTCATTAGAGTTATTGGAAACTTTGGAGAAGTAATAGGTCAATTTAGATTTGATATTAAAGGATTAATGGTAGGAGGCTCCTTGATTGCTTCTTGTTTACCATCCATGTTCCTTATTTTGAACCTTGTATTTGCTACCACTAGAATGTATGCCTGGCTAGAACTAGCTTACTAATTGAGTACACAACACTCTTCTTGCTCATAATTAACCATTGTAACACCCAATTGGCTTGGTATTTGATCATGCCCTTAAATTTGTTGAGGCTCTTTTGGTTTTATCATAATGGGTACCTTTATGTTTTAAGCCATTAGAGATTGATTATACCCATAGTTTATATATTGTTTCCATTGATCATTGAAAACTTGGTCAAAGTTAGTGTTTGAGACAATGGATTGCCCAAAAAATTGATTTCACAGTATGTTAACCTCATCTTCTTGAGCATTATTGTTTTTAATCAAGACCAAGGTGCTAGAAGTGCTTTCAACTTTTGGATTATAGTTGTTCTATCTATTATAGTTAGGCTACCCTTATTCCTGGCCTTGACCTTGGCCTTGGCCTTGAAAATTTCCTTTATAGGGTGGCCTATTTGCTTGATAAGGTTATTGTTGAGTTTTATATGAGGCTTGGTAAGGTATATTAAAATATTTTTACCTATTAACATTCACTAGTTCATTTCCCACAGATTAGAACATGTTCTTAAGCTCTTGAGAGTTATTTTGTTCTTAGGAATCATTACATTGACTAGTGGAAGCCTTTTCTTGCTTAGGTGAGGGCATATAAAAAATTATAGGTACAATAGGAATGGAATCGAGGGGAGGAATAGAAATAGGGGATGGTCTAATATCAAAGGATAAAGTCATTGGTGGTCTAAGTTTAAGCTTGCCAGCCTACACTAGACAATTTTCTACTTTGATTGTCACCTTATATGCATTTGGCAATGTGTTTCCTACCATAGAATAGATCATTAATGCAATACCACTATTTAGGGACTTAAAATAATATAGGAAGGCCAAGTTAGGGGTAGGCCTAATAAATACTAAGATTCTATCCCAAATTTTTTGAAACCTTGTGTTGAAGTCTTGTATAACTTCATGAGGGGTTCTTTTTATTGTGGTTAATTGCTCTACAAGTGAAAAATGGTCACTTTTATCTTCCAATATTTTATGCAATGCATATCCTAATTGGTCACATGCTGTCATAAAATTAGAATCAAGGCTTCTATACCAATCTAAGGCTTTACCTTTGAAATATATGGATAATAACCTAATTTCCACATTTTCCTCATTGATATCATGAATGTTGTAGAAGTTGGATATATCCATGAGGTGTTTAGAAGGGGTTATAGCTTGGTCTCCAATAAAATTAGGGACACTTTTAAGAGCTACTACTATAATAGGATCATATTAAGGGAGGTATAATGGACTTTGACCATTAAAGGCCACAAAGGGGAAAACTCTAGGGGTTGCCATGGAAATGAAAGGGTTCAACAATGATCTTCTTATAGGGGTAGGCCTTGAAAGTGATTTAGGAATAAAGTTGCTTTTATATGGGTGTGTATTATCAAATCTTAATCTCATTATTGAGTTTAAAGTAAATTTAATGAATTCAAAGGGAATACCTCTAGAATTTGATCTTGTAGTCACCTTTAGCATGATATGTAGTCACTATTCTACTACCAAAATGTTGAATCTTCTTTTGGAGTCGCTAGATGTTGTTGTTTGGAAGCTATTAATACTACAAATTGATCAAACCAACATCAAACTTTGACCAATATTATTTTAAATGAAGTCCAATTGGGCATGCCAAAAATTGTTGCAGCATCAATTTTTACCCTTAGATAGGGTTATTTAGGCTCTTTCCAATTGAGCTACACTATGGGAACAACCCCAAGCTGTGGGTCACCTATGATGGGGTTGAGCCTCTGAATAAATCTAGATTCCTTCTGATGGATCACCTATATTAATGTTTGCATTGGGAAAAGGGTTATAAAGGGGAAAATGGATCCTAATAAAGTTAACCAAGTGTTGAGGTCAACATACCCCCATTTCTAAAAAATGGGGACCCTTGTGATAAATTATACAAATTTGTACATTAAAATTGAAAATTCACTTGATCATAGTGTCATTATTATGTTTTCACATTATTTTTATTTGAAGATCATCCACACATTGAATTGGTTGGATTATTTATTCATGACTCTAGTTTGACCTTGTCTAATTTTTTTAAACATTTTCTCTTCATGTTTCAATTTGTAGGTTTAATGTAACCCTCCTTAAATGAACTATGCCTAGATTTTACATTTTAATCCCAACTTGGGATTTTACTAGCCTTTGGTATATAGAAAGTCAAATTAAATCCATGTTTAAATATTATTAAAACCCTCATCTAAAAATCCCTAATACAATTTTTTTAACTAAATTCAAAATTGGTAGGAATAATTCATGTGGGAACACTTTAAAACTGCCATAGACTTAGTTCAATTTCTATAATAATGCTTCATCATGTTTTTCAACATGAACAAACGTTAGTCTAAAGTTTATATGCTTGGTCCCCCTTTACGTCCTAAGTACCTTGTCCCATTTTACCTTAGCATGGTCTAACTTTATCACTATAGGGCCCTTTTATTATGTTCCTAAGCTTGGTATGAACAATACATGGTCCTTTTATTATAACTTAGACTAAAATCTTAGTCCTAAAGTCTCATTCATGTTTATTAACATAAACAAGACCTTAGTTTTAAGATTTTATCCTAAGTTCCATCTACCTTTAAGTCCTAAATTAAATATTATGCTTAATTTTAGGATCAATGAACTGCATTAACTAAAAATAACATAATCAAATGGTGCGAGATGGGCTTGATAAGTCTAAAATTATGATCCATGGGACCAATCTCACTTGACCCCATGTATCAAGATTGAAGATATATGTTCACTCAAATGGCCAAGATCCAATGATGTGAGATTAATATTAAGACTAAAAGGGTCCCATATTATTATATAGACCTAGCCTAAGACTTTACCCTAAGGTTTCAATTATATTTATTAATATAATAAAACCTTAGGATAAAACCTTATGCCATGAATTTTATTCAAAGGGTCCTTTTTGTTATGTTACAAGCTTAGGCTAAGATTTTATATTTTTATAAGCATGGGGCCACATTTTATCTTGATTTTAACCTAGTTAAAATACCTTAGCCTAAGGTTTTATTCATATTTATTAATATAAATAAAAACATTAGTCTATAACATTAATACAATTTCTCTATTCCCTAAACTCACTTAATCCATTTTATGATTGTAGGAATCAATCACATTTGAATACTTAGATCATGATCAATGAATCACATTCAATCAAATGAGGGTGATTGAAGGGAGTGAGATCAATGCTAAAAAATCAATCCATGGACCCTAGTTAAACATCAAGTACCTTATTGAGACAACAATACACATTCAAGCATACACATCTAGATCAAGAGAGCGTATCGAGTCAAGGATTTTGAAAAAAATATCCGAATTAATGTGAGACTTCCATGTGGTAATAACATAATAACTAGTAAGATTGATAGAGTACAAAGCTTAAAAGGCCTGTAGGACTACCAAGTGGCATAAATTTAGTGTATAGTATATATTAAAGCTCATGCATCTTATAAAGATAAAAGGTTTACATTGATTTATACACATCAAATCCAATAGTGAGTAATCAATGTTGAAAATTTAAAGACCTTGTAAGGAAACTAGAGATGGCCACATTGTGAAAACATATGATCTTACAAAATTGATAAGGTGCAGAGCTCAGAAGGCCCATAAGACTACCAAGTGGCACAACCTTGGAGCCAATATAGATAGTGATAAATGACATTCTACTTAAGAGATCAAGATCAATAAACAACATCGATCCATGGAAAATAATTTGATGGTGTGAGATAAAAGTATATTTTCAAAGGGAAATGGTCAATTTTTAAACATTAACAAGCTAAGTGCCACAAAAATACCACATGGATCCCATGATGACACCACATAGGTATAAAGTGATAAATATAGAGATCTTATGGGTTCAAAAAGGCAAAAGTATAAATGAAAGGATCTAAATTAAATTTAAGGCACAAATTCACTTAAGTTCAAATATGTTACTACCATTAAAATCTTTGAGAAGACTTGAAAAAAATCCATAGCTCATGTAAAATCCCTAATTTAACCTTATATTAAGTACAATCAAACCCATAAAAGTGAATTATCATCTGAGCCAAAGCAATTCAATCTAAGGTTAAAGAGAAACCCACTAGTGAGCAATTTGACCTAATTCAGACCATGGTAGCTCACAAAGGCACTTATAGGGAAGATGTGGAGCTATATCTAACTTTAGAAGCCAAGGGGAGAGTCTTTAAAGATACAAAATTTTATTCCACTACCCTAAACACAAGAGACAATAACTGGTCTAAATTATTCTAGACCATTAAAAATAACCAACCATCATGAGGGAAGAGGAGACCTAGTGAAGTTACTTCACTTTAGCCCATGTAGTAGAATTAGAATCAAAGGTTGAATGAATTTAAATAATAACATTGGAACCTAAGGAGATAGTGGAAGATGCTCTGAAGATACTATCCAATGCCTATGAATCTAATTAAGAAGAAACTCAAGCAGGGAAAGTAGAAGAAAATAAGGGGATAGAAGTTGTATTAGATGTAGTACCTATTACCACACCTACCCCAAATAGAAAATCTGAGCTAGCATTGGTTCCAATAGGAAATAAGAGGCCCAAGTTTACTTTCACTCATTGTTTGAGTGATTTAAACCTTTTTAGTAAGGATAACCCTATCCAAGTTCCAATCATCCCTGAATGGTTCATATATGGCAAGTTGCCAAAGGTTCCTACTTGCATCATCCATGGGCCATTAATAAATCAATCAACATCATTTTTCATGATGAACTTAATCCATAGATAGTTTCTCTATATAAGGAAGAAGAATGAAGGATATCAGCTCTAGGAGAACCAAGTGGAACTCAAATTAAAACCCCTACTCCTTAAGAGACATAATCTTTAGTTGGTGTCAGGTTTAACCCAACAATAGTTGGGTTACAAAGAGTTACTAAAAATAAGGCCATGATAGGTGGAGAAGAGTTCACTTTCTAGAAAGTGGAACCATTCATTAGAATAACTCCTATTGAAGGACAAAGGATAGGTGAAAACCCCATATTTGAGGAGAATGTGCTTGAATTGGCCCAAGCTCAATCAACATAATTACAAGATACCATCAAGGACATGCAACAACAAAGAGAGAATCTACATAGGTAAAATGAAAATTTAGAGATCCAGGCCATATTGTCAGTTATTGATGTTATGATTAAGATATTTGAGGCATTTTTATATGTTATTTTTGACTCATTAAAGTTAATGAGGTCTAGACAAAATGTATTGGGTAAATAAGATGTAGTAACTAAGGACTTAATCACTTATTGGCAAAATTTGAGGGATAAAATAAAAGAATTGATCAACATCTTGGTAGAAGATCAAATCCCTGGTTTCAAAACCATCAGCCTAGATCATTTGAACATAGTCATATGACTACTTATGGATAAAATAAAGAGCTTGACCACATGGTCTAAAAATTTGGAAAGACTCCTTTAGGATGGCAAGGAGCTACTAGATAGGATGGAACATTTACTTGGAACCATGATCCTCAAACCAACTACACTCAGCTCCTTAGGCCTCATCATAGATGAAGAGTTTAAGAATAGAACCACCCTAGTCATGTAGGAAGTAAGGAGAAAAATCTAAGGCAAATATAGAGTAGACAATAGAAGGATCATGGATATGATCCTAATAGTAGAGGAAAATATTAATAAAGTTAGGAGCATTAAAGATGCCTTAGGAAGAAATGATATGGAATTTGGAGACCTCACTGATCAAGAGGATGAGATCTTCATAGAAGTTGTTAATTTGAAGCTAATTGATGAACAATACCAGAGATCAATGAAGATACAACAACAACAATAGCAGATTTCATCAGCACAAAGGCCCCAAAGTCAAAAAAGTTGACTTAAGATATTATATTCTACAAAAGAATTATAATATTTAAAAATATAATATTATTTTAAAGTCATGTGCAACTTGTAAATCACATTGCCTATAGGTTAGTCCATAGGGAAAAGTCTAGTGTACTCTAGAACTTTGTAAAAGGATAACTATCCTTGACACCTGTACTTTTATAATTGGATATGAATAAATAGTATATTTCCTTGACATTCTATAAAAGGATTATTACCATTTTTAAAAGGGATGGAGTTTTGGAGCCAAAAACTTGTGTAAACTTTTGATCAATTAATACAAGAAAGGAATTTTGCAAAGATTATCCATATTCATTGGTGTCATTTATTATTATGATTTCTCTCTCACTTTTTCCTATTTATAGATTTGAATGGTTCTTATGAATTCTTAGGGTTCATCTTTTAATTATAGATTTGTCAACTTGTGCCAATGCTACATTGATTGAAAGTTCTTAGGTTATTTTCATTTCCTTTAATATTCTTGCATTTGGGCTAATGTTGTTTTCTCATAGGGTAAATCCTTAAAGTGAACTTAGTTCTTATTTGTAATTTTCTTATTCCTTGGATGTTTTCTTGATCTGTAGTAAGATTTGATCTCATTATATTTTGTATTATACATTGGTTAAATGCATGCTTTGAGGACATTTGATCTTTATCATGATGTTTGATATGAAGATCAACATCTCTTTTCTACCTTACCCTTCCTTTTGCTTCCTTTTTAACTAGGTCACTCTAGCTTTATTTCCATTATAAATATCCATGTTAGATTAGTATTTAGATTAGATTTGATCATTATTCACTAAAATTAGCTAATATATCTTCATTATTTACAAAGATATAAGACAAAGTGGTTCCCAAACACCAAACTTTATAAATATTATGAAACCTTCCCCTTGCTTTACCTCTATTTCACCACTAGATAACAAGATTATCACAACCTATAACTCATGATTTGAATTATAAAATGATATTTTTTCTTTAAACACTTTGATCACCTGTGATACAAATTTAGGCATTAATAGGTAGAGCTTCCCTAGCACTATAAGGAGTGAATTTACATAATATTTGTTAATTTTGGTGTGTTTTAATCAAAGATTGGTGTATTATTTGCATATTTGAGCGATCATTTTCTCAATTGTGTAAATATAATTAATATTCTTGGTTTTAGACTAGTCTTTGGGATTCTTTTAGCCAAAGATTTATATTGTTTGAAGATCAATGAATGTTCATACAAAGGTAGTTCATGCTTTGTGTATTCCTCATGTTTAAGGTTAGTACAAATATTGATTTGTTCTTTACAAATTTGATTTTATTCAAGCTTAGAGATGTAAAAATACCTCTCATTTATCAATCTAGACATATCTTGAGATTATTTGGTTGAAGATAGTCATGTTTTACATGTATTTATGCAAAATTGGCTTAACATGCAAACTTAATCATTATACTTTGAAAATATTAGTTTGATGCATAATATTTCAAATAGGTTTCAAGGTCACAAGATAGAATTGACAAAAGTGAGACTAAGGTGGGTGTAAACTTTCAAGGTCTTAACCAACTTCACCAAGTCAAGGTGCTCATGTGTTCAAGGTATAGATTGGCTAGGTGGTTCTTCAATCAATGTGCTAGGTATAGTACATGATAGTCCTCAAAATCTAAAACCTAATGTGGCTTGATCAACCTAACTCCATATAAACCCGATGTGGCTTTGACTTTAGAGATTTACAGGGATGCCTTAGACCCAATGAATTCTATGTTCTTTAAAATATCTATAAATATCATCAATACATTAGCATTATCTTATGCTAAAGATGTGATCATTAATAACCAGATGTGACCCCAAAATTAAGTGACATATTCTACCCCTACTTCTAATTAGAATATACCTACTCTAAACTATCCTCTAGTTTGGAACCAATTATTATTGAGTCATCCATATCCTATCCAAAACCTAGGGTTCCTAAATATCACTACAAGTGAGATTCATTCCATAAAATTAGGGAACTTTAATACTTATAACTAGCAGTAATGATCCAATTTGAGAGCTTGAGACACCAAAAAATTCAAATGACTTGATATTAGAAATGGTCCAAAAACTAAGCACTGACTTTATTCAGTTGTAAAAATAAGTAGGAAATATAGGAGAGGGATATAATAGAAACTATGTTTCTTAAAGGTTTAATATACCTCCAAACATGTTAAATGATAAAAACAATAATGGATCATCTAAAAACATACAAATTAATTCCTGTGATATAGACTTGGCTAATCATTTTGATGTTTTTGAAGCATCTCAAGGTGAAAGGGATAAAATTGAAATTTTGCCTAACCAACACAATATTGTAGGTAAATCTGGCTTTACAAGGACATCTCAAGGTTTCATGATAGAGGCCTTTAATTTTCCATTTGAAGAGGAAAATGAACCTAAAGATACTCTAGAAGAAGGAACAACTCTTCAAGATGAGCCACCTCATAAACATGATCAGATATAAGATAACTTCTCTTCAAAAGATAGCTATGAGGACACTTTATATGAAGTCACTAATGGAATAGAGGATACCGCTAAAGAAAATGACCATGGGAAATAATTACACCAAGATTTATTGAAAGAAATTGAGATGTTGCAAGAGAGAAATGATATCTTAGAGGCCCCATAAATAGATTAGCTAAAACTCAATTGGGTAGAAGAGCTACCTTTATTCATCGAGGATGAAGATGAATTAGGTGAAATAGATCAAGAATTATCATATGAATTCATCAAAAGGATAGGAGTATGGGACCAACATGATTATAATGATAAGATTCTAGATGAGCATCATTTAATTGATCAAGATGAATAAGTATTTTAGGATGACTTGTAAGATTTTTATGCAAAGATTAATAGTCCATTTCCACCTTAGAAAGAACCCAATGAAAACATTAGTCTAAGGATGTTATCTAAGATACCATTATTGAGTGAAGATGATATAAACCACTATTTATCTCTGGATAAAGTAGAGATAGAAATCTTGTTATAAAGTAGAATAATTTGGGAGGAAGATGATTGGTTCTTAGATTCATATCTTCAATCCATACATATGATAATGATGATAGGAGACCAAGATACATCACCTAGAAGACACAAGCATACAAGTGCTCCTATCCACAAGAAGAGGCCATTGAATGGAAGTAATCATGCTTCAAGGTTATGTAGTAGACTAAATAATTTTCCATTTGATCTAGGAGGTAAGTAATTTATGTAGTTAGTATAGGGATTAATTTAGTTTCTTTCATGTTCTTTATGTCTTGCTTTTTTTCCTACTTGTTCCTTATTTGTATATAGTGCCTATTTATATTTTTATGTTTTCTATTATGTTAGGGTGTGGAGCTAAAAGCTTCACCAAGGAGCACACTTTGACAGTTTTGGGTCTACACAGACACCGGCATCGATCAGGAGCGACTGACATCGGTCAGGTGCAGTTGCAGAGGCACCGGCGTCAGTAGTGGGTCAGCCGACGATGGTCATAGGCAAGCAGCAGGAACCGGCGTCGGTTACCTGTGCGTCCAGAAAGCTATTTCCAAGGACAAAAGTGAGTGTTTGCATGATGAGTTTAAGTTGTAGTCTTAAGCTCGCATCTCTATTATTAGTAATATTATTTTTAGAGCCCTTATTCAAGAGGCTTAACTGTTTGTTGTAAGTGCATGCTCAAGTCTCCTAATTCTATATGTAGAATTAGATCTTCTTAACTTAGTGTGGATTATTGTAGTAATTCATTGAATTGGTATGTTGAAGAACAGTACAGAATTGAATCAATCCAAGCTTGTTGGAGTTGATTGTTCTTGAGAGAGAGAGCTCTTGAGGAATAGTGATCTAGTGAGAGATCTATACATCTAGGAGAGGTGTGGAAGAAATAAGTTTCTTCAAATTATATTCCTTTTACAAAGAGTTTGTTAATACAAGTTTTCAGGGTGGTTTCTTATATCTCTTATTCTTGCTATTTATCATTCTAGTTACTTGTCTATCTGATTTATTTCCATGTTTATTACTTTAACAAGTGTAATCTATTGTTGGTTGATCCCCAACAAGTGGTATCAGAGCTCAGGTTCACTAACAGGTGGTTCAAATCTGTGTAGTGTGTATTGATTACAGGTTCTCACAAGGATTTCTATTTGAGTGGGAGAAGCAATGGCATATGAAAGTAAACTGAGAATGGAAAAGTTCAATGGCAAAAATTACCAACATTGGAGAATGCAGATAGAGGATTATCTATATCAGAAAGATCTCTACTTACCATTAGGTGGGGTTGCAAAGAAGCCCAAAGACATGGAGGATGAAGAATGGGAAGTTCTTGACAAAAAGGCTCTGGGGTCTATAAGACTGAGTCTAGCATCCACTGTGATATCTAATTTATCACAGGCAAAGTCTTTGGTAGAGTTGATGACTACGTTAGCAAATTTGTATGAAAAATGCTCAGCTTCTAATAAGGTATATCTTATGAAGCAGTTATTTAATTTACATATGAATGAAGGTGGATCTATTTCTACTCATCTGAATGATTTCAATGGAATTGTGAATCAATTAAGTTCAGTCAATATAGTGTTTGATGATGAAATAAAAGCTCTTTTAATATTATGTTCTTTGCCTGAAAGCTGGCATGGCTTAGTAATGGTAGTAAGTAATGCTTCATCTACATCAAATATTTTAAAAGTAAAGGATGTTGTTAGTGTTATCTTGAAAGAGGAAATTTGTAGGAAAAGCATAGAAGAGACATCTGGGAACGCTTTAAGTTTTGAGAGCAGGGGGAGGCAGAAAGAGAAGAGCAAGAAAGGTAGATCAAGATCTAAATCTAAGGGGAAAGGCAGATCTAAATCCAAAAATGGCAGAAGGCCATAATGTTGGAATTGTGGAAAGATGGGGCACATAAGTAGAGATTGATGGTCAAAGCCTAAGGAGGACAATCAGCACGAAGGAAAGGAAGAAGCCAAGGTTGCAAGTATTGCACAAGATGCTTTAATTTTCTCTCTATATAATAATATAGAATCTTGGGTGTTAGATTCTGGTGCATCTTTTCATGCTACCCCTAACAGGGAATATTTTAGTGACTATATCCATGGAGATTTTGGAATAGTGTATCTAGGGGATGATGAGCCCTGTAAAATAATTGGCAAAGGTAAAGTGCAGCTGAAGATGTAGAATAGCAACACATGGGTGTTGAGAGATGTGATGCATGTTCCTAGCTTGAAGAGAAATTTGATTTCTGCAGGAAAGTTAGGGGATGAGGGTTGTACAGTAACTCTCATAGCAAAATCTTGGAAAGTGACCAAGGGTGCACTTGTTATGGCCAGAGGTAAGAGAGAAGGTACTCTCTATTTATGTAATTGTGTTACTAACAAATCTCCTTCTGTATTATCTACTTCAGATGTGGATGCTAACTTGTGGCACTCAAGGCTAGGCCACATGAGTGAGAAGGGGATGTCAATTTTTAAGTCCAAAAGTATGCTTTCAGATTTAAAAGGCATAGATCTAGAGTTTTGTGAGCATTGTGTATTTGGAAAATAGAAAAGGGTTAGTTTTCTCAAGACTAGGTCTACTAAGAAGAGGCATAAGTTGCAACTTGTTCACACAGACGTGTGGGGATCGGCTCACGTTGCTTCCATTAGAGGATCACAGTACTATGTATCTTTCATAGATGATGCTACAAGGAAGGTATGGATCTATTGTATTAGAAGAAAATCTGATGTATTTGAGACTTTTAAGATTTGGAAAGCTATGGTTGAGAATGAAACAGGTAAAAGATTGAAGTGCCTAAGATCTGACAATGGCAGTGAGTTCTACAGTTATAAGTTCAGAGATTATTGTTATATGCATGGAATCCACAGGCAAAGGATGGTTCCAAGGACACCTCAGTAGAATGGAATTGCTGAAAGGATGAACAAGACAATAATGGAGTGTGCAAGATGTATGAGATTGCATGCCGGTTTGCCCTTATAGTTTTGGGCACATGCTGTTGACACCGCAGTATACCTGATTAACGAAGGACCCTCTATAGCTCTGGATGGTGGTATTCTAGAAGAGGCATGGACAGGTAAAAAGGTAGATCTCTCATATCTCAAAGTTTTTGGTTGTGAAGCCTTTGTGCACATAGATAAAGAAAATAGAAAGAAACTTAATGCTAAGTCTATGAGGTGCACGTTTATTGGCTATGGCTCATATGATTTTGGTTATAGATTATGGAATCTAGAAACTAACAAGGTAATTAGGAGCCGTGATGTTGTTTTCAATGAAAGAGTGATGTATTGTGATCAGCTAAGGAAGCTGAATCAATCTGAGCAGAGCAACGGTGAATTAGACGAGGTGAAGGTCCAATATGAGCTCGCAAGAAAGAGAAATAATCACTTGCAGGAAAACACAGAGACCGACATCGGCAGATTAGTAACCAGTGTCGATAGAACAAAAACCAAGGTCAGCCATACAGAGACCGACATCGGCAGGACAGGCACCGGCATCGATCAGACAGAACCGGCGTCAGCCAGTAACAGGTCTGGAGGTGACCGAGGTTGGTCACTATTAGAGAATTTGGGTGGACATCATGTTGTGAACAAGTCTCAGACACCCATCAGGAAATCAGAAAGGGTGAGTAAGCCTCCAATTAGATATTCTCCTGCTTTATTTTATTTATTGCTAACTGATGGTGGAGAACTAGAGAGTTTTGAAGAAGTAATACAAGTGGAGTCCAAGAGTCAGTGGGAGCGTGGCATGGTTGAGGAGATGGAGTCCTTAAGAGAGAACCAAACATGGGATTTGGTTGAGTTTCCAGTAGGTAAAAGGACACTGAAGAATAGATGGACCTACAGGTTGAAACAAGGTGAGAATGGATAGATGAGATATAAGGCTAGATTGGTGGTAAAAGGATTTGCACAAAAGCTAGGTATTGACTTTGGTGAGATTTTTTCTCCTGTTGTTAAAATGACTTCTATAAGGGTTGTATTATCTTTGGTTGCTTTTGAGGATTTGCATCTTGAGTAGCTAGATGTTAAGACAATGTTTCTTCATGGAGATTTGGATGAGGAAATTTATATGGAATAGCCAGAAGGATTTGAGGTCAAAAGTAAAGAGAAGTTTGTGTGCAAATTGAAGAAAAGCTTGTATGGCCTCAAGCAAGCTCCTAGGCAATGGTACTTAAAATTTGACAGGTTTATGACTGAGCATGGCTACAGTAGGTGTCAATCTGACCATTGTGTGTATTTCAAGAGATTTGATAATGGTAGATATATTATTCTATTGTTGTATGTAGATGATATGCTGGTTGCAGGATCACACATGCAGGATATCTCTGAGCTTAAGGTAAAATTAGCTCAAATGTTTGCTATGAAGGATTTGGGAGCAGCAAAGAAAATCCTTGGTGTGAGCATTAAGAGAGACAGGAAAAATCACAGGTTGATATTGTCTCAAGAAGATTATGTGGACAAGGTGTTGAAATAGTTCAATATGCAGGATGTTAAACTGGTAAGCACACCTTTGGCTGGACATTTTAAGTTGAGTAAAGAACAATATCCTAACTCATATGATGAGGTAGAGTACATGAGTAAGGTTCCATATTCTTCCGCAGTAGGGAGTTTGATGTATGCAATGGTGTGTACTAGACCGGATATTGTCCAAGCAGTGGGAGTGGTAAGTAAGTATATGGCCAATCCAGGTAAGGAACATTGGAAAGCAGTTCAGTGGATCCTTAGATATCTGAGAGGAACCAACAATAGGCACTTGTGCTATGGAGGTTCAGATACTTCTCTACATGGTTATGTAGATTCAGATATGGTAGGTGATTTGGATGGCAGGAGAAGCACTACAGGTTATGTTTTCACTGTAGGTGGAATAGTAGTTAGCTGGATATCTAAGTTACAGAAGGTTGCTACCTTGTCAACTACAGAAGTAGAGTATATTGCAGCCACAGAGGCTAGCAAAGAGATGATATGGATGACACGGTTCATGGATGAGCTTGGTAGGGAGCATGAGAGTTGCAAATTGTATAGTGACAGTCAAAGTGCAATCCATTTGGCTAAGAATTCAGCCTTTCATTCAAGAACAAAGCACATACAGCTAAGGTATCACTTCATACGACAGGTATTGGAAGATGGTGAGTTGAAGCTGGAGAAGATCCATATAGATAGGAATCCTACTGATATGTTAGCCAAGCTGGTTACAAAAGAGAAGTTAAATCTTCATTCAACTTTTGTTGGTCTTCAAGATTGAGTTAAAGATGGAGGAGCTAGAAGATGTTGCTGTACAGGTACTGGTGTAGCTATTTATCTCCAAGTGGGAGATTATTAGGGTGTGGAGCTAAAAGCTTCACCAAGGAGCACACTTTGATAGTTTCGGGTCTACACAGACACCAGTGTCGGTTAGGAGTGACTGACGTCAGTCAGGTGCAGTTGTAGAGGCACTGGCACCGGTAGTGGGTCGGCTGACGGTGGTCACAGGCAAGCAGTAGGAACCGGCGTCGGTTACCTGTGCATCTAGAAAGCTATTTCTGAGGACAAAAGCAAGTGTTTGCATGATGAGTTTAAGTTGTAGTCTTAAGCTCGTATCTCTATTATTAGTAATATTATTTTTAGAGCCCTTGTTCAAGAGGCTTAACTGTTTGTTGTAAGTGCATGCTCAAGTCTCCTAATTCTATATGTAGAATTAGATCTTCTTAGCTTAGTGTGGATTGTTGTAGTAATTCATTGAATTGGTATGTTGAAGAACAATACAGAATTGAATCAATTCAGGCTTGTTAGAGTTGATTGTTCTTGAGAGAGAGAGCTCTTGAGGAATAGTGATCTAGTGAGAGATCTATAAATCTAGGAGAGGTGTGGAAGAAAGAAGTTTCTTCAAATTGTATTCCTTTTGCAAAGAGTTTGTTAATACAAGTTTTCAGGGTGGTTTCTTGTATCTCTTGTTCTTGTTGTTTATCATTCTAGTTACTTGTCTATCTGATTTATTTCTGCGTTTATTGCTTTCACAAGTGTAATCTATTGTTGTTTGATCCCCAACATATTGCCTTTTTCCTTTATTTTAAATAAGTCTTTTTGGATAATTCCCAGCTCAAGTTTTATCTAATTTCTTAATAAACTTCATAGTTTATAAATACTGGTATGAATATTGAGCATATGTTGACCATGGGTTTTAAATAGGAGCTTACTGTTATAATTTTGAGAAACTAGTAAGAATAAGTGGATAGGTTAACTGTTCCATAAGATTTCTAACATTTTTTTGATCTAAACTTTGTTTTAATAAGGATTGCACATGTAGTATGAAAGCTTGAATCATTAGGACATAGTCATGTTTGCACTTAACAAACATCCTTACCTAGGATAAATGATGCAACCATAAGTGATTGTCTAAAGATCAAACACTTGGCCAAATCCCTAAACATGGCTAACCTGGTTTCCAACCATTACTAGAAAGCCAAATATGATCTCAAAAATACAAAAATAAGATCTTATTACAAAATGAAAAGCTTTCCAAATAGAGGTGATTATGGTAATCTCCACTAAGACTATGGATGCTTGGTTGGTAGTGGAGTAAGGCCTTGAGTGGATTCAAAGGCATCTCTATTAGGGCCATAAATGTTTGGATAGTAGTATAGAAATTCCCAAGCCTTACCTAAACTAAAGCATGGTTATTAATGAATATCCAAATATGTTATAGGTCAATATTAATGGTTAAAAATATGAAATATGGAATTTGTTACATAAATCCCATGGCAAATAGTAAGCGGAATCAAAACACACAAAAAACATGGCTAGGTTTTGATGTTTGATCCTAATTCTCTAGGTAAAAGACTTGTTTTAACCATAAACTACTTTTGATAATGGCACTGATCAAGTGAAATAGGTAATCTAGTTATTGGTTTAGACTAGAGTCTCTGAATTCTAACATATTGCTATGTTTCCCCTTGAAGTTACCATTTGATGAGGTTAACATACCCATTTTTTTTAAAAATGGGGACCCTTACGATAAATTATGTATATTTGTACCTTAAAATTGAAATTTCACTTGATCAAAGTGTCATTAACACGTTTATACATTATTTGTATTTGAAGATCATCCACACCTTGACTTAGTTGGATTATTTGTTTATTACTTTGATTTGACCTTGTCTAAGTTTTCTAATGTTTTCTCTTCATGTTTAAAGTTGTAGGTTTATTGGAACCCTCCTCGAATGAACTATGCCTAGATTTTATAATCTAATCCCAACTTGGGCTTTTACTAGCCTTTGGTCTGTAGAAAGTCAAATTAAATCCATGTTTAAATTTTTTGAAACCCTCATCTAAAAATCCCTAGAATAGGTTCTTTTGGACCAAATTTAAAATTTGTGGGAACAATTCATGTAGGAACACTTTAAAAATGTCATAAACCTAGTTCAATTTTTATACTAAGGCTTATTCATGTTTTTCAACATGACCAAACCTTAGTCTAAAAATTACATGCTTGATCCCCCCTAAGTACCTTGTCTCCTTTTACCTTAAAATGGTATAAGTTTATTGTTTTAGAATCCTTTTATTATGTTCTTAAGCTTGGTCTAAATAATGCATGGTCCTTTTATTATAACTTAGACTAAAATCTTAGTCCTAAAGTCTCATTCATGTTCATTAACATAAACAAGACCTTAGTCTTAAGATTTTATCCTAAGTTTCATATACCTCTGAGTCCTAACTTAAAAATTATGCTTATTTTTAGGATTAATGACCTATTTTTACTCGGGTGAACATAATTGGTTGATGTGAGATGGGCTTAATAAGAGTAAATTTTTGATCCATGGGACCAATCTTGCTTGAGCCCATGGATAGAGATCGATGATCAATGTTTACTTAGATGGCCAAGATCTAATGATGCAAGATCAATATTAAGACTAAAAGGGTCCCTTTTATTATATTTACCTAGCCTAAGACTTTACCCTAAGGTTTTAATTATATTTATTAATATAATAAAACCTTAGGATAAAATCTTGTGCCATGACTTTTATTCAAAAGATCCTTTTTGTTATGTTACAAGCTTAGGCTAAGATTTTATATTTTCATAAGCATGGGACCCCTTTTTATCATGATTTTAACCTAGTTTAAAGACCTTATCCTAAATTTTTAGTCATATTTATTAATAAAATTAAAAATATTAGTCTATAACTTTGATCCAATTTCTATATCTCCCAAGCTCACTAAATCCATTTTATGGTTGTGGGAACTAATCACATTCAATTCCCTAGATCATGATCAATGACTTGCATTCAATTAGATGAGGGCTATTGAATGGAGCAAGATTGATGCTGAAAATTCAAGATGTGGACCTTAGTTAAACATTGAGTACCTTACTAAGAATTAACAATAATCATTCAAGCATACAAATCTAGATCAATGGAGCATATCAAGTCAAGGATTTTTAATGAAGATCCTAGTTAATACAATATTTCCATGTGGAGAGAATGCATTAACTAGAAATATGATAAAGTACAAAGCTTAGAAGACCCATGGGGGTGCTAAGTGGTACAACCTTGGTGTATAGTATAGATTAAAGCTCATACATCTTCCAAATATCAGCGGTCCATGTTGATTTGTACCCATTAGATATAATGGTGCATAATCAATGTTGAAAAGGCAAAGACCTTACAAGAAAACTAGAGATGGCCACATGGTAAAAGCATATGAGATTATTAAATTGATAAGGTGTAGAGCTCAAAAGGCCTATAGGACTACCAAGTGGCCCAACCTTAGAGACAAATACAAATAGTGACAAATGATGTTCAACTTAAGGGATCAAGATCAATGAATAACGTGGATCCATGAAAAAAATTTGATGGTGTGAGATAAAAACTAGAAATTAAAGGGTAATGGTTATTTTTTTAAAATTATTGAGTAAAGTGCCACAAAAATGCCACATGGATCCCATGGTGATGCCACATAGGCAGAAAGCAATAAATCTAGATATCTCATGCATTCAAAAAGGCAAAGGCATAAATGCAAGGATCAAAATCAAATATAAGGCACAAACCCACTTAATTTAGAACAATATGTTACCATTAAAAAATCTAAGAAGACTTGTAAAAAATCCCTAGCTCATGCAAAAACACTTATTTGACCTTGTATTAAGTATAATCAAACCCATAAGAGTGAATTATCATCTAATCTAGAGTAATTAAATTTAGGGATGAATAGAAGTCCACTAGTGTGCAATTTTATGTAATTAAAACCATGGCATCTTGAAAAGGCACTTTCAAGGAAGATGTGGAGATATATCTAACTTCAAATGCTAAGGGGAGAGTGTTCAAAGATATAAAATTTGATGCCACCACCTTAAAAATGGGAGATAACAATTGGTCCAAGATATTTTGGACCATCCAAGAACAACCAACCATCACAAGGGAAGAGGGTATCTAGTGAAGTTGCTTCATCATTAGCCCAAGTAGCAGAACTAGAATCATAGGTTAAAGTAATTGACATAATAACATTAGACCCTGAGGAGACAGTGGAAGATGCTATGAAGATACTAGCCAATAATTATGAATTTGGTGAAGAAGGAACTCAAGCTGGGGAAGCAAAAGAAAATAAGGGGAAGGAAGCTACATTATATGTATTCTTTGTTACCACACCTACCCTAAAGAGAAAATCTAAGCTAACATTGGTTTTAGTAGGAAAGAAGAGGCCCAAGTTGACCTTCACTCACCCTTTGAGTGAGGTCAACCTTTTCAAAGAGGATAACCCTATCCAAGGTCTAATCATCCCTAAATGGTCTGTATATGTAAATTTTTAGAAGGTTCCTAGTCTACATCATCCATGGGCCATTACTAAATCAGTCAACATCACTGTCCATGATGAACTCAAGCTATGGATAGTTTCTCTATAGGAGTAAGAAGAATGAAGGATGTTATCTCTAAGGGAGCTAAGTGGAACTTAGATTAAAATTTATGCTCCTTAAGTGACATAATATTTAGTTTGGATTAGGTTTTACCCAACAACACCTGGGTTATAAAGAGTTACTAAAAATAAGGCCATGATAGGTGGAGAAGAGTTCACTTTCCAAAAAGTGGAACCATTCATTGGAATAGCTCTTATTGAAGGTCAAAAGATAGGTAAAAACCCCATCTTTGAGGAAAAAGTGCTTGAACTATCCCAATCTCAATCAACATAATTATAAGCTACCATCAAGAGCATATAGTAACAAAGAGAGAATTTAAAGAGGAAAAAGGAAAATTTAGATAGCCAAGCCATATTGTTAGTTCCTAATGATATGATTAAGATGTTTGAGGCATATTTATATGATATGTTTGACTATTTAAAGTTAATTAGGTCTATACAAAATGTATTGGGTTAATAGGATACTTCATCTAAGGACTTAATCACTCATTGGTAGAATCTAAGGGATAAAATAAAGGAATTGATCAACATCTTAGTAGAAGATCAAATCCCTAATTTCAAAACCATTAGCCTATCTCATTTGAATAGAGTCATAGGACTACTTGTGGATAGGATTAAGATCTTGAACACATGGTCTAAAATTTTGGAAAGACTCCTTAAGGATGGTATGAAGCTGCTAGATAGGATGGAACTTTTCCATGGAACCATTATACCCAAACCAACTACACTCAACTCCATGGGCCTCATCATAGATGTAGAGTTCAAGCACAAAAACACCCTAGTCTTGCAGGAAGTAAGGAGAAAAATCCAAGTCAAATCTAGAGTAGAAAACAATATGGTCATGGATATGATCCTAATAGTAGAGAAAAAGATTGCTAAAGTTAGGGCATTAAAGAGGCCTTAAGAAAAAAATAATAGGAACTTTTGAGACCGGGCTGATCAAGAGGATGAACTATTCATGGAACTTGTAATTTAAAGTTGATTGATGAATAACACTAGCGAGTAATGAAGATACTATGACAACAATAGGGGACTTCATCAACACAAAGGCCCCAAAGTTAAGCAAGTTAACTTAAGACATTCTATTCTACAAAATCATTGTAATATTTGAAAATAGAATATTATTTTAAAGGAATGTGCAACTTGTAAAGCACATTGATAATAGGTCAGTCCATAGGTAAAAGTCTAGTGTATTCTAGCACTTTGTAAAAGGATAGCTGTCCTTGACATTTGTAATTTTATAATTGGATATGAATAACTGGTATACTACCTTGGAATTATATAAAAGGAGTATTACCATTTATAAAATGGATGGAGTTCTAGAGCCAAAAACTTGTGTAAACTCTTAAGAAATTAATGTAAGAGAGGAATTCTTAAAAGATTATCCATATTCATTTATTTCATTTATTATTATGGTTTCTCTCTCACTTGTTCCTATTTCTTGATTTAAATGGTTCTTATGAATTCTTAGGGTGTATATTTTAATTGTAGAGTTGTCAACTTATGCCAATTATAGGTTTATTGAAAGTTGTTAGGTTCATTTCATTTACTTTACTCTTCTTGAATTTGGGCTAATGTTGTTTGCTTGTAGGGTAAATCTTTAAAGTGAACTTAGTTCTTATTTAAAAATTTATTATTCCTTCGATGTTTTCCTGATGTGTAGTAATATTTGAGATCATTATATTTTGTATTATACATTGGTTAAGTTCACTCTTAGAGGACATTTGAGCTTTGTCATGATGTTTGGGATGAACATCAACATCTCTTTTCTACCTTACCCTTCTTTTTTCTTCCTTTTTAACCAAATCACTCTAACTTAATTTCCATTGTAAATATCCATGTTAGATTAGCTTTGATCATAATTCACTAATAATATCTAATATTTCTTCAATTTTTCAAAGATATAGCCCAAGGTGGCTCCCAACCACCAAAATTTATAAATATCATGAAATAGTCCACTTGATTTGCCTCTATTTCACCATTGGATAACAAGATTATCACAATCTACAACTCATGCTTTGAATTCTCTAAATTTTAAAATGAGAAGTGTTCTTTAAACACTCTAAACACCTATGATACAAATTTAGGAATCAAAACCAAGTGATGTACCAAATTTAAATAAGAAATCACATAAGCATGAAGTAAAAACTAAGGAAGCATAAGATAATGAAAGCTTACACAATCTCATAAAACTTATCTATTTGCATAGTGTTTCATAAACTAGGTTTAAGAAGTAATGAATGAAGGAAAAGAGGAATTCTAAGACTCACTGATAGCTTACATCAATGATAAAAATAACATAAACTTAGACCTACAACTAACTTGAAGACACTTAAAAATGAAAAATAAAGAAGGACAATAAGCATGGAAGATTCTCCTTCACAATGCCGGCATGCACAAGGTTTACTACACACAATTCAAATGTGAGAGATAGGCAAATGAATTATTTTATTAATTAAAGAGGTCTTTCATACAAATTTTGATAGTGTCTATCCTTATTAAATGAGAGTCTTTTCTCTTCCAAAATTTAGAGAGAACTTATCAAAAGTGAAAGAGATATTTTCTTCTAAAAATTGAGAAAGAGATACAAATGGAAATGAATGGGAGATATAGTATAAAGAGGAGGAGAGAGTGGGAGCACACCATTTAAGATTATTAAATGAGCTACCACCACATTTTGATTAAATTAGGATTAATACCTCATAAACAAAATAACCTTTATTTGTTCCAATAGCCTTTAAATCTTCTCATTGGTTGAGCAATCTACTAGAGGACAAGAATGTGTCTAAGATGATGATTCATGACTGCATATGAAGTAAAAATACTTAAATACCTTGAAAATCCATTAAATTCTCCAATTACTTCCTTTAATCACTAGATCTCCTTCTTGGGAATATATGCCATCTTCCACTTTCTTTCATTACAAGGACAAAGTCCTCATATCCATGGAATTGATATATCTATGCTTAAGTCTACTTTTACTAGTTATAGATACCTATTTGTCAAGGCTATGACCATGTCGATAGAGAATACACTCTTTTATTAATCATAAAATTTCCCCTATTTAGAATTTGCGTATAGGTCTTACTATAGATTGAAAACCAATCTTATTTATTGGTTTTCATATAGTTATATCCATGAAGAGCTTATAGATTTCATAAAATCATTCTTGAACCATATTAGGTATAAAAATACCTATTCTACCTCTAAAACTTATGGAAGCCAAGGATCTATCATACATGACATTGAAAACACAAGAAAATTGAGTCTACATGCTCTAGATCCTCCAATAAAGGTCTCAACTAAGATTCAATGACATCTTTTGAAATATCTACCCTAGATCGACCTGAATCAAATTCAACCTCTATTTTAAGTCCATATCTTTTGACTTTTAATAACTATCATTGATCTTGATTTGATCCTTCTCAAATTATGCCATATGTTAGCTCTTCATTCATTCTATGGATCCTACTATCAGATCTTTGACTCCTTAACCTCATGCACACCATAGATCTCCCTTTGTATAAATGAATGTGAGATATAGATCTTATATCAATCTAATGTGGTTGAGATAATTGTCACCCTATCATTAGTCTTCAAGATCCTCTAAATTTTTTTTCCTTAATCTTACCATTATATCTTATATATGTAATTTCACATGATTTATTGATCTTCCTAGACCCATTATCCTTATCAGATGATGCTCATCATTAGATTTTATCTTAGTTCTTGATATTTTGACACTTGTCAATCCCTCACTTGATCTGAAGATACTCTAAATTTTTTAATTGATGTTCATTATTGATCTTTTCAATATGATAAAACATGATCCATTATATCTTCAAGACCCATTGAAATTCTTAGTCGATGCTCACCATTAGATCTTGATTTTTCTCCCAAGATCTTGACACTTTATCTCTACATTTATCCTTGGGAACTTTGAATTAAAATGGGTATTTTATGAAGCTTAAACTTAATGTCTGCATATATGTTTCAATTTACAAGTCTAACTTTAAAGGCTTATATCTTGAGATAGATAACTCATAAATTTACTAAATTTGTAGGGGACCTTATTAGAATGAAAAAAATCATGTTCATGTGATCTTTTATCCTTGACTAATTCCCTAATTATATTTATCAAATATGCAACTAGACTAGCTTGTTCGTCCTTGTGTGATGTGTTCATGATGGTCTAGTTCTTCTAGACTTGTGAAAAAAACTATTGTCCCTTTAGAAGGCTCTAATAAAATTCTAAGATTATGAAATTTGTTTTATGCCCTTGAATTCTTGAAACACCATGAGACCCTACTAGTCTTTTTGATTTTGTAATCCTAGACTTGTTTCCAGGCCTACTTCTTAACGATCAACAAATTGCACTTTAATCCTTCTTAAAGTGTTTCAAAATATTTGTAAGCAATATTAGATCTTATTATTATAATTTTGGTATACTCATTCCATCCAAAACTTTGCTAATATTTTCAAACCATTTCTAGGTAAAAGGTTCTTATGTGGTCCAAATTTGGCCAATAATATCCCTTTTAACAATGACATAATTCAAGCATCGGTACATGTACATACTAGACATTAAATTTAAATGGTTTAAAGAACCATTATTTTAACACAAAATCAATAAATTAAACCTCTTTTCCAATTATTTCATCTAGTGCGATAACTTGGTGATGTTTACCTAGTAAGGTTGGGTAACTAATCTAGAAGCTTGCATACTATACAAAATATCATATAAATTATTAGTTGTAATTTATAGGTTAACAGTAATTTCCTAAGGATCCTAGGTTATTTGAATTTATTTATAACCTCTCAATTCTTCCTCATTACTCTATTGTATTTCCTTCAAGTCTGCCCTTATGGAATCAATGAAAGCATTGAAGTTCTTAATATATTTTGTAGCTTTTGTTGGGTTCTTCTTTAATTTCTTTGTAAGAGGAAAAATATTATCTCTCTATTAAAAATCCATCTCCTCACCTGTACCAAGTTAAAAACCTTCCTCTTCTTCACCTTTTGAATTATCCCACTCTTGTTATCAAACCTAGTGGAGAATATGGGCAATTTAGTTACAACTAGATGTTGTCTTTCATCCCTAGCTTCCTATATCTCTTTCACTCATTGGGGAAATATGAGAACCCTTTTTTATTCAATTAGAGTTTGGACTTGAGATGAAGAAGGTATAGGAGTCATAGGAGGAGGTGTAATTAATGGAGGCACTATTAAATTATTAATCTAAGTGGGAAATAAGAGAAGCTAGTGGATAATTCTCTCCTTTGGAGACAACTCTCTCCATGGCTTGACCTAAGCTATATACCTTACCAAAATAGGGGTTATTTATACTATCATTATGGTTGAATATACTAGGGAGGATTATGGAATATGAACTCCTATTTGATCTAGATTTATTTTTGAAATGGTTGGGCTTTGAGGATCAAAAATAGACATAGTTACTTAGTATACAAAATGAACAATCTTCTCTGGAGTATTTATTGACTGAGGGGAAACAATTGATGAATCCTTATGAAAAATAAATACAAAACCTTGAGATATAAAAAAAAGAAGACTTAAATATTAGATTTCAACATTGACAGATGAAGAAATAATATAAGAGACTACCTCATCAATCTACTGGCTTGGTTATTCTGTGAGGACTTATTGTTCTCCTAGAATCAAGACTTTGGCTTTTTCCAACTCTGCCTCTTCATCACCTGGGTGAGTCTCTTCAATATTTCCTTGATCCAATTATTTTATTTATTTAGAATCATCTTCATCATCTTCATCTTTCAAGTAATTAACCAATGATATTGGTTTCATTTCTTCTTTCACAAACAACTATGCCTGAGTTTCTCCTTCATTTTATTTCTCAGCTTCTTATTTTTACCTCTAATGAGACTCTTCAATAGTAGATAAACCAATAAATGGTATTTATTCTTAATAATTTCTCTCATTAGGAGTAAGATAATTATTAGGATTTATATAGTAGGTGAAGATAGGAGGAGTGGAAGGTGGAATAGAAGGTGACACAACTAAAGGAATAGTAGTGGTGGCATGCATTATAGGAGATGGTGGTGAAGGCATGGTAAAAATTATTGTGGAGGTGGGTTGAAAGGTGTTTGGAGGTGAAATTTTAGAGTCATCTTGAGTAAAGGTATCCTCACCAATAAATGTAGGTGATGAATTTATATCCATAATAGATGGGGGAGAATTAGGATTAGTGAGAATGGAAGAGAAATAAGATTTCAAAAAATCTAGAATACTCACCTAGGTCATAGTTATTAAGGGAGGAAAAGGAGTCATCACAAAAATTATCTTCCATTATTCTCCTAAAGAAGCTTCTTACCTATATTTGTAGTTGTTATGCCCAAAACTTAGGTATCAAGAGATGTTGTTGAGGAAGGGACTTGGTAATTTAGAATACCCCTCAGAATATCCCTTATGAGGTAAGTATTTGATTCCCTTTGGAAACCATATTCATTTTTATATTTATCTATAGAATCATATAGAGGATAAGGAGTTTGAGCCCATTTCTAGGAGACATGAGGCTGGGATGGTGGCCATTGGTGATTCCATGACCTCTCAGATTCTTCCTCAGTAGATTAAGGATTATAATATAGTGCTTGAGCCTAGACCATGTACATCAACTTATCCTTCATATTCTTCCATATAATTGAATCATCAGGCACATTCTAAAAGATCGAAACATGGTCATACTCATTCCCATGAGAAAAATGAACCTTATTCTTCTTCTTAAGCTATTGAAGTTATCCTCTAACCCTTTTCCTTAGATCCCATTCTCTGAATGGTGCCAATTTTAGATTGTAATTAGCCCTAATTTTGTTGGCCTAGTTGAAATGTGATATAACCACATAATATATTTGGTCGATACTCATAGGAGTCTTAAAATAATAAGCCAAATGCCTATGACCTAGTTCATCATCAATACTATTATAAACCTAAAAATCTATTTTTATTCAATAATCTTATCTAAAACTTGGTGTGGTATTAGTAAGGGAGAAGTTATTATCCCTTGACTATAAATTATATTAAAATCTGTAAAGAACCAATAGTCTCCCATTTGAGGAGTGTCCTCAAAATGTTCTAAAATAGCCTAGGCATAACTTTCCCATATATTTCATGATATGTTTGAAGGTAAAATTAATTTTAGAATATTTTAATTTCATACCTATATCTATGAATGAACATAAAATAATGATCTTCACTAATTATGTTAGCCACATATTCTTTTGATGTTATCACAACTCACCATAGCTTTTGTAAATAGTTCCCATAATAGTATCCAAAAAATAAGACATCATGTAAAAACTACCATCTAAAGGCCTTTGGTCTAGGTAGAACATTTTAGGACTTTAATCTAACACATATAATTTTTCCTAGTGTAACCAATTGATCAAAGGTCAACAAAATGTCCAACAATAGAACCCACTCAACCTAGACATATGCAATAATCAAAAAGCCATAAAGTCCATTTAATAGAGCCACTAATATCCTAACCTTGGGTCTAAATTTAATGATGTAATTAGATGTAACACTGCCTTTGTGATTCAATTTATATCCCTAGATAATCCACTCTTTCAATTTACCCTCTACTATGTTTTATTCAAGATAGACATTCATCAAGTTTTGATTGTAGGCTATTTCAAGGATAGGTAATCTAAGACACCTCTTAAAATCCCTACCTAAAATATACACAACCACTTAACTATTTTTATTAATATATAAGTAATCATAAGTAAAATTTCCATTGAAAAAAAACTTTAAGAAGGTCTATGCATGGCATTACCTCTAGTTTTGTAATTGCCTAATGAAGACCCTATGCTTTGATGTGAAATAAATCATCAATGTACTATTTATGGGATAGTGTAATTATGTCAAAATCTATGTATGGCATTCACAAATCTGATATTTCCATAGTCCATACAATAGTAGTAATATTCTATAAAAATTGTGTCAAGTTTTGAATCTTGACACATTTTGGATCCACTTATGTGATCCTTCATCAGGTAAATAATGTGATCCACTTATGTGATCCTTCATTAGGTAAATATTTCCACATTCCATACATTATTTACCTGATGATCACATAAGTGTATTTGAAATGCATCAAGATTCAAAACTTGACATAATTTTTCTAGAAGATTATTACTAGAGTATGACATTATTGATTTTACCTCATCCCATAGTGCATAATAATGGTATAATTTGAAATCTAAAGTACTTTTCTTGAATACTATATTGATGTACTCAGTCATACTGATGAAAGCATACATATAAGGAACATTGTATTGTTTTAAAGCTAACACCATTGTTAAACTAGATGTACATGTCTAGTTCTATCAAAAAGATAATTAGAATTCATAAACACCTCTAAAGAATTAGGGCTACTCAATGAATGAGAGATCAAAGACATAGTGTTCACTTGAGATTAATGACTAATTACATTCCAATTTAATGTACATTTTACTTATATCATTAACAAAATTTAAACATCGAATGTATTCATGTGCCACTAATGGAGATAATAAAATTTTGGTTTAAATGTTTGTTTCATTATGAAAATGCTAGTCAGGATTAGTGGGTTCAATTACCTACCATATGTCAGACCTTCATTAACTCTAAATATTTAATCATAAAATTTGATATATCTATCAATGATGATTACCACATACTTGGGGTTATTTCTTCTAGATGATGATAGGTGTCAAATCCTCCTTAATCCATGGATTCATACCTTTAATTGCACTTGAACCTTCCATGGTCATGAGTTGATGAGATCATGCCACATGGTTAGATATAAAAAGTCTAGAGATAATGGAATCTCATGGCATTGGACAATTGACCAAAGAACTATTTAATCTTCTATGAAACCATTGTAATGAAGGGATTCCAAGTGTTATACATTCAATAATTTGGAATACCAAAATATGGGGTGTAAAGCCTTTTAACCTTAAACCTTGTTGATGAACTAATAAAGTTTTTGTGTCTCCATTCCATCGAAGGAATACCACAAGGTAGGTCCACAAAATGTTTTATCTCAATATCTCTATTTTTAGAACCTCATTCTTTCCAACTAACTTAGTAGTGCCTTCAAAGTGAAGGAAAATTACACTAATGTGCATGTTGAATGCATCTCTTATGAAATACATTTAACATCCCCTTAAATGTATGAAAATATCCTTTGAGGTATGTCTTAGGAGATGTCTTTAAGGGCTTTGTAATAACTACATGGGTAACTTGAAGGTATATCTTATGAGATACCTTTAATAAAATATTACACATGTTTGAAAGGTATCTCCTAGGAGATACCATGAAGGTACCCTTGAAGGTATTACAAAGCCCTTCAAGGTATCCCCTAGTAATGACTTCAAAGTGAATGGAAATTCTACTCTTGTGAATGTTTAAGGTATCTCCTAGGAGATACCTTGAATTCCCCCTTTAATGTATGATAATTCCCTTTGAGGTATCTTATACGAGCCCATTTTAATGAAGGGATTCCAAGTGTCATACTTTAGAGGATTTGGAAGCATCAAAATATGGGGTGCAAAGCCTTTAACTTTATCAAATAATTTTTAAAACCTTTATAATACCTTCATGGGTAACTTGAAGGTATCTCTAAGGAGATACCTTGAAGGTATTACAAGGCCCTTCAAGTAGTGCCTTCAAGGTGAAGGAAAATTTTACTCATGTGCATGCTGAAGGTAACTACTTGAAGATACATTCAACATCCCCTTGAATGTATTACCATTGGCAATGCTCTTTGAGGTATATCCTAGGAGATTCCTTTAATGTCCTTGAAATACCCTTGTAATACCTTTATGGGTAAATTGAAGGTATCTCCTAAGAGATACCTTGAAGGTATCTATTGATGGGAATTTTGACACATCCCCTTGGAACCCTTAAGATGAATATTTGAAACATACTTCCCCCTCTTCTTTCTCATTTGAAATAAATGTTTGTATATTAGTTTTATTATGATTTTATATTGGTTGATGTTTTTTTAATTATAATCCTTGACACATTTATACATGTATTTAAAATTTCCTCCATTTTCCTTTGGTTAGTCCTACTTTGGCTAGGATATTATTTCATGAGTCTTATCATAAATTCAATGGGACGTTGAAGTTGTCTCCTAGGAAATACTTTCAACATTCTTATTAGTGAAAATGATAGCTCAGTAGTGACTATTTTTTTAAAGTACATCTAGATCATTGAGTCAGAACCATAAGTAAGTATGGTGTTATACTTTTATGATATGATTAGTAAGTGCCTGATATGTTAGAAATTAATAGCCAGATTTTAGGAAATCCCCTTTGAATGAGTTTTACATATCTCTATATATAATTTAGTTATATTTTGGTCATACATTTTTAGTTTATGTCTAAGTTAGTGTATATATTATGAATATTTAATATGTATTTTATATTTTAGATTAGAATTCACATTTGTTGATATATAAATAATCATTAGTTAATCACAAATAATTTTGTAAGTGATATAATATGCAACTTAGATTTTATAATAGATCAATATTTAAATCATTTCAATTTATTTATAGAGTGTCTTTAAGCAATAAATAAATTCACACACTTAAAAGGAAGAAGAAGGCCTCAATCAAAGAACATTTGGATGCAGTGTCATTTAAACTATCAAATCTAAACTCAAATCCACATTGCCATCTTCAATTTTATGGTGGAAACAAAATTCTTATTGTTGATTGGTATTTTGAGTTATTTATTCTGATAAATATGCATGTAGATATATATTTATTTAGTATTATATATGTAAAAGAATCTTATTAGATTGGAATAATCCTTACCTATGATATGGATGAACTTAAAGATGCCATTTAATTTCAACTGGAAGTATGTAACAAAGAAGAGCAAATTCTCTATCATGATACATCTAATTTCACTAAATTTACATCTATTAAAATGGAATTGACAAAAATGAATGTTTCTTCTTCTTGTGAAACATTTAGGTTTTATTTGAATAGATATGATAACCTTGAAATGTCTAGGTTGATAGATAGATATAATTTGGTCCTTAGAATACAAAATATGTTGAAATAAAAACATGAACAAAGGGCGAAAATTCTTCTACTTTCCACGATGTAAATATGCATTTAAGATACCTTGTAATAATGACAAAAACCATTGAAGAAAACAAGACAATCAAGGGTAACATATTTGTATGCAGATTTTAAAAAGGCTATACAATTACTCACACTAGTGGAGAAATATAAGATTGAAAAAAACGTTGATACACTTTTATTGGCACAAAATTATGATTAGACATATAGTGAATTATCTACATGGTATATTTTATCTATTAATTACACCTTGAACATTCTTGTAGAGATATTTGAATTGGGGGATGCTAATATCAAAATAAAAAATATGAATGAAGGAGGGGTGAATTCTATAATAATTTAACTCATAAAACATAATGAGGTTCTAATGAAGGATGTTTTATTAATTCTATTTGATCTAAATAACCCTCAATGTATTATCAAATCAAAAGAAGTTATCGATTATATGATGGAGAAAAAATCATAAGGTTAAAAACTATAAATGAATAACACATAATTATAACACAATAGAGAATTATTTTAGATGAGGAATAGAATTCACT